>JAKCPI010008650.1:0-346206 GCA_023213315.1 Euborellia annulipes | reverse complement strand
TATATATATTTATAGCTCAGATTCCTTCATGCTTAAATTGAACACTGACAGACAGTGTATTTTTTAAAAACACCTTTTATTTTTTTTGATTCAGGGGGACCTCAAAACGTTTATATCCATCAAAATCTCGACATCGAATTTTTGACAGCTGAATCCAATACTTTCTCTCTATATATTAACATATATAGAGGTAAGAGAAAGTAAAAAAGCGACCATCAGTTCTGTCTCCTAGTATGCGCGCCTATGTATCAATAAGTTAATACTAAATCATGTTTTATTTACTGTTTACTGCATATAATAAAAAAATACAAATACTTTTAAAACAAAATGCTAATTTAAAATATTCCACTTTACCAAATTTCTAAAATGTTGAATGAGTTAATATTTTATCCGACTCCATTAGGCAGACAGACCCCGTCCCCTGATGGACGACCATTTGTATGCAAATCCGTTTGACGTGACAAGTGTTTGCAAACGTGTGTGGGCGAATCACTGCTCCCTGATTGGTCAGTCCAATTTTTTGAATCCTCCCCCCCCTTCCTCCAAATTTTTTAAAAAACGCCTTTTAGTATTATAATATACGAGTTTCTAAATATTTTTATTTTTATTTTGAAAGTCGATTTTGCATTACTAATAGAAAAAAAAAAAATATTTCACAGAGTTTATTTACGAAAAGCACTAAAATGAAATTTATTTCTCAACTTCAAAATCAATTTTTTCTCAATATTCTCTTTTAGAATAACGCTGGCCTGGATATGTCCCTAGGACGAAATAGAGTAAAGAAAAAATTCCACTATCAACCCTTATATGGTCCTCGGGCTTGGCATAGTGAGCAGCGCGCCTGCCTTGTATACTAAGGGTCGAGGGTTCGGATCCCAGGCAGTCCGATGATTTTATTTAAGTCATTTGGATACCAAATGGCTTAAATAAGAATGCCTAGACCCCAATTGATATATTTACAAATAACGTGTATCGTTTGAAGTCTTAAATGGCCTAAGTTGCCGAAAAGACTGTGTTTATGTGTGTGTGAATGTGAGTGTGAATGGTTCAAGCATCTAAAAAATAATTGGTAAAAAAAAAAAAAAAAACATATTCCGATTTTTCTGTCATCATCAGAAGTGAAATCTCAACTTAAGACTTCTGGTTCCACTTCTAATGATGACAGCAATGTCGAAATGTCTTAAAAACCCATAACTTAGTGTCTTTTTAGTATTATTTATTATTGTTATTTGATACTAACATATTACTAATATAATCTTTCAACAAGAACCTACGGTAGAGAGTCTGATTTGTTATTACTAACCCGCCTTTGACGGGCTTCACGTCTAGTCAGGGGAGACTTCAATTTCTGTTTTCCTTCGAATCTATAGTTTATTGTAAATTCTTATTCAGTAAACAAAATAATTTTAGATTACTCTACAACTAAGATAGAGAAAAATATGCCGAGTTGATAGAGGAATCATTGGGGGGGGGGGGCAATGGGGCTTTTAAGATACCGTAGCCGCGGCGCCCGAAGACTCTCAAAAACCACTCACACTTTCTTCTCATTCAAACTCAGACTCACACATGCACACAGCTTTTCGGCTACTTATACGATAACCGACCTTTGAAATACAAGGCCAGCACGCTAGTCTCTAGACCAGCGTTTCCCAACCTTTTGAAGTTCACGGCACCCCTAAGGTGCGTTGGGAATAATATTACACACTAGCGGCACCCTTCCTTATCAAAACGAAATTTTTTCGCCCTGGGGAAAATTTTTTTCCCTTGCATGAAAATCAATTGACCTTTTTTTTGGCAAAGCTTAATTTTTTCCGACCTACGAAAAATTTTGCCGCTTCCATTTTAACCATTTGACCATTTTTAGCAAAACTATTTTTTCGCCTCTTTATTTTTATTTTTTTATCTAAATATCTCGCGGCACCCCTTAGAGATTCCGGTTCGGGGCACACCGGTTGGGAACCACTGCTCTAGACCAAGTCCGAGAGCCTGCCCCCTCTTAATTATGAAAAAAATTTCATACTATATTCCAATCCAGTGCCTGCTTGAGGATTTGTTTACATTCATAGAATACATAGACCTAAATGGAAAGAATACAAATATTTAACCATGCATTTCTTATGGGAGAAATCATAACTTTAGGAATTAATAACTCCAAAATTTGTAAGAATTTCGGAATGAAAATAATTTTCCTGTAATCCCTAGAATGTCCTCTTTAAGCATAAAAAATATGGTTTCAAAATTCCAACGGGGAGTTGTCCAAATAGAGCGTGACAGACAAACAGACGGACATTAGCGAATTATATAAAAAGATTAATTAGATTAAATTTCCCTTAAAAAAAATAATATACAAAGTAGATTGAATATTAGGCTGGGATGAGTAGCGTAAAGGGGTTGGAGAATAATAACCAGCAAATTTATAGCTCCACCTGACGTCCTTTTATTTGGCAGATATTTCGATGCGTAGTATGCATAGTATGCGAAATATCTGCCAAATAAAAGGACGTCAGGTGGAGCTATAAATTTGCTGGTTATTATTCTCCAACCCCTTTAATATACAAAGTGTTACACTTTTTTTTGACAGATTGTTTAGTAATAATTATCGTTAGTATTTGCATAGTAATTAGAATTCCACGAGTCCTTGTTGGCAATTTTTTATCCCTATGATATCTTTCCTCTGATTATCACCGCCATCATGCCAAAGCGCTATCTCCCCGGCAGATGTTATTTCTTAAAAAGTAAATCATCATTTTATCGTCTTTTTTCCTTTTCCTTTTTTAACGCATGTTTTTAAATAGATAAATAGTGGTAAAAAGTGATTTCACTCACTGGAACATTTTTTTTTTCAATTGTTTATTAAATGTCTTTTTATCTACATAGGAATTAATATTTTTTTAAAGAAATTAATCCGAAAGACATAATTTTTGATTGCATGAAATTAAATTAAATTAAAAAAAAAAAAACCTCAGGCTATAACGCATTTTTTCCTAATCATCTTGTAAAGTTCTTTTCGAAACATCTCAATTTTATGGTAAAAACTCTTAAACCAAATTTTTTAAATAATTATATGATGGATATCAGCTTTAGTAAAAATAAAAGAGGCCCCGTAATATAAAATAGTAGACACCAAATTATTTTATTTTATACCTGTTATTCTATTAACAGACTTAGTTCTTTTTTATTAGAAAAAATTTCTAAAAGCAGTAAAATGAAAAAGTAAAGGTCGAAAGTTAATGTATTTCAAAATAAGAGAGGGAAAATATTTAGAATAAAAAATAGAGTGATTATAGGTGGTATTAAATGAAAATTAAATATTGTAGTCTCAGGAACGTAACTAAATCGCACATTTTCCATATAAAAAGTTTAAATAGTGTATTAGTAAAGAATTAGTACTCTTTGGCCGATTTGATTCAAAATCCTCGAGACGCCTTCGAAATAGTTGCTTAGCCTAAGTATAAAATTTCTCGTTTTTGAGTAATTTTGTTAACCTACATTTTTTGATATTTCTCTTGAAATTCATTAAATTTATTGTGAAAAAAACTAAAATTCAAGCTAATAATCGCTTCTTTTAATGGCAATTTTAAGAAAATCAATAAAGCAGGCATTTAAAAGCATCTCTTAGAAAATTAGGTAAATATTTTGACAATTTTACTGGAATAGATCTTCGTAGAATTTAAGATTTTTTCACAATAAATTTAATGAATTTCAAGTGAAATATTAAGAAAGTGGGTTAACAAAATAACTAAAAAACGAAAGATCTCTCGATACTGAAAATACGCAATTCAAAAGCGCTTCGAGGATTTTAAATAAAATCAGCCAAAAAATACTAACACTTTACTAATTAACTTTTTTTTTTTAAATAATTGTGATTATTTATATAGTATTTGTATTGTTTCAGTAGATGTCACACTGAATTTCGAAATACGTGTTAACAAGAATTTATACCAATAAATATATTGAAACATATCACCTAGTGTTTTTAATTAATTTTAACTACTTGTTATGTTTCAACTAGAACCAACAGTTAGCATTTTAAATTTAATTAAAAAATGACACCATCTTTTCTATCTCATGAAGGACCCCCATCCTTAATTAAAAATATTTATTAGTCACTATAATGTTTTATCACTTTGAACGGAAGATCTCTAGAACAAGAAGGGAAACTTCTACCAGAGTAGATTTCTTGTTAAAATTAAATTAGGCAAGAATAATAAATAAAAAGGAAGTAAATTTCCAATCGCAATCAATGAAACTTTTTTTAGGACCATTTTATTTTTTAATTTATTATCTCTTGGACCCTCATGTGAACTTGGTCCTCCCCCCCCCCCATCCATAGTGGGTGTCCATTTATATATAAGTGTGTGCATGTGTGGGCGTCGCAAAAGCCAGAAAACCATTAGCTTAAATCAAGAGACGTCGAGTTTATGTGCGCAAGTGAAACAAACACACAAACACAATATAGCGGAACTCACCTTGTATATCTTTTTGCAATAAATTGATCAACAAACGAGAGAGAGAGAGATGGAGAGTGTATTAGAAGAGTACATAAGTACATTCCACGGACATGTTTTCTGAATAAAAAAATATATAGTAATATCCATGTCATCAAGTGATATTCGCCTAATCGCTATATTCTCGTTACTTAAATGCTTAAATACTTTTGATATTGATTAAACTTGTAGAGTAATTAAATTTGTATAATCATTTTATTCTAACTTTTTTTAATTTAAATTAAATGTAGGCTTACTAGAAATATTATATTAACAAATCCAAGATTTTTTTTTTTATTTAAAATTTGGCCTCGGAATCTAAATCCATTTGGCGAGTACAAATTGAGATACATTTAAACAACAAGTATAAACAAATACAAATAAACAAAATCCAAAACAAAAAAAATACAAAAATCATTATTATCGAGTTTTTTTTTTTAACAAATGCAAGATTGTATCTAGCAAACATGAGCAACGAAACTGAGTTTATTTAGTAGAAATTAACTGATATGAGGAAGATCTTTGAATTTGGTCCTTAAATAAATTTATTTATATAAAAGTAGAGTAAAATTTTGCCTAAGTTAACACATCAGACCGTTTCTGATATCCTTGCTCTTTAATGAACAACAACTAAAAATTATTTATTTGAAAGGGGAAAAAAACACTATTTCCACCTATGTATTGTACCCAGTATATATTTATTTGATTTTTTTAGCAGACATATTTCGGGAACTTACTGCTCCCATTCTCAATTCTTTAGTTACCCTTCAAATTGACCGACTACCAACCAAGTTTTCAACAATTTTAATATTAACAAAGGCAGCAACAAATTCTCAAAACTGCATTAAAAAATCAAATAAATCTATATAATACATGGGAGAATTTTAGGGTTTTTTCACCTTTCAAATAAATTTAAATTCGTCTTACTAAAAATTGCCTTACTTTATATCAAAATGAATATATAGCCTACGATAAATTGATTATCATCTTAAAATAACACAATTAAAAACTATAAATTTTCGTCAAAACTAGACTATATCATTGTTATTATTAGGGGAATTTTTTAATTATAGACCCCATTTTTTTTTTATTTATTTTTAATAAATACAATTATTTTAAATAAATAATTAATACAAAAATGTGGTCTATAATTAAAAATTCCCCTAATAATAATAATTCAAACCATAAAAGCTTTAATAAACACATTCGTGATAAATATATATCATTGTTATTTGACCGAATTTTTAATTTGTTGTTTTTGAGATTATTTTATTTTATTTTTTTAACACTTCCCATTCACACACACATACACACATCTTTTCGGCAACTTAGGCCATATAAAGACTTTACACAATAAACGTTATTATGAATATGCCAAGCCCGAGGGCTTTTAATAACCTCAAGAAATTTATCTAGAACAAAAATAATTTTCGAATGAATACATTTAAAAATTACCGAGACCAGAATCACTGGTCACATTTACAATTTGTGAACCAGTGCATACGGATCTCGGAGAATAATAAGTCAGATTTATGCCCCGATTAAAAATTTTTTTTTTTCTCGTGTTCCTATATCTAAAACATGTAATGTCAGTCTGTCTCCCTGGTTATCTTCAGAACTAGGAATAATTCTGAAATGAAATTGTCATTGGCCAAATGATTTTTCCGACGGCCATTTAATTAAGTTAAAAAAAAAAAACATTTAAAAATTGTACAGTACATTATTAAATATTGAGAAAAATAATATTTTTCATACTAAAATAATTAATATTGAAATATAAAAATAAAACATGACTCTAAAAAAGAGATCGCAAACGACTAATATAATAATTAATATATTATTTAAATTTTAAATTAAAATATTTTTCGGCTCTTTTGAAGAAAGAAATTACATTAAAGAAAAATTAATTTATTCGCCACCTACATCTGATTTAATCATGTTTTAAGACCTTAATCATAATAATAGTAATAAAATAATAATCTGATATAGTCTGTACTGGGCGAAACATTATTAATAAATAGATGATCATATTTTAATCTAATCAGTTGAGCTTATATCTTTTTAAGGCACCGACTGGCAAATAATCTCTTTCGGAAAATCAGGATATTAAAAATGTACCGTATTTATCAATATATAAACGGAAAAAGCTCGTATTCAAATAGATGATAGCTGCTAAAATATATATGTAGTTTTTAAACAGCGTGGATTTAACAGCTATTCGCAGGGATGCAATATATTGAAAATATATATATTTAAATATTTATTAATACATATGTCCTAAAAAATAAGGGTGTGCCGCCGGGAGATGAACCACGGTTCCACCAATTTGTGCTCGGTGTGCCCTTACCACTAGACCAGAGCACGGCATTCGGGTATATGATTTCACTTAGAAAGCAATTTGGGTCTATTTTTCTTGATAACCAAAATTTCTCTCTAAATGATTTCATATACATATAGGCCTACATATAACTTTCAAATAGGGCCAATGGAGCTGCCCGCAAATAAATCTTTATTCTATTCTATTCTATACCCGAATGCCGTGATCTAGTCTAGTGGTAAGGGCACACCGAGTACAAATTGGTGGATTCGTGGTTCATCTCTCTTATTTTTCAGACATATGAATTAATAAATATTTAATTATATAAATTTCCCTCGCGGCTCACATATGCGATGTATATAATATCTTAAATATTGTATATGTAATTTCTTATTTACTATTGGAAATAATATATTAATTACAAATTAATATATTATTGAAACAGAAAACCTTGTGAATTTAATTCTCCTATTAAAGCATAATGTTTCAACTAGAGCCAACGGTTACCAGTTTAAAATTAATATTGGAAATAATTTAATTTTTTTCATTAGCAATTAATAGTTGAAGTTTAAAGGGCCCGGGCACACCCAGGAGATCAATCTCCCTGCTCTCTTTTGTCTATAGCTCTGATTTAAATAAAGAATAATTTTTCATTGTAAAAATCTTAATTTATTTATATAATTCGCTAATGTCAGTTTGTCTGCGATTCTCCCTGGTTATCTTCAGAACTAGGAATAATTCTGAAATGAAATTTTTTATGTTCAAAGAGGATCTTCTAAAAAATACAGGAAAATTATTTTTGTTCCAAAATTTCAATAACTTTTAGAGTTATTAATTGTTTAAGTTACGTTTTTTTCTTCTAGAGATTATAGGAAAGAAAGAGTGAGGTCCCACTGCAGGACGATTTATTTGCATGGATTTAAGAAAATTTTATTTGAGAGTTTTATATAAGAACAGTGTTTCCCAAACTATGTCGCGATCAAGCTTCATTTGTGTCCAAGAAATATTCAGTTCAATTGTCTCTTAATAAATTCTAATTTATTTTAAAAGTGAACGACTAAAATCAGTAGAAGAGGAATTGAGAGTGAGCCTGGCATTGATAAGTCCCCGAATAAAAAAAAATTTGTTCTCTACAGTTCCACCCATTGCATTAAAAATTTATATTTTTCTTTAAAAATTATAAATTTATGTACATATAGGCCTACAGATTATTAAATTTACTTAAAACAAATAAAAAAGTATATTATTTTGTTGTCTTTCCAGATATAATATTGCATACTGTAGAACTATACTATACTCGTACTTTTAGTGTATCGCGAAATTTTAGACTTACAAGGGAGACCAGGGGGATTCCCCCGTCGAACGAAAATATATACGTTTGTATTGTGTTCTTAGATATTAAATGAAAGTAGAGCAACTAACGTATTCTTATTTTCGTTTTAATAAATAACTTTTTTGAATTCTTTTGTCCTTTTTATGGAAAACATTTTATTTGCTTTTGTTTTTTTGAACTTCCTTAGGAAGAGGGAGGAGCAAGAAACTCTGAATTGAAGGAATTAGAATAAATTTTATTAATTGACTCATTAGCTTGGCTTTTATTTTTGTGGAGGGTGTGTTGGTTGGTTGGCCACGCTAGTATCAGTAAGGGCTGAACTAAATATATATTTTTTAACTTGAGTTGTTCCCAGAGTTAGAGAGGTTCTCGATTGGAACTCAAGTGCAGGCAGGGTCTGTTCTACTTCAGGCCCTTTGGCGGCGCCTCGGCAACTTTGACCTCCGCCCTTTACATATTAAGAATTAAGATAATACCCTCAAGTCTGAAGCCGACTACATTTATGGGCCCAGGGAGGTGGATGCGCACAAACAAACCACAACAATAAACAAATCAAGTCTTGTAGTTTCTACCCAAAAAAAAAAATAAAATAAAATAAAACAGTTTAAGGCAAATGTAGGGATGGCTAAATGCATTGTTAATGGGCATACATTTCTTTTTTTTCTTCTTTTGTTTTGTTGTTTTTGTTATTATATTTAAATTTGTGTTGTGTTTGTTGGTCCTAGCCACCGAGGACTGGTGTCTCCAAGTGGGCCGTAATAAATTTCTGGTTTGCTTCCTGATCCTAGCGAGAAAAATTTATTTCATTTGAAATCGGCTACCAATCAATTGAAATACATAAATAGGGTCTAAATGGCCTTAGAATTTTTCTGCGGAAAATTTTTTTTAAAGAAACCAAATTTTTGGAACCCTTCAAAAATTTTTTCTTTCGCGGAACCTAAGTTTTCCGCCCCGCGGAAAATTTTTTCCCTGCCTCTATTGCGTAAATTATGGCGCCCCGATGCGACGCATCCTGTGCTTACACGTAGAGCCTTCCCCGGAGAGACAGACCTCTGGGTCTGCTCTAATACCCTACTGTAAGCAGCAAAGCCTTTAAGGCCGTGGGGTTTCTTATAGTTAAATATTTTCCAGATTTATATAAATGTATTAAAAATATTTTGAATACTACTAATATCTAATTGATATATATAAAATCGAAAATATTTAAATATGAATTTAAAGCTGTAATACGGATCCGATTCTCCCTTTATCCAACAATTGGTTCTAAGTAAAATAAATAAGTGATTTTATCAGACTTACATAGAATCCGTTGAGTAGTTCCCCTCAGTTATCTTATACGAAGTTTTTATTTTTCTCTGGTTTCTGAAACAAAAAAAAATCAAAATTTTAATTATTACTTTCTCTTACCTCTATATATGTTATTATATAGAGAAAGAAAAGAAAGTATTGGATTCATGTGAAAAATTGGATGTCGAGATTTTGATGGATACCCACGTTTTGAGGTCTCCTGAATAAAAAAAAAAGTGGTTTTCGCGACATGGTCTGTCTGTCTGTGTGTGTGTGTGTTCAATTTTAAGCATGAAAGAATTGTGCTGAAATTTTATATATAAGTTACACACCCCCCGGAGGCGTGGAAATAAGCTTTTCAAAATCGGCCAAAAAGTACTAGTACTTTACTGATGTACTTTTTCACTTTTTTTCGATTTTCTCAAAATTCGATCTAACGATTTTGATTAAAATTCAAAAATCAATTATTTTTTTAGATGCTCTTTCAAGTGTACCAGGTATTTTCATTTTGCTCTCAAAATTGTTTGAAGCACACTTTACTCTTGTACTTCATAGGAAAGTTAAGAGAAATGTTTGGCATGGTTACAAAATATAAATATTGAATCGAATATTGAAATATAAATATTTTTCCATACTTATAAATTTTACATCTTGAATTCTAATATATCGGCGGAAACTAAATATATCTCGACACCAAAAATATGATGTGCGACCAGTCACACCAGATTTTTTTAAATATAATTTTCAATCAAATAATTATTCATTTATAAAAATTGTGAAGGATTGTTTAAAAATTTATTGGCTTTACTATCTTAATCTCTTCGAACGTTTGTCACAAGTTATAAAATTAATTTCCCTTTATCAATGAAATTGACTATTGTTCTCTTCCGGCTGCTGGTAAGGATAAGATAACCCCGATATGTCAGTAGATTTAAAAAAAAAATTTTAACTCAATTAACCAAGTATTTATTTTCATTACATTTAAAATAATCAACCATGATTAAAGTTTTTTAATCTATCTATCAAAATAAAATATTTATAACAATACAAATTATTATTATACACTAGTTTTTTAATAATTTATACAAATAAAACATCTATAGCCCCAGAAATTTAACAATATCACTATTGATAATGAAGTGTTTGTTCTGATTTCAGGCAATCAGATAAAAATTGGATACTAAATAATATAAATAAATTCCATATGGCCTCAAATGCCGATGAGTCTGAAAAAGACAGCTATAAACAAATATATATTAAAAAAACTGATTTATCTAAATAAAAATAGTAGTGAGTTGGAAACAAGTATAATGCATCTTAAATTTTTATAATAGCCTCATCTTGAATTCTTTATGGCAATAAATTTTATAGAAGTTCCAATTCTTTTTTTTTTTTTTAACAGATGGTTGTCATCCCAAAGAGGGATGCTGGACTGAATTCAAACTGGTTTTCTTATATATAAACCTATATATATATATATATATATATATGGGAAATAAAATAAATAATATGAATAATTGATTAATTAAACTCCATCAGAAATGACGCTATGGCCAAAGGAATGTTCGTTCCATCCATGTTAAAAGGCAAATAAACTTACAGAAAAAAAAAAAAAAATATGATGCGCGTTCCTTGAGAGCCGGTCGGTCCTAATGGCCCCAACAACATGAATACCAAATGTAGCAACATGGCGGAGCCCACGTGACCAGTCCGGGAGGAGGAGACGAGCGCCACCATTGGCCACCCTATATATATACTTAATTTATAGTGAAACGCCAAGGGAATCAATAATCAAGCATCATAAATTATATTTTCCCTCAGAGGGTAGAGGATTTGATTGACCGGGATGGTAAATAATTTACTTTTGTAAATAAAATTGTCAAATAAATGCTAAAGAACGTATTGGATATTAAAAATACCCAGAAAATTCTGTAATTTGAATCAGGTCAGTATAATGTAATATAATTGTCGATGTGAATAAAATTTTATCTATGGAAAAGTGTTTAAATGTATTTTATATATTATAATGGATGTATTTAATATATGTTGAATATTAATGTAAATGTAATTAAAAAAAAAAAAAAAAACAGGTCCTGAAGATGAAAATTTGAAAACGATAATTTCATACTTTTGACCTGAGAAAAAAAATTAAACATATAGGCCTATTTAAAAAATAATTTAAAAAATTTTTTAAATTAATCAACACACCTAAATACTGTGTGAGACGAGTGTAGCTGTGGCCGATTGAAGTAAATAAAAATAAAAAGGACCTTTAAAATTATTTTCATTTATTAATAAAAGAAAAATTTTTTTTTAATATAATTGAAAACTAATAATATAAGAGATTACTGGACAAATATTTGCATATTGGCCTACGTAATAATAGTGGCACAACTCAAAATTACAAAGTTTTAAGTTAATTAATGTAAAGAAGAGGAGGAGATAATGCAGTTCTGAGTTGCCTTCAGCAACTCGACCTCAAAAGATTATTCAACGCTCTTTGAGATGCCTCCTGAGGAAGGAAACGGGAACCCACCTCAGTATCATTCCCATGAGAGTTACCCTTCAGAATAACCACAACGTGTCTGCTCTGACGCTAATGACGAAAAAAAGAGAGAATGTAAAACATAACAAAGACTCAGTGGTTCATATCTTTTGAGTACGTGGATGGCGACCAAGATTTACCCGAGCTAAAGCATTTTTTCCACTCCGTTACAAGTCATCAAGTTTAAATGAATTATTTTTTTATTTCATTTAAGCTTTTTTTTCGGCATCAAAGGCCATTTAGACCCCGTCTCTCTTTATTTCAATTGGATAAATAAAATTTATAGTGGCTAATATAAAATCAATATTAAATTATTATAAAGATATTATTTTATTAAAATACAAATATAATCTACAATTATTTTTAGTTTTTTGTGTTGATTACAATTACTTTTTATTTGCACACATTAATTAATAACATTTCATTCATTCTAGTCGTATTATAAATTTATATACACTCTATTAAAATTGAATAAGAGTCGACGTATTTCTCATATAATTTATTCCTTTTCCGATAATGTAATCAAGGGTGATAAGATTAGTCCCGCACTCTCATCGGCCTTTGCCCAGTGAATAACAGCAACTTGGTTGGATGTGATGGCCACGTGGAGGACACCTGAGCTCTTTACACACCTGCAAGGGTTCTTCGCACTTTAATCAAATATTTTCCAATGATTTTGTTAATACAGTATTTCTTATAGTAGATGATAAATATAATAAAGAGCAAAGGATGCCTACGTCTCATTAAATTTTGATGTCAGCGTAATCCCTTTTTGTTGTAGGAAGTGAACGAAAATAATTTAAAATGTTACTGTTATAAAATAAGCAAAGTTCTGACCTGTTCTGATAACACAGGGTAACAGTGATTTCGCACTTGTAAATGATCTCCGATTGGGCTGAAACTTAAAATTTATATGTATTATAACTATCTGCATATTATTAAGGGGAGTCGCCTTAAAAAGATCCAGATAATTCAAAATAAGAGCCGCTTTAGAGCACATTTTTTATAAAATTTTATTTTCTCTAGAGCTCTAAAATTAGACGTGATGAGGGCGAAACTGATGGCATTTTTGGAATCAGCGCTAACTAAATACTCAGGAATAGCTTCAAATACCCCGGCAACAAAAAAAAAGGTCTTTTTGTTCCATTGTTGGGCCGACGAGAGTCTTGACGGACTCCTTCAAAAAAAAAAAAAAATTGTATAAATTCGAATATGTACGCTTCAAAAATAAAAAATTTGTAGCAATCTATTGATAATAATTTAATTTTTACTTTTTTTCATTTGGTTATTATTGAGGTTAAAATGGTCTGGGGCCACTGAGAGAGGGATTTATCCTCCCCCCTGCACCTCTCTGTCTTCAGAGCCCTGGATAAAAGATAATTATTTTCAAATAAAGTGAACATGCTATATCATAAAATGTAACAAAATTTTATGAGTATGAGATTTTTTTATTTTTCTTATTTATGAATATGTTAAATGTATGATTTCTTTTATTTTTTTGATTACAACATTAGGAATTTAATTAAGAATAAAAAGCAAAAAGTTATCTAATATTTATTTCATTAATTCATTTATTTTAGCTAAAAACTAAATTATGTAGGATTTTTTAAAGGGATAGATAGAACAGCCTTGTCTTATTAACGTAAAGATGTTAATGATCCACTCCGATGTCCCTTTTGAATCTGTTTTTCAAACCCTTGAAATTTGTTTAAATTTTTTAGAGGACACAAGAATATCAATTTTTTTTGTTAAACTTCAACTTGAATTTATTCTTCGATTTTCATATTTTTTTACTTTTACAAAACCTAATCAATATTCAAAGAATTTTATCCCAAATATTTTTTTATACCGGTATTAATAGTAAAATTTTTTCAAAATCTCAAATTGAAGTTATAAATAAAATAAAAGTTATAAATAGATGACTTGACTTTAAATAACTTAATTATAAATTTCTAAAGTAAAAAAAAAATATATATATATATATTTGTATTTGTATTTTATCTAATCTTAAATGCTCTCGCCTTAGTGAACATTTAAATTATATCATTTAGTTAAATATAATTAAATAAATTCATGAAACATGAGTTAATGGAAAATTTAGATATACAAAATAGCTAACGTAGAAAAAACAACAAATAAAAAAAAACTTTAATTTCGTTTTACCTAGAATAAAAAAAATGAATTAATGCAATATTAAGATAATTTTTTTTTTTTTTTTAATTAAATGCTTATTTTTCTTTATTAAAATTATGAAAAACTATTCAACTATACAATAAATTTTAATTTTTACATCGGACTAGAACTATATCCTTTCTATGAAGCACAAGAGTAAAGTGGTCTTCAGGAGATTTCAATCGCAAAATGAGAATATACATTTTAAAAAGCATCTAAAATATAATTGATTGAACAAAATCTTTGGAGCGAATTTTGAGAAAATCGAAAAAAAAAAAAAAAAACTGAAAAAGTACATCAGTAAAGTACTAGTACTCAGTATTATTATAAGGACATCGGCCAACAAAATAAATACTTTTGCGTATTATCCGTTTATTTGTAAATATTTCGATTCTAGTGATATAGAATCATCTTCAGTCCAATCAACAGATGCTTTGCAAATCGTTAATTACTCCCATCCAATATGAAAAAATAATTGAGTATTCCATGAATGCAATTTTCATAATATAAGTACTCAATAATCAAAGCTTATTTTCACCCTCCAGGGAGGTGTCTAACTTAAATATAAAATTTCAGCTTAATAGCTCAATTCCTTCATGCTTAAAATTGAACACACCCCCCCCCCCCCCCCCCCCCCCCCCCCCACACACACACACAGACAGACCATGTCGCGAAAACCACTTTTTTGGATTCAGGGGACCTCAAAACGTGAAGATCCATCAAAATCTCGACATCGAACTTTTGACATGATGAATATATACAGTACATAAACATATTATATTCTCTTTTCATTTCTCCTATTTTTTTCTATGAAGTATAAGAGTAAAGAAGTCTTCAAACAATTTTAGAAGAAATATGAGAATATACATTTTGAAGAACATCTAAAAAATAATTGATTTTTGAATTTGAATCAAGATTGTTTCTGCGATTTTTCAGAAAATTAAAAAAAAAAAACCAAAAAGTACATTACTAAAAGTATTAGTATTGTTTGACTTTTTTTTTTTTTTAGTAAAAAACACTCACACTTTTTTCTTATTCACTCTCACACTCACACACACATTCACACAGCCTTTCGGCAACTCAGGCCATAGAAGACTTTGACGATATCCGTTATTAATTAATATACATATTGGGGGTCCAGGCATTCTTATTTAAGCTATTTGGTATCCAAATGGCATAAATGAAATCCGAACCCGCGACTTTTGGTATACGAGGTTAGCACGCTAACCCCTACCCCAAGCCCCGAGGACATTGTTTGACTTATCTTATTCAAAAGCTTAATGTTGCATGCCAGGAGGATAACCAAATTAATTATCCAATTTCAATCTCGTAGCCCTATCAATTGAAGGGCTTACAATTGTTAGTGGAAGGAACAATAAAAAAAAGTAAGGTTTTTTAAAACTTACGCCTCCAGAAAAATAAAAACCTTTAATAACATTTACCACCCTAAGTTTTGTTTGAAGTTGAAAAATAAATATGAGAGTATAGGAGCATAATTCAGTTTTGTACATTTGGACTATGTTTCAAGAGAGGGAAGAAGGAAATGAAGAAAGAAAGCCAAGACGCGTTGTTTAATTAACTTGTTGTTGCTGTTAAAAGGATGGTGATTGAGCTGAGATTGGCGATAGTTCATCTCCTGTTGGTCTGTCTGCCCAATCAGCTTAATGCCTCGACGGGCGCCGACCGCCATTCCAGGCAAGTCACGCAAGAGCCTTCCCCTTTTCCATCTCCATCTCCGTTTCCACCTGAAGTGCTCCCTCTCCCTCGCCCTCTCCCCTACTCCTTTTCACGATTAATTAATAAGAAACCAACGAAAAGCCAACTTGTCATAAACATGCATTGCTGTTGTTGGCTGCTGTTTTGTTGTCCGTCTGGCTTGGGCTTCATGTTCATCCATTCGACAGAGCAATAAAAACTCCTATATACAGGGTGTTTCGACGAGTCAAGAGAAAAATTCTTTGTCTACACTCTTGGTTGTGAGTTTTAACTAGTAATTTTAAGTCATAAGGGCACATTCATCGTCTATTATTATTATTTTAAAGAAACAAATACTTATGTTTTATATTTAGCACATCTATTACTAAACAAAAGGAATTTGGCGTCTAGGCGCAAAGAGGAATATCTTTATAAAAAAATTCCTTAGGGGGAAAAATACCTAATTTTACCTTGAATTCGATTAGAAAACGAAATAAAAAAAGAGCAGTGAGTGGTGTACCTAATTGTATGAATATAAGTCACGAAGCCGAAATTTACCAATTCATAAAAAAAATTTTTAATTATAAAATGGTACCAGGATTTGAACCGGCTAAACTCATCATCATCCATCCATAAAGAAAAGAAAGAAGAAAGAAAATAATTTCGAAACTTTTAATTTGAAACTGGCCGTGCAGACCTTCTATTCATATTTTGCACTGAGTTTTTTGCTGGATCGGACCCGTCTGCGACGGTCCCACGACTTCTTTGAATCATATGACTTGTTCATACTGCCCGTTTCAGACAATTAATATGTAAAAGATCTGGTAACTAGTGGTGACTAGTACAGAATACAACCTTCAATTAGAAAGGGTATAAGTCCCTTGTGTACTATGCGAGCAGTTTAATATAATTATTATATAAATTAAATAATATATATTTAATAATAATATATATAATAATATACACTGCTACAATCTATGAGAGGAAAATATACTAAAAACTATTGGAAATATGTTCGGTTATTTTCAGAGTATTTCGGAAATATTCGGAAATGTGGGAACCGCGGATTCCTGTTATAAGAAGGGAAATATTGTGGGATAAATTTAGTATGTCACTGTGTATGGTTTTAATTTTTCTTGCAGTTGAAAGATGGCAGCATAATCTAATTATATTATTATTATATTAATTAATTGAACTCTTCGGCCGACGACGAGTCAACATCCCATATCATACGTGTGCTGATAATAATCCATGATCTCCAATTTCATCATAGTAATTCAAGAATTCTTATTCTCTAATAAAATCTTAGCCGAATTTTTCCGATGGCAGCAGAGTATTTTTTATTCATCATAAATTTAACTTTCCAATATTTTTTAGTATTTTTTCCTCTCATAGAACGCATCAGGGTATTTTTTACTCACTATAAAATTGGTTTCCAAACAATTTTTTTTATTTTATAAAATTACACCTCCCCACAGTGTAGATAAGCCAAAGGATATTCCACACTTCAAAAGGTTCTTCTGACTCCTAAACTCCCTCCCTATTATTTTTTTTTTCTTGTTCTATTTTAATAAAATTTAAAATCCGCTTCCCCAGAGTTTAAATAATTGAAAAATGGTATTCTACATTTCACAAAGATCTTTTGATTCTACTCCCTCCCCCCCAGGGCCGCGCAAGCTATTCTGCCGCCCTAGGCAAGATATTTTTTGCGCCCCCCTGTAAAAAAAACTTTAAAAATTTAATTTGCCGCCCCCTCCTTAAAATTTTCCCTGATCTCAAAAATTTTTCTGGGAAAATTTTTTTTTTTTCGCGGGACCAAAATTTTTTCCCGTGTGCCGCCCGAATTTTTTACCTTTTTTTTAGAGACAAAATTTTTGCCGCCCGCGGAACTAAAATTTTTCCCGTGTGCCGCCCGCGGAACATTTCCTCTTGCGCGGAACCTAAATTTTTTTTGTTATTTTTCCCTTTTTGCCGCCCTCTCCAGGTTGCCGCCCTAGGCGGCCGCCTAGTTCGCCTAGTGGACGCGCCGCCCCTGCCCCCCCCCTCTCCTAAAATTATATTTCTTTCTTTTACTCTATTCTGGTCACCAACATTTAGTCACTTTTTAAGATATTTCTCGAATAGTTAGAAGTCTGAAACTTTGTATTCTGGGTGACAGCACTATATATGAAAATTAAATCAAAATAGACCAAACCACTAATGTGGTACTTTATTATGAATTTGAAAACCTGTCAAATCGTTTATCTAACTCACATTTTCCAATGATTGAGTTTTAAAAGATAAATGAAAATGATGGTTTTAGATGAGAAATAAATATATCCAGAGAGACAAGACAAACAAGTTTTTACAAGAGCTTTTTTGCAAAGATCTTTTTTTTTATAATGCTCCGATTTTATAGTCAATTACTTGGGAAACATTTAAAATAAGACAAGATACAATGAATAAAGAAATTGTAATTGAGCAAAATCATCTAAATAAAGAATAATGGGGAATCAAAACCAATCAGCTCTTCAATAACTTGTAATACTTATATTTTACTAGCCGCAAAGCCAGGCGTTTCTCCCCCTGGATCCCCTTTAATGGAGTTTGGTGGCTGAAATATAGAAAAGATAAATGATTTCCCAACCATTACTTCAGCACTAGATCATGATTCTTTGATGGAGAATTTAATCTGAAGGTGTCAATTTGATTGGCGAGCTTTTCAGCAACCAAATTCATATGCAGATAGATAAAAATAATTTTTTTTGATGGTTTTGCACCAAAATTTGATCAAATTGAAAGATTTCTTGAAGATAAATTTAATTGAATTTGTTGTGATTGCTCTATCAGTTTATTCATCTTATTTATATTTATAAGTAAATAAGTTATAACAAAATAAATAGAAAAAAAAACTTGTTTCTTTTTTTTAACCCATTTCATTTTAGGGCAGTGTCTGCCCTCGGGCTTGGTATAGCTGATAGCTTGCTAGCCTTCTATACCAATAGTCGCGGGTTCGGATCCCAGGCATATATACCAAATTGCTTAAATAAGAATGCCTGGATCCCAAAAACTGTATATAACTAATATCGTTAAAAAATCTTATATGGCCTGAGTTGCCGAGAAGAACACATATGGGTATGTGTGGGAATGGGAAAAAATGTGAGGGCAGTTTCGTGGTGGACACATACCTCGTTTTATCATTTGTTTTCTATTGATATTAAAGATAGAACTAGAGAAAAAATCTCGTTAATTTTAGCTCGAATCTCGTTCATCGTTTTGAATATTTGAACACTCATGCATGCATGTTTCTAATGAATTGAAGATGAAGAGCACTCAAAGAGTCTGCAAGAGCATCCGGTTCGCCAAGGCATATGGCAGTCTAAAAACATTCCGGACAATCATTTACTGGCTACCTTAAATCAATCTTTTTTTTCTAACATATTACAAATTATAAGAGTTTAGTGAAGATCATTAGAGAAGAATTTTTACGTATCCATTATGGTAAATTATTTTATTGCGAAAACATATAAATTTGAGAATTCTAAGAAATTAAAAAAAAAAAAAATTAAGTCTCATCTAACATTATTAATTAAACAAATTTATTTATTAACATAAATTTTATTAATTTATTTAATCAAGAAGCAAAACCTCTTAAAACTGGCCTCATGAGGATCTTTGCCTCTTCTTAATCATGTGCCGAAACTTTCAAATAGTTTTTATTCACAGTAAATTATATTACAATTTATTCAAAGGTTTAAAATAATTTGTGAAAATTGTTATTATGAAAAATCAATTAATTTATTTATAATTATAATAGAGAGATTTGTATGTATAGTTTATCTAACGAGACTACTCCGTTTATGATATGAGCACACAATTTATATTTAATTCTAATATACAAATTTTGTTGATTTAATTAAAATAAACATCAGATTTTTGGTAAATTTTGTCAAAAAATATAATATTTAAAAAATTTATTTTTTAACTTTATCTAATTTATTGCTATACCTGAATACCCAAGTTCACAAGATAACTATTTATTATCGCAAAGAATAATTCCTCTATGGAAATCATTAATTTTTGAATACAGACATTGTGTTTAGGGAGGTGGAGGGTGGGGTGACTTGAAATTTCACCATTTTATCGGGGAAAAAAATTTTTTTTTAAGGGTTTGAGGGTTTCCCTTATAAAAAAAATCTGATGTGACTGTCTCTCACCTTCGGTAATCGAAAGTTGTGTTCTGTGCTTGTCACACCAGATAATTCGTGTCAACATATATTTAGTTTCCGCCGATATATTACAATCCAAGATGTAATAAAATTTATAAACATGTGAAAAATATTTATATTTGGCAACCATTTCTCCTATCTTTTCTATGAAGCACAAGAGTAAAGTGTGCTTCAAACAATTTTGAGGGCAAAATGAGAATATACATTTTAAAGAGCATCTAAAAAATAATTGATTTATGAATTTTAAACAAAATCGTTAAAGCGAATTTTGAGAAAATCGAAAAAAACTGAAAAAGTACATCAGTTAAGTACTAGTACTTTTAGGCCGATTTTGATTAAAAGCTTATTTTCACACTCCCGGCGGGTGTTTAACTTATATATAAAATTTCAGCCTCCTAGCTCAATTCCTTCATGCTTAAAATTGAACACAGACACACAGACAGACCATGTCGCGAAAACCACTTTTTTGGATTCAGGGGACCTCAAAAAACGTGCATATCCATCAAAGTCTCGACATCGAATTTTTGACATGAATCCAATACTTTCTCTCTATATATATTAACACATATAGAAGTAAGAGAATGTAAAAAGAATGTATAAAAATCTTAAGAAAATATTTATTTTTTATTTTCTTATCATTAGGCTATTTAGACATTATAATTATAATTTCCCACTTGAAAGTCCTGACCGTGAAGTTTATCCGTCTCTCTCTGTTTACTTTTGACCGGAGGAAAGTCGAATGTCTCGGTTTCGATTCCCGTGTGGTCTCGCAGCCATTACTATTCAAATAAACAGATTGCCAATATTTGTTCCAGTGAAAATCAAGTGTTTCAAAAATAATTTACAGCTACATAATGGAGAAACTATTGATGGGCGGATCTCAATGGTTATCTTTATAGACTTTACATGATTTTATATCAGACGTGGGCTGAAAATTTTCACGAAATTTCCCTCCCCACCTTTTGCCCTGCTGGTTGCGTTATCTTTATTTTAGATTAGGCTACCTCGGATTGGAAATACGACAAACAGTATTAAAATCAAAATTGCCAAACAATTTAAGAGTGTGAAATAGATACAGTAGAACATGTGTCTAGGAAAGGATTGTTTACACTAGGGGGGTTTAAAAAGTAACAGTAAATTTAAATTTGCTCAATTTCTATATAATATATACATTTATATCAATTAGAAATACAAAAAATTTGTCATTTCTTCTTATTCAAAACATTTCTCGCAACTTTTTACTTTTTGTTTTCTCTTTCACCACTCGAGATAACTCCCAAAACGTTCCTTTAGGTCCAAACATTTGATTGAGCAGGATTAGGACTGTATGGGGAATTCTGATGGATGTGAACTTCAGTTTTCGAATCATTTCACAGCATATTTAGAGCGAGCCTTCTGAAGAATTACACACCTAGTCATGATTCGGAAACTTAAATTTCAGATCCTACAGCAACCCCTATTCAGTCCTTCGGATTACCTGTGTTTGATGACTCAAGACACATCTAAAAATATTTTTTTCTAACAGAAGAAACAATTTGTAAATCCATTGAGAAGGATTAAGCCTTCGTCGAGAAATGTCATATTTTTTGTATTTTTAATTGAAATTTAGGCCTATATATGAAAACAAATTCTGTTTAATGTTGCTTTTTGAACCATCCTTTTGCCTGGCGCTAACAAATTTAATAAACAATCTTTTAAGTTTCACGCATCACTCTTATCTCTATAATTAGGCCTATACCTGGTGTATAATTTTATTCTTTAAATATAATAATAAATAAATATTTCTTGTATATAATAAATAATTTAATTCATTTCCTTATAATTTGTTAATTTTTTATCGAGTCCTTGAACTCTTCTTGATAAGAGATCAATGTCTGGTATTGAAATGAAAATTTTTCTTGATGTGAATTCCCGTCGGCATTCCAAGTCCATAAGAGAATTCATTCAAGTTTAAATTTAAAATCAGAATTGATGTGGTTACCACAAAATTCAATTATATTAAAGATCATATCTGTATGTATTTGCCTTTCAGGGCGCTTATTGTCCAGTAAAAGGAAGTTGAGTCAAAGAGGAAAATTTAAAACTTTGAAATTTTGCGTCGAAAGCGGGCTTTTCCACTTGTATCATAATATTTTACTTTTGTTTTGTAGTAAATTGTGTCTTCCTTTTTTGTTAAAATTTCGTAATCCGACACGACGAAAACCATCAAATTTTGTTGCCTCGATATTTGAAACATTGAAAATAAAGATCAATTAAAATACAAAGACAATATTAAGAATATAATTTAATAAATAAACCTATAAGAAATTTTTGAATAAATAAGCTTAATTTAATTTTGAATTAATGAAAATACTCCGAATTAAGAATAATTAGGCCTGAAAATTTTATTAACTTACTGATATATTTACAAATGTTATGTTGAGAGTGAAAGTAATTTAGTTGTTAACATTTTATTTTGCAGGAAACAATTTTACTATCAACAATTACGAACAAAAATCTGTCTGAACATTATTTCTTAAATAATGGCAAAATTCTATGTGCTACCTGGATTTTATTATTTAAAATAATTAAAGGAACCTCAAATGCCGATAGCTAAATCTAAAAGTTTTTTTTTTTTTTGATATTTCTAATTTTTCTGAAAATAATGTTCGGACTGCCTGGGATCCGAACCCTCGACCCTTGGTATATAAGGCAGGCGCGCTACCAACTACGCCAAGCCCGAGGGCCAATGAACACTTTATTAATGTTATTTTATATTATGTATCTTTTATAAAAGCATATAAATATATAAATATAGACCAGATATAGGCTAATAGTGTACCGGCTGTTAGACTAGACTGCCATCTTTCGCAAGAGTGCTGAACTATTTGACAGATAATTTTTAAATAAATAATCTAAGCTTACTTTAAATTTTTCTTAATTAATATGTGATTAATAATAATAATAATAATTTCATTTTTAAATTTAAATAAAAAAAAGTAAAAAAAATTTAAAATTATTGGTACAGATTATTTTCCTGTCCCTTAATAATAAATTATAAAAATTAGATTTTAAGATATTTATTAATTTGTTTATGTATTAAAATAATCAATCTGTTGCTCTATATTCAAGCAAAGAGCTACTTTATTTTGTGAGTTGAAAACTTTTTAATTACATAATTATAGAAAAGATAATAATACGTGACTAATCTAAATGCGTTAAATAAGTTTTCCTAATCAAATCATGAGCCAACTGGTTGATAATATTCTATTTTATCTCTCTCTCTCTCGCTACTTATTTACTAATAAAAAGTTATTTCTCTCGCTCTCTCTACACTGATAATGAAATAACTGTATTCGGAGATTAAATTTTAATAACTTTAGAAGATAATTATTTTAAGTTTTAAATGTTTTGAATCGTTTCATAAACGATTTACAATTATAGTATTTGTGGTCCCACTATTTAACATTCTCTTAGATATTAAAAATATCAATGCTTATTCCCGATGTGGGAGTTTATTGGGGAAATTAATTAATTACCAATGCTTCTCTAAAAGAAAATATTGACTTGAGAACGTTCACATGTGCATTTCGGAAGAGCGTGACAGACGGAAAGGAATTGACGTCGATGAGTGAATTGGCTGTTCAATGATTAGATTAATACGTAGGAAGAGAGGATGTCAGCCAAACAGGAGAGCCTCTATCAAATGAAAATCTCAATCTAAGAAGACGTTTCGGTTTTAATTACATAATCAGTTTTTATGAGTATATTGGTAATCTCAAGGTATACACTATTGAGATGCAGATAGAAGGGAATTGATGACTCAACACTTTGGATTATAATATTAATAACCTCCACTAAACACAGCCTAGGTATATTACAAAACAACTTTCAGGCTCAATCAATTACACATAGGCTATACAAAGATTTTTTTTGGATGGACGAATAAAATTTGATCTCTGCTCAGTTATCCAGTTTCTTCTTTGTTTCCTGTCTAATTTTCAAAACTTACTAGCAAATTTTTATGACATAATACGAAAGTTTCTGTAGCATCGAAAAGAGCGTATACCATACAATGCACTAGTCTATGTGAAGAATATGACTGAAATTAAATTTGCTAAGAAATTTAATAGTAAAAAAAACCTTTTTGAAATGAAAACCTTTTGGCCCTCGGGCTTGGCGTAGTTGGTACCGCGCCTGCCTTGTATACCAACGGTCGAGGGTTCGGATCCCAGGCAGTCCGATGATTTTATTTAAGCCATTTGGTATACAATGCCTGAACCCCCAATAGATATATTTACAAATAACGAGTATCGTTTAAAGTCTTAAATGGCCTAAGCTGCCGAGAGGACTGTATGTATGTTTTATGTATGTATGTGTGAATGGGAAAAAGTGTTTTTATATAAAAAAAAAAAAACCTTCGAATTAAATCAATTTTTTTGTTCCAACTTTTTTCTATCCCCGATCTAATATTGCTTAAATTTAAAATTTGCAGCTGCTGGGCCGGTACATCTTGAATTGAAGACTAATATTGCTGTAACCGGCATTGAAACAAATATAAATTCACAAATAAAAGAATGATGATCGGAAATTGATATAGGCCTACTAGAAAGAATTTCTTTCTATTGAATTCAAATTTACAAACAACAACAGCTATTCTTTATTTCTTTTATTGTTGGGGAAAGGGATTGAAAGAGATTTAAAATTTTTAAAGTCGAACTTTTATTTGATGGCCTCATATTTTTTTGCTCTTCTATCAGCATGTCGCGTCACAAGCCGTGACGACAAAAATTGAAAAGTTGAAATTTAATATATATGACGAATTATAAAAAATAATTGTGATATTTAATTCTTCATTTTTTTAAATGATAAAATATAATTTTTAAAATGATTCAAATCTTCAATTACTAAATAAATATTGTTCTCAGTTTTTAACATGCGTCTATTGATTTCCCATTATCATTCCCATTTTCCAATTATTAAGTTAAGAGTAAAAACGCGATCTTAGTATCCTTAATTGAATAATTTTCTGAAAATTTTCAGTTAAACAGTAAAAACAATTTTTAGAGATTTGTTTTTACTAAAATATAATGAAACTGGCTCATATGTAAGATGGATGTAAGAAATACTCTTTTAATTGAAATGTATAGGCTATCATTAATGTCGAATTTCTTTTCAACGTTTTTATCGATAAATTGTGTAAAATACTGAAAAATGGCAAAAATGTCAACTTTTAGTAATTATTTATTATGTAAACTTTAGTGATATGACTTCGGCAGTATAACTAACTTATTTAGTATTGTTCTGGGCCAAAAATATCCAAAGGGCGATAAAGTTTGAATGAAATAACTATGGCTAATAATCGATAATTTAAAAAAAAAAGGCTAAAAATGGTGGTTTTTGAGCACCTCGCGCGCCCTCTAGATATTGTTTGAAATAAGTTTTCTGGTACTAGAATATGTTTTTGCATGTAATACTTCAAATTCAGGGGGTAGCCGCTGAAAACAAATTTTTTCGGCCCACCCTAATATATATATAAATTTTAGTTCCCTAAGCCTTGAACAATTGAATCTTGTGTTGAGAGATTAAATTATTTTCTACTCATGATGATAACATGTTAACATTTGCCTCTTGTTTATCGCAAATTTTTTACATATGATCTCAATATTCAGGAATTCAATGAATATTTTTCCTTCTTAATTTTTTTTAAAATAAATCCACTATGTTCATTATCTTTCTAGCTTATATTTTAAAATGCTTAACTGTTATCTATGCGATAGCGCAGCTCTTATCGGATGTCCGGCTGAGGCTATCGCTTGTCTCGCTCAGAGGGCATGAGCCAAATAATAATAACGAACGATACTCCAAAACGAAAAACTGGTTCGTTTGTAAATAAATATCACATTTCATTAAAAAAAAAATCACTCAAATTTAATTAAGACATTTTCATTCCATTCTCAAACAAATAATAATTTCGAATTAATCAATTAAATTAATTTTCAGGGCAGGTTTTTTTTCCGTTTTTATAAAAAAAAAAGTAAAGATAAAGATTTTTTTTTTATACATTATTTAGGAAAGATAAATTGCTTCCATTAAATAGATAAAAAATCTCTATAATTTAATCTTCATTAACAATTTTAAGCTACATCGGAGATCAAAAATGAAGTTGGATATTTGCAGTTAAAAATAATAATAAACTACTAATAATTAAGGACAAATTTTTTTTTAAAGTTTGCAAAGTCGTCTAATTGTCTAAAGCTGAACACACCCCAATTGAGCAAAATTGCTCAATGACAAAACATTTTTGACGAATAGTGCCTAAAACTGTTTTTTTTTTTTTTCAATGATTTTAATATGGATCAATGCACACCGATTAAGCAAAACTAAAAAAACAATTGACCATGTTTCGACATCAATGAGCAAAATGTTTTGCAGTTGAGCGAGTTTTGTTGTTGAGCGTTTCTGCTTAAACGGTGTGCGTTGGCATTGAGCATTAGACAAAATGTTTTGTCATTGAGCAAATTTCAAGTTTAATTATGAATATAATATATTATTATAGATATTTAGATTTGAAATATTTGGGGTGGGGGGTTTCCTCGTACCCCTCTTGATTTATGAAATTTTGTAATGTATTGCTCAATGACAAAACATTTTGCTTAATCGGTGTGTTTAATGTTTTGCTCTTTGACAAAACGTTTTGTCGAAGAGCGTTTTTGCTCAATCGGTCACAACTTACCCGGTTATCGTATAAAGTCTTAAATGGCCTAAGTTGCCTAAAAGACTGTGTGAATGTGAATTGGAAAAAAGTGTGAGTTAAAAAAAAAAAAAAAAAGTTCAAACTTATCAACCGTGGCTCTAATTGAAAAATTATGTATAATAGGAAAATTTAAAAATTAAAAACACTCGGTTATAAGTTTCAAAAATTTATTAAAAATTAATTTCTTTTTAATACTTAATGTCATTTCGAAACTCTTGTGACATCATCAATAGTGATTTTACTAACAGTTACAAAAATAATTTACATCAAAACTGAGCTTATATAGGAACTTAGTACATATTTTCCTATATATTGTAGATCAGCTTTGATGCAAATTCTTTTAGTAAGTTAGTAAAATCACTTTTGATGATGACACAGGAGTTTCGGAATGTCAAGTATTAAAAAATTTTAATTTTTATCCCAGTTTCCTTCACCAGAAAGGGGCAGGCATCTCAAATAGATTTTATCAGAAATCGTCTCCGTGTTTTTACCCCCACCAAATGGCACTCTATGAACCTTCCTTTAAACCGATTTCTTCCTTCATTCTAAATTTTATTTTTTCTTTAAAATAAATTTTTCTTAAATAACATTATCTTAAAAAAAAGGAAATTCACTATATTCTTATTATAAATCCTAATCAAGACATCAGTCAAGAAAAAAAATACGTATTGTCCCCCTCCCTCATCGGTGGGATAATTTTTTGGCATAAGGTAGATTTGAACTCGAGTTGTCTTCAGCTTAACTATTTTATCCACACAGGTCCTCCTTAATTCGTACTTAAACTATATATACCAATATAATAAGGGCGAAGTTAGACATATTTGTTCAGAAACGTCCCCTTCGGCATTTGGCATCCAAAGGCCTTGTTTTTTGTTTTTTTGCTGCTCCTGTTCTCGCTCTTCTTAACTTATTGTATAATATCAACAGAATTATACATACTGTTTTAACTTATACCCCGACAAGAAATGTGATACACCCTTAGATCTAACCTGAGTTATAAAGTAGTTATTACTATTTTCTATTATAGCTATTATTTTTGGTGATCATTAATTTATGATGGCTACCAATTAATTTAAATAAATATGGAAGGTCTCAGATGCCGAAAAAGATTTAGTTTAGTGTTGATAGGTAAATGTCTTCTATTCCGAAGGCCATTATAATCATAAAAACATGATAGTTACTTGTAAGTGGTTAAATGGATAAAACCTTTATAATAAAAACCCGCTTCATAATTAGTAATACAAATAATTCCTTTCTGATTGATCTTTAATTGTTTTCATAAAAATAAAAAAATAAAAAATCCACTAAAAGCAATTGGGAAAAAGACATGTGATTCAAAATTTTTTCAATTTAGCAAAAATTGTAAATTTAATTGACTATCATTTAAATTGGACAAGATAAATAATGAGAAGAGATGTTTTCACATTAAAGAATATTTCTTTTACTTTGAAACTTGTATTTCCGTTAAAGTTTTTTTTTTTTTTATTTTAATTCATCACGGTAAACCCACGTGTTTTTTCACTTCACGATGTACACAAATGTGTTTATATATGTAGAAACGATAATAATAATAATAATAATAGAATTAAATGGTGATTTGTATTTTTTGAATTCTATAATATTAGTTAATAAAAATCCAACAAGGCTTTGCTCTAAAGCGAAGCGAGTTAAAGGAAAGAAAAAAAAATCTAGCATATAAATCGTATTTGAGTTGGAAAGTGTTTGATGAAAAAAAAACCTGATCTCTCAAGCTAAGTCTTGGCCTTGAAATAAAATTAAAAAGAAAAAAGAATCAAACTAATCACCGAAATTCAATTGAAGGCTCCATTTTTCAATCTATGATTTTTAGTAACAATTTCTCTACAAAGAACAAGCAACCACGAACCTGATCCTGGATTGCCTGGAGAAACTGGTTTTTATTTTATTTTTTTTTTTAAGGAGAGGGACCCGGACTCGAACTCGTGGGGACCCTCATTTTAGCGCTAATGAGTCCCCCCCCCCCTCCCCACTTTTACTGAATGATAAATCAGCCGACAGAGAGCTTAAATTAAGCATTCACAAACAAAAACAAATATGTCGAAATAAAACAATCCCAAATATTTAAAATAAGACATAAATTAAATAGCCTGCCCTCTCCCCACTTCCCCCCTCCCACCACTTCTCAAATTAACCTCAATTAAGAATTAAAATAAATTAAAAAGATTTAGAAGCTATAAAAAGTTTATCGTTTTCATATTCTCCATCTTTTTCTTATTTTTATTATTGCCTTTTTTTTAAACATATAAGGTTATATTTATTTATGCATAAGAGATCAATTAATAAAAAAAAATATATTTATTACTAAGTCCGGTCAAAAATCGGTCACTCACCCCTACCGTGAAATTGTTGAATTTAATTAGCATCTATGCAAATTTTTTTTTTTTTCGCTCTCGGTCTCTTTCTGATCTATTATCATACATTAAATTTAAATGGTGGTATAATATAAACATACTAACAATATACAAATAATAAACTTAGAGCAAAATAAACCTTTCTTTTAATGAATCATTCAACAAAAAAAGTGAATTTGTTTTTTAATTTAGCCCTTTTCGGCTACTCAGGCCATCAGGGTTTTAATTTATATTGGAAAAGCTCCGCCTTCGGCGGTTTTTTTTTTTTTTTAAACACTCACACTTTTTTCTCATTCACTCGCACATTCACACAGTCTTTTCGGCAACTTAGGCCATTTAAGACTTTTACGATAACCGTTATTTAATAAGATATATTTATTTGGGGCCCAGGCATTCTTATTTAAGCCATTTGGTATACAAATGGCTTAAATAAAATCATCGGACTGCCTGGGGTCCGAACCCGCGACGTTTGGTATTCGAGGTTAGCACGCTAACCTCTACATCAAGCCCTGAGGGCCTTCGGCGGTTTAAGGTTTTATGTTTTCAACTCAACTTCCTTTTATTCTGGCCTGATAGGCACATATCAGCGACTATGTACCAGTTGGCCCATTAGTACGAGATCGGTAAATTGTGGCTATTTCGTTGCACTTTTTTAAAGTTTGGCCCAGCATTAAAGTGTAGGGCTTCTAAGGCTACAATTTTAATATATTTGCCCACTGATCGCTAATCGTATACAGGGTGTAACAATACAAAGTTATGTTGTTGTTTTTTTCAATGGAACGCCCTCTATATTATTGCATATTTGGATTGCCAGGTCACTTTTAGTGAACTTTGTTAAGCATACTTGGTGTTTAAAGGCAAGCCGTTTAGGCGTTATTTGACATTTTGTGAAAAACCAGCTGTTCAATTACAGCCGTATATCTTCCAAACCATAAAACATACAAAGCCCTGGTTATGCACCATTGTTAACCATGAATGGTGGAACTTGAAGATAGTGTGTCGAAATCATACGCTTCTTGTTGCGCCAGTAATTATTGGTAGAACTTTGGCATTTTTATTTGCGGATAACTTTATTTTTTCAAATGGAACGATATATCTTTTACTTTCTCTTACCCTATATATGTAATATATAGAGAGAAAGTATTCGATTCATGTCAAAAATTCGATGTCGAGATTTTGATGGATCTTCACGTTTTATTTTTATATGCAACGTCTTATTTTCTTCAAAATTGATATAAGGTTATGGATACATCAACCATTTAGGAAAAAAAAGCTAACAACTAAAAGTTTCTTGCTACTCTATTATTTTTACTATGTTGCTTATATGTATATAATTTGCTACTTTATTATTTTACTATGTTATTTATATGGATTTTTGTATATATGTATGTGAAGGGAATGACTGAGGGGTCACCCCTAATAAATAAAAAAAAAAAAAAAAAAACTAAAAGTTTTTAATTTTCGGAAGATTTTCGCTGGATCAGATTATTCTCCGGTTCTTTCCTTTTTAATTTTCTTTATTCTTAATTTTTTAATTTTGTTGAATAGAAACAGAGAAAGAAATATTGATGTGAGAAATTAATGGATGAGCTCAAATTATGTCTTTACAAATATTCTGTATTATGCTTTGGATAATTTCATGAAGGTTCTTTGAAATAAATTTATTTTATTTTAGTTTTTTTTTTCTTTTATTTTATTTTTTAGATGAAAATTTTTTTTTTTAAAAATAATTAATTTCCCTCAAAAATCTGGGTGAAAGCACACAACTTTCTAAATGGCCTCAGATGCAGAAAAAAATAAATTATTCTTTTTGAATAAATTTTTTATACGGTGTTATTTTTTTCACTATGATAACTCAATATATAAGTTATAGTAATAAATGTTTTGAATCGTTACTTATATTTTTTACAAACAATTTTGTATGTTTAATATCGATTTGTTTTTATAGACACTTGAGTAGCCCACATAGTTTAAATTATCGATCACCCTATACCATCATCATCATCTTTTGATCTTAAAAGAGAAGCCTAACATTTTTTTTTTTTTTTTTTTTTGAATTTCCATTTTTGAAAATCAAGATATCGTTGGACGACATCTACAATCTTGTTTGTATTTCTTTTTTATATTCTAACAAGAGGCTGATCTGAAAATAAAATAAATAGTAGCTGCAATATTTTATTAAAATATCCGTCGTAAATAGAGAACAAATTGGAGCAAGTGAAATTGGGAGTAAATCAAAATCCAGATCCGGAAGAGAGAGAAAGAGCGAAGGGGGGGGGGGGGACAAAACCTGTCTCATTTTTTACTTTCTCTTACCTATGTATATATGTAATATATATATAGAGAGAGAAAGTATTGGTTTCATGTCAAAAATTCGATGTCGAGATTTTGATGGATCTTCACGTTTTGAGGTCCCCTGAATCCAAAAAAGTGGTTTTCGCGACAGGGTCTGTCTGTCTGTCTGTGTGTGTGTGTGTGTGTGTGTGTGTGTGTGTGTGTGTGTGTGTGTGTGTGTGTGTGTGTGTGTGTGTGTGTGTGTGCTGTGTTCACTTTTAAGCATGAAGAAATTGAGCTATGAGGCTGAAATTTTATATATAAGTTAAACACCCCCCGGGACCGGAAAAATAAGCTTTTAATCAAAATCGGCCAAAGAGTACTAGTACTTTACTGATGTACTTTTTCAGTTTTTTTCGATTTTCTCAAAATTCGCTCTAACGATTTTGATTAAAATTCAAAAATCAATTATTTTTTAGATGCTCTTTCAAATGTATATTCTCGTTTTGCCCTCAAAATTGTTTGAAGACTACTTTACTCTTGCACTCCATAGAAAAGATAGGAGAAATGGTTGCCATGGTAACAAAATATAAATATTTTCCCATACTTATAAATTTTACATCTGAATTCAAATATTCCCTACTGCCGGGAACTAAATACATGTCGACACAAAAAATCTGGTGTGACAAGCACAGTACACAACTTTCGATTACCGAAGGTAAGAGAAAGTTGTGTGCTGTGCGACAGTCACACCAGATTTTTATAAATAGAGAAGATGGTAATATGGACTTCCTTTGTATTTGTGGTACAATGAGCGCCACAATTAATTCCCCAACTTGGAGGTAGAGCCTTAAGTATATGGTATATAGTGAAATAACTTAAAATTTGAAAATGTAAAATATAATCTGGTACAGATGATTTTTACCTTTACAAATTTATAATTATTTTACTCTATACTATATACTTAAGGCTCTACCTCCAAGTTGGGGAATTAATTGTGGCGCTCACTGTACCACAAGGCCAATGCATTTCATGTTTTCCATGGACACACACACTTCCTTTGACTAATAAAAAAATGTCAGAGATACTTTTCTAAATTTTGTATTATGGCACTGATTGTGAGATCATTAAAAAAATATCAAAAATTCGAAAGTTGGTAGTAATATGAACCACCCCAGTTTTTGCTTTAAAATGATTAATTTTTATATTATAGAATAATTGAACAAATGCAGTTTCAAATCAAGAATAACACCGTAGATTTCGAATCCCTGAGGGGTGGCGGGGGGCGGACTTCGATTGTTTTTTAACATTACATATATAAATGTATTCAAATGATTTTTTTTTTTTTATTTAATTTCATAAAAAGCTCTTGATTTTCTTCTTTATAGGCCTAACCCACGATATATTAAAAGAATATGAAAAAAAAAAATATAAACAGGAAAAATTAATAAAAAAAAATTTTTAAGATTAATTAAATATATTTTTTTAATTAATTTAATAATAATTTGAGTTATCAGATGTTTGAAATAAACGCAGCTGTTAACCACTCAAAAAAAAAAATTCTTTTATTATAGAAATTACAGTAGACTAGATAGTGTCAAATATTTTTTGAAATTATTTAAAAATGTATGTAAATTATCCATTTCCGACAAATTTTAATTTATATTAATATTAATAGTAAATTAATTCGGGAATTATTATATAAAACACAATTATTATAGACAGAAACAGGGAGAAGTTGTAAATAATACTTGTAATAATAGCGGTCCTGAATGTTTGGTTTAAGGATGAGGCAGAGGCCATTTTTGCATTCAATGAATTATTTTTTATTGATCAATTAATTATTTTCAAAAAAAAATTGGAAAAAGCCTGCCGATTTATCTTCATCATTTCTCTCCTTTATCTTTACCTTGAGAACTTTAAATTATAACTTTAATTATAATCATAATTATTTATTTTTTAGGGAAGAGGGAAAACCAAAATAAAAACATTAATAGATTTATTTATATTAATGTAAAGTTTTCTGGATTTTCAATGAGAGAGCAGCTAATATTATTTCAATTATATGTTTATTAATGATCACATATAGGACCATCCTCAGGATGTGATCGAAACTTTTGTCCTGGCTCATCAATAAATACATAATTGAAATAATATTAGCTGTCACCCATTGGAAAACGATGGTCGGAAATCGTCAAGAATAAAATTTTGTTATTCTGAATATCAGAAGTTCACTTTCAATTCTGAACGACGGAAATTTATTTTATAGGCTATCAGAGGCGTACCTAGGAGGGGAAGGGGTGGTCCACCTCAGGCCCCAAGCCGGCATAAGCCCCCAAATATTTAGGTAAAAAAAAAAAAATTAATGAAAATTTGTCTTTGAGAGGGCCCGAGCCCTCAGGACTCTGAGAAAAATTTAGAGTGAAATTTAATGAAAATTTGTCTTTGAGAGGCCCTGGCCCCTCGGGGTTCAAAGATATACGGTATTTTAAAAATATTTTTGTGTATGGAGGAGGGTGATATTTATAATGAGTTCGCCCCCCCCCCGCCTCGAAAAATTCAATATACACTTCTGGTACAAAATGTCTATAGACCCCCTCTTCTAGTGACGCCCTAGGCCCCCAACTGCCTCGGTACGCCTCGGTAGGCTATATGTACGTGGGACATAATTTTGATTTTTTTCTTCCTATTCAATTTGCATGTCCTTTGGGAATATTAATTAATATTAAATTGCGGCTGTGATTTATAAATTAATCCTTTTCTAAGCCAATAAAAAATTCCATTATACAAATTGATAATTTTTTTATCTTAATAATAATGTTAAAAAAAATTATTTGAAATATCCTTGACTTTCTCAGGGTAGTTTTTTTTTTTTAATCATACGGGTCTGGATTTTACTACTTCCTTCTGTAATCTATTTATTAGTCATGCCAACGAGTTGACCTGTTTATGTTCATTTGCTCTAATCTCTCTTTTGCTTTGTATTTTCAATATAAATTTTTATCTCCGTCTCTTTCTTTTCTATTTTACTATTCAAAACACGTTCTTTTAAACATGTTTAAAAAGTGGAAATTGTCAATATTGCATTTTTATAATCAATTTATTAATAATATATTCAATATTAACAATTTGACATTTTAAAATTCCCTAAGGTCTATTTTTATGCATAAATACTATTGATTATTCTAGGCAAGCAACATTTGACCAAGCTATTTCTTAATATTTTAAAAAAGCGATTTTTTTTTTTTTAGTTTAGTTTGGATATTAAGGTACTTAGATATCCCATACATACCTGGTACAAATATTTATGTCTCCATTTCACATTTACAAACACCTGTGTATATAATCTTTAATTATAAGTATAAAGCGAATTGTGGCTGTTATATAAATTAGATTAATGAGATGAAGAGGATGCAGCCAATGATAAATAAAAAGCATCTATTTTGCTAACACTCTTTATTTAGGAACGTTTCGGCCATGATTAACAAGGCCATCTTCAGCCCTTCAAGAGTATATTTTATATTGTTAACATACAAAATAGATTTTGTCATAAGAGATATATAATCGCGGGCGTTGCTCTCTTATACTCTCTTGTGGGTAATTGAAAATATAAATATACATACGACCAAATACACATGTACTGTATTATATATCTCTTATGACAAAATCTATTTTGTATGTTAACAATATAAAATATACTCTTGAAGGGCTGAAGATGGCCTTGTTAATCATGGCCGAAACGTTCCTAAATAAAGAGTGTTAGCAAAATAGATGCTTTTTATTTATCATTGGCTGCATCCTCTTCATCTCATTAATCTAATCTTTAATTATATACCGAAGATAAAATAAAAAGTTCAGACAACAACCAAAACACTACTTTTATAAATTTATATGAAACTAAAGCGATCTCTTAAAAGTAAATTTGTTTAGCAGTCAATTTATTAAAAAATATTATTCTCTAAAGAGATATCAATTTCTATGTAAAAAAAATATGGTGTGACTGGTAGCACAGCACACAACTTTCTCTTCCCCTTCTTCAAGAGAAAGTTGTGGGCTGTGCTTGTCACACCAGATTTTTTGTGTTGAGATATATTTAGTTTCCGACAGTATGGTACATTTCATTTCAAAATGTAAAATTTATAAACAGAAAAATATTTTTTTATATTTTGTTATCATGGTATCCATTTCTCCTATCTTTCCTATGAAGTTCAAGAGTAAAATAGTCTTCAGAAGATTTCAATGGAAAAATTGGAATATACATTTTAAAGAGCATCTAAAAAATAATTTATTTTTGAATTTTAATCAAAATCGTTGGAGCAAATTTTGAGAAAAAAGTGAAAAAATACATCAGTAAAGTACTAGTACTTTTTGGTCGTTTTTTTTCAAAAGCTTATTTTCATGCTCCAGAGAGATAAATAACTTAAATATAAAATTTCAACATCCTAGCTCAATTCCTTCATGCTTAAAATTGTACACACACACAGGCATACAGTCAGACCATAGGCCTACATGTCGGGAAAACCACTTTTTTGGATTCAGGGGACCTCAAAAAAGTATAGATCCATCAAAATCTCGACATCGAATTTTTGACATGAATCCAATACTTTCTCTCTATATATATTAGCATATATAGAGGTAAGAGAAAGTAAAAAGAAAGTTGAACTATATATTTAATTTTTGAATATTTCAACATTTATATTTCTTTTAATAAGATGAACCTTTATATGAAATAAAACTCTCTAATTATCGAGATGTTTTAAGTTTGAGACTTTTTAGGCTTTAATAGAATAAGGGGAGTCAATTAAGAGAGTATATAACTGTAGAATTGTGAAATTATAATTTTTCATATATCATCATCGTTATAAGCTTATGTATTGTTACTAAGGCACAGGATTTAGGCAACCCAAATAGCACACGCCATTTAGACGTAGATTATCACTATTGACATTAGTCAATAACTTCTCGTCCACGTTTCGTCGTTATTTAATTTTTAATTATTCACTAAGATAAGATTTAAACTTTCGATCGTTGGTTATCGTTGAAACATTTTGTAAATTAAAATTAAATATACAAATTAAACACTAGGTTATTTGTTTCAAAGGTTTTTTATTAATTAAAAATTTTTATTAATTAAAAATTAACTCTTAATACGTATTTCGACAATTCCTTGTCATAATTAGAAGTTTAATTTGTGTATTTAATTTTATTCACAGTCATTTATAGGCTTATTAAAATTTTGTTTAGTAAAAATGTTTCTATGTCCTTCACCTTTACTTACACTTCTATTACTTTCTATGCCCAGGGCCGATGGACTGTTTTATTTAACAAAATTTTTAGTTTTATATAAAACTCGGAATCTTCACAATCTAAGGAGCAGTGGTACAGTTTAAATAAATATAGTTAGAACCAAAAAATAGGGTGGCCTATAGAAAATAATAAATATTTTGGGAATCTTAAAACTCGAATATTTCTTGAGTGTCAATTTAATTTTTAGACATAAAAAATAAAAAATAAGAATATGTCACCCAAGTGAAACTAACGTAAAAAACATTTAAAAACTAAGAGGCCCCTTGCCTGATTAGATAAGATTAAATAAAATAAAAATAGAAAACTAAATCATTTTCAAATTTCTATACACTAAATAAAAACATTACTTTTTAAACAGACTAACATTTTGAAGTTTTTTTTTTTTAAACTTCAATCATTTTATTATTATTATTATTATTATTATTATTATTATTATTTTTTTTTTTTTTTTTTTTCATCAGAAAGTTAAATCGAACTGGTTTATACGATTGCAAGTTAGCATCATTTAAATATATATATATATATATATTTTTTTTTCTTTAAATAAAAAATCATTAATGATTTAAAAAAAATGATCTAAACAATTCAAACTCATCGATTTTTATGTTCGTTGATTGCAATTGTTTATAAAATCTAGAAAATGTTACTTATGTTACTTTGCCACAATGACAAAGTGAGGCATTTATAGAAAGACAGACTGACAGTGTCTGACTCAGAGGAAAATATCCCGTCTTATCAAGAAATTTACGAGATTATGAGATCATAATATTCAAATGATTTCATTAGTTCATATGCTAATCTTATTTATTTTGAGATGTACTTGTACATTGCCTATATTTTCATTAAAGCGATTGAGCAATTGTTAAAGCGTTTATGAGTAAATCTCAAATTTCTAAAAACATAGAAACAAAGCGTTCCCAAAACTAAGAGCATCTCTAAATATGTATCGGTGATGATTTTTTAAAACAATTTTTTTTTTTCAAATATGTCAATTTGGAGTTATTTGACAATAGAGTTGGAAAAATATTCAAGCGAAATTTTGTTAATTGATACCGACCATCTTTTATTTTACAAAGAAACCTTAATCAAATCAGGACAAAATACTTATTTCATCTATCCAACTTGGATAGCAGCAAGAAAAGTCAATTTTCTTTCTACTTTCTCTTCTACCCTTAGAAATAACTAATAATAGCTATGGTTGTTTATGTCAAATGTTTCAATTAGATTTTATCAGAAATCATGTTTTGAGGATTTTTGAGTTCCAAATGATGTTTTTAGAAATTGGCCTTCTGACCATTTAATTACAAAAAAATGCAAGGGAAATGGAAAAAAAAAACGAAAAAATAGTCTCAGTTGGGTTTCAAATACCCTAAGTATATTAGAGTACATACTGTAATTATCACAGCCAGAGGGGGGGGGCGCCCACCGAAATGGTTTCATTGTCCAAATTTCAAAAAAATTTTGCATGTAGACCTATATATATAATTTGAACTCTGTCTATTAGTAATTAGTTACTCTAACTCTTTGAATGTCATTGAAGGAAATTGACTTCCTGGCCATAACCCCATTTTTCAACATTTTTTAGCCCGCCTCCCCCAAGAAATAAATCCTGACCATAATAGTCACTACCACGGCGGTCCAAATCCTAAGGATAATCATTCGGATCGTGCCAACCACCATCCATGCCCAAAAAATTTCTGGTTAAGGTTTTGGTAATTATTACATTGATGGCCTATGATAATATAACTCTCCCCACCAGGTTTTTTGTCTTTCGGCAAATGAGCCAATATCGGCCTTAATATTCTTATTATATAAATGAGATTTGGTGGCTGTGAGTGTATTAGATTTCAGGTTCAGTCAAATAAAAATTCTTTATATGCTTCTCGACTACGCAGTCGTCTTGAGACATTAAATATATCTCGAAACGTCTCCGGAGTCGAGAAGCATATAAAGACTTAATTTGGCTGAACTTGTCCTATCAAAATTCTTATTATAGGTTATGATAATTATTCAAATAATATTTTTATGAAAAATTATTTTCATATTTATTTAGACTAAATAAATAGCATAGATAAAAGCATTTTAAAATTTGAATATTGTAGGCCTATTTGAAATAAAAAAAAACTGTCGATCTATGAAAACATGCACTTTTTTTTCAATTCTTCAAAAAAAAAAAAGATTTAAACTTAAATGGTTTCAGAAAGCTTATTAGATTTAAAAAATTTACTACGGTTTTTTTAGAAATTCAAAAATTTTGAATAATGGAAAATGATATGAAATAAGTCTTCTCCGCTCTCTATTTTATGCCATTTTAGTTTACATTTTTTTTTATAAATGTTTATATTTAAAAAACTAATTTTCGTTTGATCGGACTTTTTTTGTAAAAAAAAAAAAAAATATTTCCTGAGGTCTTCCTCATTAGGTATGATGGTGCTCGATAAACAATGTTTATAAATAAAGGACTTTGATATTATAACGTCAACATTTGCTGGGTTCGGGATCATTCATGTAATATTAATAGAAATTCAAAAACAAAAAGCAGACACAACAAAGAAAAATTGAAATAAAATATTTAGCTAATATTTGAAGAAGTTATATAGCTGAATGTTGATATTCAAATAGGTACATATTTGAATATTTAGCTAATAGCTATCAATTGCACCGTAAAAATTCAAAATTTAAACTAAGATAATTAAAAAAAATCTGGTGTGACTGGCGCACAGCACACAACTTTCTCTTACCTTCGGTAATCGAAAGTTGTGTACTGTGCTGTCACACCAGATTTTTGTGTCGACATATATTTAGTTCCCGACAGTACGGAACATTTGAATTCAGATGTAAAATTTATAAGTATGGGAAAATATTTATATTTTGTAACCAAGGCAACCATTTCTCCTATCTTTCCTATGAAACACAAGAGTAAAGTGTGCTTCAAACAATTTTGAGGGCGAAACGAGAATATACATTTGAAAGAGCATCTAAAAAATAATTGATTTTTGAATTTTAATCAAAATCGTTAGAGCGAATTTTGAGAAAATCGAAAAAAACTGTAAAAGTACATCAGTAAAGTACTAGTAATCTTTGGCCGATTTTGATTAAAAGCTTATTTTTCCGGTCCCGGGGGTGTTTAACTTAAATATAAAATTTCAACCTCCTAGCTCAATTCCTTCATGCTTAAAATTGAACACACACACACACACACACGACACACACACAGACAGACCATGTCGCAAAAACCACTTTTAGATTCAGGGGACCTCAAAACGTGTATATCCATCAAAATCTCGACATCGAATTTTTGACATGAATCCAATACTTTCTCTCTATATATATATTACATATATACATAGGTAAGAGAAAGTAAAAAAAACAACATAAAATAGACTTTAATACAATTGTGTATGTGAAATAGCAAATAAACTCTCAAAATCTGGGCCTAGAGAATACTGACGATCTCATTTATGTAATTTTGAAAAAATTAATCTAAAATATGTATGTTTGATTATAAATTTCACTAGTAAATAAAATTTCGACTAATATTTGTACTTATATTCCAAATTTCATAATAACCAGTCAATAAATTAGGGAGATAAGCTTAATAGATATGCAAATGAAGTCGCCTCTCTTGGCCAAACCGTTAACTATTACTATTCGATAAGCCCCAACAATATTTGATATTATTGTGTTTTTATAAAAAGAAAGTTGGTATAGACATATTTAATTCATAATTATATGAAAATATGAAAAGAATATGTCAAAATGGAATTATAAAAATATAAACAAAACAAAATGGAACTCACCAAATAAAATTCAGGAAGATGTCGCTGTGCTGGTGGCCTAACTAACCGGGGATGATGTGTTTTCTTTCTGTCCTGGAAATAATTCACTTTATCTCACAAAAAGATAATGAGAGAGTGAGAGGGTGGAAATAAAGGGAGAGAAAGAGAAAGAGAGAAAGCGTTAGAGCGTAGCTTGCGACAGAAGAGCCGGCACGGGACTGGACTCGTAGCGCAGGCGTCTCAAGTCAGCTGAGCCAATGTCTCCCTCTCTCTTGCTCCCCCCCCCCCCTCTATATCTCTCTCACTCTCTCTCATCAACATAAACGCGCGCCATGCGCCCTTATGCAAACTTAATATATTTTACAAAGTGTATTTGAATAAGTGCGAAAAATTCTAGGATAGTTGATAAATGAACTTATATCTATTCAATATTTATATTTTGTTAACATGGCAACCATTTCTCCTATCTTTCTAATGAAGTACAGGAGTAAAGTGTGCTTCACAAGATATCAAGGACAAAATTAGAATATACATTTTAAAAAGCATCTAAAAAATAATTGATTTTTGAATTATAATCAAAATCGTTGAAGCGAATTTTGAGAAAATCAAAAATAAAAACTGAAAAAGTGCATCAGTAAAGTACTAGTAGTCTTTAGTCGATTTTGTTAAAAAGCTTTATGTTACGTCCCAGAGGGGGGTACCTAACTTAAATATAAAATTTCAACCTCCTAGATCAGCGGTTTCCAACCTTTTGTGATGTGCGGCCCACTTTTTCCATAAGAAAAAGGGAAAAAGTCCCAGTGTATATATTTAGCCTATATATACTGTATATAATTTTTATCATTCCTTAGACATCGGGCGGCCCACAACTGAGCCGCGGCCCACGGGTTGGGAACCGCTGTCCTAGATCATTTCGTTTTTGAGATATTTTGTTCACACACACACACACACACACAGACAGGCAGACAGACCATTTTGACCACTTTTTTGGATTCAGGGGTCGTCAAAACATGTATATCCATCAAAATCGGCATCGAATTTTTTACATGAATCCAATACTTTCTCTCTATATATATTCATATAGGCCTATAGGTAAGAGAAAGTAAAAAATGGACAAATTCTTTTAAATATTAATTGTTTACAAATTCTATTATACGGACCGGGCCTCGTAAATCATTAAGTATCTAAATTAAACTACTCCATACATATATTTACATAAATGTTAACCAATGTTTTTATTTCGCATTTATAAAATATAAAATCTGGTGTGACTGTCCACAGCACACAACTTTCTCTTACCTTCGGTAATCGAAAGTTGTGTTCTGTGCTTGTCACACCAGATTTTTTGTGTCGACAAAAATTTAGTTTCCGCCAATATATTAGAATTAAAGATGTCAAATTTATAAACATGGGAAAATATTTATATTTTGTTACCATGGCAACCATTTCTCCTATCTTCTCTATGAAGCACAAGAGTAAAGTGTGCTTCAAACAATTTTGAGAGCAAAACGAGAATATACATTTGAAAGAGCATCTAAAAAATAATTGATTTTTGAATTTTAATCAAAATCGTTAGAGCGAATTTTGAGAAAATCGAAAAAAACTGAAAAAGTACATCAGTAAAGTACTAGTACTCTTTGGCCGATTTTGATTAAAAGCTTATTTTTCCGGTCCCGGGGGTGTTTAACTTAAATATAAAATTTCAACCTCGTAGCTCAATTCCTTCATGCTTAAAATTGAACACACACACACACACACAGACACACACACAGACACACACACACACAGACACACACACACAGACAGACCATGTCGCGAAAATCACTTTTTTGGATTCAGGGGACCTCAAAACGTATATATCCATCAAAATCTCGACATCGAATTTTTGACATGAAACCAATACTTTCTCTCTATATATATATTACATATATACATAGGTAAGAGAAAGTAAAAATGAGAAATTTTTTTCCAATGCTTTTCAAAGGAAAAAAAATGAAATTTTGAAAAAAATTTTGAGCCTCCCCAACTGCAAATTTGACGGCCCAACTATTTTTTCTGGAGGAAGGGTAAGGGTACAAAATCTCATTTCGAAATTCCCAAGAGAAGTTGCTCAAACAAGACAGACGGACGGATGGACAGATAGGCACTAAGCTAGTATATTATATAAGCCTGCCTATACATAAAAAAAAGAGAGAGAATGAATAGAAAAGAATTTTCATTTTCATTATTTTAAGGACCGACGGCGAAAAATAAATAATTTGGCGTATTATCCGTTTATTTGTAGATATTTCGATCCCAGTGATATGGAATCATCCTCAATACAATTAACGATTTGCAAAATATCTGTTGATTGTACTGAAGATGATTCCATATCACTGGGATTGAAATATCTACAAATAAACGGATAATACGCAAAATTATTTAAGGGTACTTAAAAAAAATTGATTTTCTTTACGGCCATCTACAAACAACTAATGAATTTTTTTTTGGGAAAGTCAACAAAAATATTTGTGTGGTCCTTCTTTGGCCAGGATTAATAAAAGACGTCCGCCTACCGCGAACTCGAGCCAGATATGAATAGGATCCAGGGTAAAAAGCCCATCTGACCAGTCGTGAAGCCTGCCGAAGGCAGGAGGCATGGTTGGTTTCAAATAAATAAATACCTAATGTAGGCGGATGATGAGAATATTATAAATTCTTATAATGGAAAAATAATTATCCTGACTAATTTGTTTCAGAGATTATTCATAGAAGCAAATACAAATTTTTTAAAAATTTGAAAGCCAACAAAAATTGAGAGAAACAAATTTGTCTCCTCAGTTTCCGATAAATAAGGATTTAAATAATTGATGTTTAGATAATCGAGTTTCTACTGTAGGCTTATGTGTTGCTTAATTTCTAAAAAATCGGTCTTTCCACGATCTTTTTTTTTGATTCAAAAAGGATACCCTAACCTTGCCCTAAAGCAGGGGTGTCAAACTCGCGGCGCGCAGGCCGCATATGCCTCCAGATGAACATCTTTGCGGCCCAGTCAATATTTCCGACGCAAAGTGTTTTATTATCCTACTGACAGTAAATGAATTTGAATCTCCAGGGGAAAATAAAGAATCTCATGATTCATTAATTTTATTTTTTTTAAATGCCTAAATGGAATCTCTTTATTTTTAATTTATACGAATTTTTCAACACTGTGACGCATCATATCATCTGACATAACCACAAAGATAAAATTGAGACTATATATCTTTTAGTCTAATTATTTCATGTATATATAGAATAAATTATAAAAAAAAAATACATAAAATGAAGTGACAGACAGATAAATTATAAACATACGTAAATATTCAAGCGAGGAGTGGAGAAGAGACAAAACAACCCCACCCCAAATTTTATCACTTTTTTATTTTTTAATTTATCTCGACATTCGGCTCGCGAAGTAATTTGACATCATAAATTTTATTAATCATTTGTGTCATTACCATCATTCAGCATTCTTATTATGAAAAACCACCCATCGGAGATACTCTCACCCTGGTGCAAAAACTTTTGAGTAAATGGATAAAATAAAAAAAATAGAAAATAAAAAAGTATTGTATTCATTTCAGTCGCTCAGGGGCTCACATCTTGTGTGTACGTGGATGGCGACCACGAGCTACCCGAGCTGGGACAGGCAGTCCGTCAGTTCTTTGTATGTCTGTCTCTTCCTTCCTCTTTTCAACAGGCGTCAGACCGTGCGACGGGCCGACCTGTCCTATTTCTTCCCGTTGCCCAAAGGAGAGAAAGAGGAGGGAGAAAGTTAGGTCCGACGACCCCGCATCGCGGGAATAAAGCGAGGACAGAAGAAGAAGATTAAAGATTGTGTACTTTTTCAATTTTTTTCGATTTTCCCAAAATTTGCTCCAACGATTTTGATTAAAATTCATAAATCAATTATTTTTTAGATGCTCCTTAAAATGTATATTCTCATTTTGACCTTGAATTCTTGTTAAGCACACTTTATTCTCGTACTTCATAGGAAAGTTAGGAGAACTGGTGTGACAAGCACAGAACACAACTTTCGAAAACCGAAGTTGTGTGCTGTGTGACCATTCACACCGGATTTTTTTTTTTCAAAACAATGTACAACTCGTCAGTCAAAACAGAAAAATATGGTTGAGAAGAAATTATTTTTTGACGGTAAGGTGACTGAAGTGAGACGGACGATCCTGACCGTGACTACCGCGGCTCAATATGGACAGCGCCACTTATATTTTATTAAACCATATAATATTTTTTGTGACGGATACTAATCGGAACTGACCGACCGGAGACGTGAGGTGACTGATGTATGTGTGTGAATCGACCTTAAGGGCAAAATGAGAGGGCTTAAAAAATTATGAATTTTAATCAAAATCATTAGAGCCCATTTTGAGAAAATTAGAAAAAACTTAAAAAGTACATCAGTAAAGTACTAGTTCTCTTTGGCCAATTTTGTTCAAAAGCTTCATGCTACGTGGGAGGGGCGTATCTAATTATTAAATTTCAACATCCTCGCTCTTTTCATTCTTGAGAAATTTTGTACACAGACACACAGACGGTTCATTTAGCTGGTCCGACTTTTTTACTCACAAGTCAGTGTGTATTTTCATCAAAATCTCAACATCGAATTTTTAAAATGAATCCAATACTTTCTCTCTCTATAGACCTATAAATAATATTAACATATTAACGGCTGCAAAATAAACAGTCGAAACGTACAGTATTTATATTTTTAATAAATAATTAATAACAATGATCTATAATTAAAAATTCCCATAATAAGATAATATATATATATATATATATATATATATATATATATATATATATATATGGGGCATTCCACGCCAACTCGACCACTTTTGAACCCGACCATTTTTGATTTTGCTGAAACTTTGTCATCTTTTTGTACCCTATTCAAAACGTGTTTGAGAATTTTTCAGATTTTACGACCCAGCCAAAAAAAAGTTATAGCATTTTCAAAAAACATCGATTTTTTTTTTAAATAACCGTAAAACTGTCAAAAATTAACTTATCGGGACGATTTTTTTTTTTTGAAATTGTTGTCTTTAAATGTACTTTTCAGAAAAAAATATGACAAAATTTTACAGATTCATCTTGAACGTTTTTTTTTGACATTTTCGGAAAAAAACAAAAATTTCGGGATGAATGACACTTTTTTTTATTTTTTTTTTTATAAAAAACTTTGATTTTTTCTACAAATGCTCTGAAAATTTCAGAGTGGGATTATTTCGCGTTCTATGGTTTTTTTATTTTTGAAAAAAAAAAATATTTTTTTCTCCGCTTATTTATCATGATGGTGCTCTTAAATTCTTCCAGGATTGTCTGAGATTCTAGAAAATTGAAGAAAAAATAATAATAATAATAGTTGGAGGTGATGAAAATCGAGAAAATTCCATTTATCCTGAAAAAATTAGAAATTAGTTGTTTTTCAATTACTGAAGTATTTGAAGCGTCAAGTAAAAGCTTAGAAACATGGGCGTAACTAGGGGGTGCCGGGGAGGCCTGCCCCCCTCCAGAAAGCTCCTTGCCTCAAGAAAAATTGAGAAAATATGGGGCTTTCCAGGCCCACCGGAAGATGGCTGGTCCCATGGCCCCCCTTTAATTTTTCTTGGGGCAAGGAGCTTTCTGGAGGGGGGGGAGGCCTCCCCGGCACCCCCCTAGTTACGCCCATGTTTCTAAGCTTTTACTTGACGCTTCAAATACTTCAGTAATTGAAAAACAACTAATTTCTAATTTTTTCAGGATAAATGGAATTTTCTCGATTTTCATCACCTCTAACTATTATTATTATTATTTTTCTTCAATTTTCTAGAATCTCAGACAATCCTGGAAGAATTTAAGAGCACCATCATGATAAATAAGCGGAGAAAAAAAATTTTTTTTTTCAAAAATAAAAAAACATAGAACGCGAAATAATCCCACTCTGAAATTTTCAGAGCATTTGTATAAAAATCAAAGTTTTTTATAAAAAAAAAAAATAAAAAAAGTGTCATTCATCCCGAAATTTTTGTTTTTTTCCGAAAATGCAAAAAAAAACGTTCAAGATGAATCTGTAAAATTTTGTCATATTTTTTTCTGAAAAGTACATTTAAAGACAAAAATTTCAAAAAAATCGTCCCGATAAGTTAATTTTTGACAGTTTTACGGTTATTTAAAAAAAAATCGATGTTTTTTGAAAATGGTATAACTTTTTTTTGGCTGGGTCGTAAAATCTGAAAAAATTCTCAAACACGTTTTGAATAGGGTACAAAAAGATGACAAAGTTTCAGCCAAATCAAAAATGGTCGGGTTCAGAAGTGGTCGAGTTGGCGTGGAATGCCCCATATATATTATGTAAGAAAAAAAGTGATAAAAATATTGAATATTAGTGATTTTATAATAAAGAATAAATTTGTTTAGATATTCATTTTATAATCAATAACATTTAGCCAAGGTGCTTTTATTATTAATTTTTTTGTTCAAAATTATTCATTTGAATTTAACATGAGTCGTGATCAGTTTAACAAGTTGTTTTTTTTTTTAATGCAATTTATTAAGATAAATGTGGATTTTAATACCCGTACTGATTTAAATCTCAAAGTAATCGCAAAAATAATAAATCCTATTTGGATATTGAAAACTCATAAAAGAATTATGTAGGCTCTAATTAATATGTATATTTCATTTTCATTAAATGGATAATTAAAATACAAATATTATTATTTGAGGTAATTTATTCTATTATTCCACAAAAATAAATATTTTTTTTACTTTCTCTTTCCTCTATATATATATGTTAATATATAGAGAAAGAAAGTAATGGATTCATGTCAAAAATTCAATGTCAAGATTTTGATGGATATACACGTTTTGAGGTCCCCTGAATCCAAAAAAGTGGTTTTCCCGACATAGTCTGTCTGTGTCTGTGAACAAAATATCTCAAGAACGAAAAGAGCTAAGAAGTTGAAATTTTATATATTTAGGCCTAAGTTATGCACATCTCTGGAGCGTGAAAATAAGCTTCGATTTTCTCGAAATTCGCTCTAACGATTTTGATTAAAATTCAAAAAATCAAATTTTTTGATGCTTTTTCAAATGTATATTCTCATTTTGCTCTCAAAATTGTTTGAAGCACACTTTACTCTTGTACTCCATATGAAAGATAGAAGAAATGGTTGCCATAGAACATAATATAAATATTTTTCCATGTGTATAAATTTTACATCTTGAATTCTAATATATCGGCGGAATCAATATATCTAATCTGGTGTCAGATTTTTTTAAAATAAAGTAGGTTTATTTAATAACAACTGTGAAAGGTTTAAATTCTAAAATTGAGATTTATTTAGAATCTCCCCCCCCCCCCCTGTGGTCGAGACGGCTAAAGTTGTTAACAAATGTCAATAATGATAGTCTGGAAGCCACGGGGAGCGTTTCGCTTCCCAAATGATATAAATAAATAATATAGGCCTATATTGACTGGCTAATCAACAGTCTATTTGAGCATTGTTTGAAAAAAATTCCATCCTTTTCAAACAAGGCTCTACCTAGTTAATATTTGTTAAATCGCCGTTCACCTCTCTTGTGAGGTTGCAGCCCTACCAGGCGTCTAAAATTGTGACGCCGTTCCAATCATGCTTGGTAGATGGCGTGCAGTTTTTAAGATCTTTCTATAGTCAATGAAATTTTAATTTCTTTAATATAATAGGCGGATGCGAGATATTTTGATTATTGAGCAGGCACCCTAGGATAAGGGTAGTCCACCCGCCGCGAAAGCGTGGAGGTCCTGGTTCGACTCCAGAGGGTGCAATTTTGCCCAATCATAATAAGCACAAACATGTCTCGCAAACTTGCTATCTTAAATAAATAATATATATCGTTTATCAATAATTTGTATCGTTTTAAGTCTATATGGCCTATAGTATAGACAAAAAATGTCCTGAATTAATGAATTTATGGGCTAATTAAATTTGTGTTTGCTAGCACCGCCGCCTGCCTGTGGCGGACTCTCGCCTTTATACCGCAATTTTACTGACAACTCCTTTCGGACAATTCATATAAATACTATTTCATTTTCATAAATTTTTTGGGCCTTTTAAAAAGAATTTGTTCCTTACTTCTAAACTTAATTAATGATCCTCCGAAAAATTTTCTACTTATAAAAAAAAGAAACTCCATGGAAATCCACTCATTAGTAGGGTCTTGGCGTACCAATTTTTATATAAAAAAAAAAAGTATGGATATGGTATGTACCAATGGCTATCAGGGGACGTTCTACACTTATAATATAGGCCTAACCTTGAACTGAATCATTCTCTCTCTTTTTCTAGTTTATCCACAATTTAATTTAATTTATTAAAGTAATTTTTTAGGTTTTAATCTGACGTTGCAATTTTTTAATTCGAATTTTCACTCTTCCTCTAAAGACAGAGTGAATAATATAATAGCTCATAAAATATTTGCATATCTTAACGAGGCAGGCGCGCTTTGATGTAATTTTTTTTTTTAATTTCTCAAATTTATTACTTTTCCATTAAAATAAGGAATTAATTTGTATTTTTATTAATATAATAATTCTGTTTTTTTTTTTTTTTCAATGTCTCAATTAATGCAATTTCATTCGATTCAAAGATGTAACTTATTGTGTGACTGGCGACATGCATTCTTGCACGCTTTAATGAATTCTCTCTTGTGATATCTAATCAATGGCAATTGCATGCGATGTCGCGAATAAATCGCGAACAAGCGGGGACTATTTAAATTTATTTTCAATTTATGCCAGAGTTAGTTATTAAATTATAAATAAAAAAAAAAAGAAAAAGAAATGGGTCGCTATTTTCAAACCGTATCAATTGATTTATCTTTTAAATAAATTTTTCTTTTATATTTTTTTTGATAGGAGTATTTATAATTTACCACATTTAGACAAATGACTTGTTTAATCGTTTTTCCGAAAGAGGAGTTCGTAATCAGAGAAAATTTGAATTTGACATCAACGAAAAATTGATTGTTACCCCTTCGGGACTTTAGTGGCCAGATAGTAATTTAAATAAAGCTCACCATTGAACATAGCTTAAATGATCATTTTAACATAAATTGCCTTTTGTTCAAAATAAAAAGTTTTATACAAAGATAAGATAGCCAATTATTTGAAATAAAGAGGGATTAAATGGCCTTAGATGCCGAAAAAGACTTAAAACAAATTAAAAAAAAAAAATAATAATAATAAGGTAATCGTTTCATTTGTTACCAAATCGCAACACTAATAAAAAAATAAAATTATTTCTATAATAACTTTACATCAGGGTGGAGCGAGGTGCTTTCGTGCACGAAGACACACACCTCAAACCCAACCGGCCTCTGGCCGTAGCCCTCTACCGGCACCCCGTGAAGTTACATCATTTCCTGCTAGTGAACTAATCCTTTTTTCTGGTTCCAACCAGGTCCTTATATCTATGCTATGGAGGATATCCTAGTTTGAGGAGAGACTCCCTCAGCACCGGCGTGTAACCTACCCCTTTCGAAGAATGCATCACTGAGAGGGAATCTTCTTTACGTCCCTTCCACAGGACGGGATGTCACAGCAACTCCCTCTCTTCGAAGAGTTGCCTGGGGGCTATTGTGGTGAGATCACGAATTCCAATCCAGCCTGCTTGAGGATTTGTTTACATTAAATAAATATTTTTATTTAATGAAAAAGCCCCTCACACACAGGATTTGAACGCGGATCTTCTTTGTAGAAGCCAACACCCTAGCTCTCTACACCAGCGAGCCCCCCTTTAAAACTTTAACATTGAATTATTTTTATGAAAACCTAATAGTTATTTTAGCCAATTTTCTTGGAGAAAATGTGTATTTTCGAAGTGAGGACTCTTTGATCAAACCATATTTTTTTTTATTTAATGTTAATAATTTTCTTAACATTTAACAAAAGAAAACTTTCACCAAACAAATGATTTTTCCCTTTATTTTTAGCGTAGGAGAAACGAAAATTTCATATGCAGAAGCCAGACCCAAAAATCGTGTTGACCGGTGTTAGATATTAATCAACTAAAAGGAATAAGCTGTGCATTTAAGTATTTCTCTCCTCTCTCACTTTGAGTGATTGATAATCTAATAAATTAAACCATCTAAACGTAATTTTTCTGGTCTCTCTTTCTCCAAAGCTATTTGATCGATAGTTGAGAACAATAAGATTTTAATCGTAGTTGTAAATAATATATAAATCGCGTCGAGAGTGTTTTTCCAAATGATATCCATTCTACAATAGCCAATATATCAAACCCTACTTCAGGTTGCCATGGCAGGTGGGGTGATAGGGAATCCCCGGCTTTTGGTTGGTTGACTATCAAGTGACTCGCCATTGGTGGCGGATTAGCTCCGCCTACTCTCGGCGTGGCTACTCTCTCTGGCGAGGCAACGATAAACTAATCACTCGCGGATTGAGAGAATTTCACGTTCCTCAAATCAAAATGGCTTTTTTTTTGGATATGTAAACAAGGGTAAAGGTGAACACAAGAACACAGTGGAAATATTTTTTTATCAATATTGAAATTTTTGAAGATCTTTTTTTAAACTATTTTCTTATTTTTCTTGCTAAGGACAATACTTCCCGACCCAAAGACAAAAAGATTATACTCTACATAAAATTTTAATCAAAATAACATGAAAAAAATATAAAAATAATGTTTAAATAATATAAATTCTTATTAAAAAATTATTTGTGCTGGATACGATAAAATTTAGATTAAAATTTCTGGTGTGACTGGCGCACAGCACACAACTTTCACTTACCGAAGGGTAAGAGAAAGTTGTGCACCGTTGTGGTCACACCAGATTTTTTGTGTCAAGATACATTTAATTTCCCAAAGGCACCTTAGTTCCAAACTTACGTTTTAAATATTGACTGCCTGAAATAAACTATGGTTATTTTTCAAAATTTTAATCTTATATTTGGATATTTTATACACAATAGAGAATCCTAAATAAATACAAAATTTCATAATTGAAAAAATTTTTTAAATGTGCAAAAAGTTCCAAACGGGACCCCCTTTTGAATCGAAAATAACGCCAAATCACCATAGGGACTCAACATTGGCTCTATGGAAAGAAGAGCCGGAAAATAAATTTGAAAAATCTGAAATCTTTCCTATGTAGGAAGTACAAAAGTAAAGTGTGCTCCAAAACACTTAGTGCAAAATGAGAATATACATTTTACAGAGGCCTATTTTCCTATAGTAGAGGTTTCAAAATAAGTTAAAAGAGAAATTTTGAAGATGGCATAATCGATTATATTCTTCTACTAGTAAAAAAATGGGTGAACAAAAAGAGAAAGTAAAAAAAAGTTATACCCTAAAAAAGTAAAAATAGGCTTATACTTCTAAAAGAATGTCAGATATCCAACAGTGAAAAAAAATTTTAAATCTATTTAATTATTTTCTGAGATTAGTCCAAAAACAAACTAAAATACCCTTCCTCTTCTCTCTCTAGAGCTTCTCCCTATTTTTTTTTTTTTTTTATAGTGGCTAACTATTTTACCAAAGTGGGTTAAATTTTCAAGCGATTAACACTTCACTAAGTCGATTTCATCGATTTTATTGTATAAAGTTCCACAGACTCTCGGAATTACCTTAAATCCACATTGAAGATAATTATTATATTTATTTATTTAAAAAAATAATCTATGATGTAAAACATTTCATGTTTATTATTTCGTATCAACTCCCAACGTAATTTCAATGTCTCTGCTGAAATAACGATCATCCGGTTGTTAACAAGGTGTTTACGATAGAGAGACACAAAGACTTCCCGTCCTTTCGTTCCGTGTTTTTTTTTTTTTTTTTTTTTAGAATAGCTACATTTTTATGGCAGTAACCTAAAGTTATCGATAGATAATCTTCTCTTACTCTCTCTATTCTTTATCTTTTCTCTCTTAAGTTAATTAAAAATATTAAATTTGCAAGTGTCTTATCATATTAACTCACCTCACCTATATTTATCTAATGGACTCATTTTCATATGAATGACCCTGGGCTTTATAGGTCTGGAGGGTGTCTTATTTTACCTCTATTTAATTAAATATGATCTCTTGGAAAAAAAAAATTTTGTCATAGGTTGAACAGTTTCACCCTTGGAAAAGAACATGATCCAAATAAGTTATGAGAATTTTGTGTTTTGTGAGCATCCTTTTATTAAATGTCAAACACTATACAATTTAATATTTAAAAAATCTGGTGTGACTGGTCTCACAGCACACAACTTTCTCTTACCTTTGGGAGTCGAAAGTTGTGTTCTGTGCTTGTCATTTCAGATTTTTCGTGTCGATATATATTTAGTTTCCACCGATATATTAGAATTCAAGATATAAAATTTATAAACATGGGAAAATATTTATATTGGTGTTACGAGGGCAACCATTTCTACTAACTTTCCTCTGAACTAGAAGAGTAAAGTGTACTTCAAAAGATGTTAAGAGCAAAATGAGAATATACATTTTAAAGAGCATCTAAAAAATAATTGATTTATGAATTTTAAACTAAGTCAGTGGAGCAAATTTTGAGAAAGTCAAAAAAAAAAAAAAACTGAAAAAGTACATCAGTAGAGTACTAGTACCTTTTGGCCGATTTTGTTCACAAGCTTCGTGTCACAGGAGTTTCTAACTTAAAACTTCTTCTTCTACTTTCAAACTCCTAGCTCTTTTCGTTCTTGAGATATTTTGTTCACGGACACACAGACAGACAGACCATGTTGCATGTCGCGAAAACCACTTTTTTGGATTCAGGGGACCTCAAAACGTGTAGGCCTATATCCATCAAAATCTCGACATCGAATTTTTGACATGAATCCAATACTTTTTCTCTCTATATTTTAACATATATAGTGGTAAGAGAAAGTAAAAGAAGAGGGGTTGTGGAATGTCTCCTGGAAAAATATAATTTATCTAATGTTTGTCCAAGATCCCATCTGGATGGATAGATGAGGGACGAGTTTCTCGTCACACACTTAAGCCTTCACCCATCACGAATTATGTCTGCTATTGGTAGAGAGATTATTTCCATCTTCCTACGCGTAGCCTATCCACCTGGATATCTAATCTTTTTATTTTATTAAAGGTAATTCCAGTAGAGATGCCCTACCAGAAAATTTGAACACCAGAAATCTGGTAAAGCACACAACTTTCTCTTGTTTTAGTTAATTAAAAGTTTTGTTATGTGCTTGTTACACCAGATGTTTTTGGGTCGGTTTATAGGTATTTATTGTTGTATAGGTTCCGCCGATATATTAAAATTCAGGATGTAAATTTATAATCATGGGAAAATATTTATATTTTGTTGCCATTTCTCCTATCTTTCCTATCTTATGAAGTACAAGAGTAAAGTCTTCTTCATACAATTTTGAGGTCAAAATGAGCACATATATTTTAAAGACCATTAAAAAAAGTTTATTTATTATGAATTTTAATCAAAATCGTTAGAGAGAATTTTGATAAAATCGAAAAAAAAACTGACATTAGAAAATACTAGTACTTTTTAGACGAATTAATTTAAAATTTTATTTTTGAGTCTTATGTAGGCAACTAACTCAAATATAAAATTTGAAGAAATAAAGTGGTTGTTATATTTAATATTTCTTTCATATATTATTATTAAAATTCAAAATTTCAGCCTGGTAGCTTAATTTTGAACACAGATACATTCATACACACACAGACCATTTTGCGGGAACCTTTTTTGGCTCAGGAGGCCTTAAATCGTGTATTCCCGAGTCAAAAAACAAATTATAGTTTTAACCTCAGAAGCTTCAATTCCTTGTTTTATTTGCCGCTCAGAAAGTAATTCTACTTTAACACTCAAAACCCTCATTGAAGACTATGAGGTTTAAACATGAATTACCGATTGATTTGAAATCCTAACTATAACCTCGAAACTTTCATTTGAGGTTTTTAAGGTCCAATTGTAGATTCTGCAGTTCTGGTTTAAACCTCAAAGTTGTAAAAGTGTCCGTAAGTAGGATTTTGAGGTACAAACTGGGATTACTTTCTATGTTGAATCCAATTTCCAAAAAATTAAACTGACCCTCGAAAACTTCACTGAAGATTTTGAGGTTTAAATAGGAATTTATGTTTTGACTCGGGTTTCCATCTCGACATCGAATCTTTGACATGAATGCATTACTTTCTCTCTATACTTGGTTTATACAAAAATATAGATAAGAAAAAGAATATGATTGCAAAAACCGGACTTAATGGACTACCCATTCTTTCTGCAAATAGATCTTTTTCTCATACGTGAAACATGTGGACGACTAAGTCAATTCGAGAGTTCTTTCGTCTACTGTAAATTTTAATTTAATAATTTCGATGGGGACATTCGTGAACAGTGATTTGGCATTCAGACTGGCTAAAATGTCATTGGTTGTGATGTTCACCTTTTATAAGATTTCTACTAGATGAGTGGAATTTTCAACTTTAGAAATATTAGTGCCGGTATAAGGTTTCAATAATTGGGCTAGATATTTCGAGGTAATACCGGTATATGTGACTGAATTTATTTGACTGACTATTGGTCTTAATGGTTGGTTGATTTTGTGAATTTTGGGATTGTCATATATTTTTAGAATTTAGGGATTTTTGGGTTTAATTTAAAAAGAATATCAGTTAGATAATATTTCATTTATTAGGCCCTCTATGCTGACTTTTCGGTTTTAGTCAAGACCATCCTCAGAGCTTTATGGCTGTCAATAGAAGCATACAATCAAATATTCAATTGTATGCCTATATTGACAGCCATAAAGCTCTGAGGATGGTCTTGACTAAAACCGAAAAGTCAGCATAGAGGGCCTAATAAATGAAATATTATCTAACTGATATTCTTTTCTTTACACATTTTTTTTTTAACTTCATTTAATAATTTGTCAAACTTTGCCCATCTCGTCAGCTGATGAGTAGGATCGGCAAGTAGGAAGAGACAGAAAGAGGGGGGGGAGAGTCATTAGGTCACTAAAACAGATACCCATAAATGACAGAAAAGAAATAATTTACAATTTGGGAACAAGCTTTGAGCATTAAAAAAAAAAACCCTGAAAAGCAGGATACCATGTGGGTGGTTGCTCTTAAAGGGGGTTTTAACGAATTAATAAATGATGTGACTAGCAAATGATTTCACTTTTTAAGGAAGATAAGATAATTCTACCAAACAGAAGTTGAAATAAAAAAAAAGAGAGGGAATTCAGTTTCCCTCTGTTTAATGGATGTTATGAAAATTAATTAAAAGGACCGCTCTACTATAGGGGCTTGAAAAATTTATATTCCACCCACCCAACTTCAAAAAAGTTTAAAACATATTTTTTTATACCAAAGGTCAAGAATTCGCATCCCGTCTCATGGGATAAAAATTGGTAGCCAATCCAATTGAAATAAATAGATACGGGGACTAAATGGCATTCGATGCCGAAAAAAAAACGTCCCTTATAAGTTCTTCCCGAAACACAAGAGAAGCATCATTCCAACATCCCTTTGCAGTTAAGCTTACTAGTAAAATTTCAATCTTTCCGTGGTCCCCATATTCTTCCATAATTGGAATAAACTACATTCTTCCCAAAATCTTCAATCCTCAAACCTTCAAAGCTAACCTCAACAAGCATATTATATATTATAATATTACTCTCAGATATTCCAGAATCTCTCTTCGATTCTTCATTGTTGTATATGACAAGAGTATCTTTGGACCTTATGCATTCATTTAAAAAAAAAGGTCTATTTTTTCTATTTCCTGGTTGAAGGCGGGAGGGAAGATAACCCCGCGCCACTGTAAAAATAAAATATAAAATAAAATTCAATAAATGTGTATAGCTGGGAATCGTAGATTGGTACGATGAGGATAAAAAAACAGCTTTCTTTTTCTCTCTCACCACTTCAATTTATTTGCAAATATTTCGGCTCTAGAAAAAATTGAGCGCATGGGCTCTTTTGTATGAGGAGTACAAAACAACCCCTCGAAAATTGAATTTTCGGACTTTCGCCACTATGATTCTCAGCAGGCGATATATTAAAAAAGACCCAGGCATATTTATTTATACCATTTGGTATCTAGAAGATTTAAATAAATTCATCGGACTGCCTGGGATCCGTACCCGAGCCCCTTGGCTATCATTATTGTTGCCAACAACTCTAACCGAGTCTAACGAGAGTCCTGAGGATGGTAACGTTCCTGAATCGTTGACGAAATTTAAATAAGATTTTTTATTCTATGCTGGCTTCTACATCCTGCTACTCCTGTTATATAACATAATTAATATTTAAGTTTAAATTATACTAAGTAACTAAGAAACCGAAAATATTTAAAAATTGAAATGAAATTTTTGGACTTAAACACGATTATTTTGATTAATTATTTGTAGCTATATGAAACTAAATATTAAAACATGTAGGTAAATAAAAAAATAAGTGATATAAATCGATAACATTTTATTAGCCAAGTAAAAAGCCGTCATTTTGGAAAATGTTGTTTGCGTGTGTTTAGTTTTGTTGTTTGTTACGTTTTATTCGATTGAGAGTGGAGATGTCGAGAGCCTGAAAAAAAAGTGGAGAAGGGGGAAGGGACTCAACTCTAAATCTAATGGGCCTAAAAAAAAACTTTAAGTGGTTCTGTGCATTAAGAGTTGAAACAGACACGCAAATGCACCTTCTGTCTCGAATGTACGTTATTGGCTGATCACTAATGTTAAGTAGAGAGAAGTCAGGCGAAAAAGAAGAATTGATTCAGTTTAATTGTGTGTGCGTTTTATTATTTTATAATCCCATTCTTACCAAAAAGAAAGAAAGAATGTAATCGTTGCGTGACTATTGAATATCTTCAGTATCTACTCAGAAGCTAAGATATCTATACCTATTTATTTATATAATTACGTACGTAGACTCATTAATTTTTTTTTTTTAGTAATTTTGCCCAAGTCTATCTATAATTTAACGTTTTGTTATATCAAATAATCGAACAAATTCTAATACTCAACAAATCTATATTAATGCACCGGAAAAATAAATTAGACAGTCCTATTTTTTTTTTTTTTTTTTTTTTTTTTTAATAAAAAAGCAAAACACTAAACCCACAATTTTTTTTTCAATTTTCTGAATTGTTCTGAATTAAAATCTTGACTAAAAAAAATCAATCTATGCAAATTCAAAGCAAAATTTCAACAAGATGCCAGAATTTTTTGGCCATCACATCATTTAAGGTCTTGTCCGAGGCCATTTAGACACCGAACTATTTGTTGAAAGTCAATTAACTATAGGTCTACATCAAATTATTTTTTTTTCGGACTCAAGTTGGAAACTAAGATCAACATTAATAAATAAATAAAAAATATAACTAATTTTTCTGAATTGATTATTATTATTTGGTCATTTTTGACTAGAAAATATAAAATTCTACTCATGTATACTAAAAAAAATCATTTTATAAAATGATATAATTATTTTACAATTATATTATATATATATATACTATATAACAAAATATAAATATTTCGGTAATAGATAATAGAGTTTTAAATAAATTTATTATAATATTCATCCGAATTAAAATTTTAAATATAAAAAATAATGACGAATTTGAGAATAAATTATTATAAAAAATATAAATTTATTTATAAGTATTTTTAAATGATAATTTAAAAAACTATTAAGCCACATTATATGTATAACATAAATAGCTCCTTTAGTGGTATTGGGGAAAAGAAAAAAGGAAAAATTCTAAATTTTCAGCACTTTGTTGTATGAGGTGACGACAATACAGGAGACCTTGTGGCATTCCTCGTCAAACTTGATGATCTTACCGACCTCAATGTGTACGTGTCAAGTGTGGTGAAAGAAGTGAAATTCACTATTGTGGAATGCGACAAGGTCTTCTAATTATTTGAAAATAAATTAGTTCTCTCCCGCAATAAATCGCTGAAAATTTAGTATTTTTCTTTTATTTTATATAGCTACTTGTGCCTGTCAATTTACCCCAATCACATTATATACCTTATAAACATCAAGTTACTCTTATATCCGAAAATCTGAGCGAGATTGGATTTGCATTAAAGAAAAAATTCTATTTTCAAATATTATATAATAAAAATGGCGAAAAAATAATAACTATTTTTGAACCTTAAGGTGCAACAATCCATTTGCCTGTTATCCTAGGGCACTATATAACATTAGAAAAGAAAAATAGAATCCCTTATTTTCATGAATTAACTGACAATAATTATAAAAGTTCAATATTCAAATTAATAAATAAATAATAATAAATAAATCCCAATAAAATACAGTTACCGTTTTACATATATATGTGGCCATATGAATCACATTATAATTTTATTATTTCATTAGATTTTTTTACTTTTAAATATACTTTTTATAGAATTTATTTTTTTATTTACAGTATTTGAATTTTTTTTGATGAAGACAGTCTTAATTAAAAATAATTTATTTTTTATTCTTAGTCCAATTCATAGTTATAACAACGTTCTGATAATAGAAAATGTCTTAATTACTAATGCGGAAAATAAACAACCTTTACTGAGTCAACGTTCCAAGACCATAAAAAATGTGAAGATTATATTAGACAAGAATGGAAAGGGGTAGAAGGATATTTATAACAAACTTTTATTAAGAATCGAAAATAAAAATCTACCAAATTGGCCTCAAATAGATGAGTTTATAAAGTTTATTTACAATTTTGATATTGCCAAAAAAAATTTGTTTGCAACATCTTTTTTGTTGAAAGTTAATAAAACAAAATTTGTTTTAGATAATACAACAACAAACTAAACAACAAATGTTTTATATTTGTTGGAAAATATTGAAGAAAATGACAACTTGGAAGGAATTGAGTGGATGGGAATTGAAATGCGATGAAGAATTTAGATACGTTGACATCAAATTAATCTAAATAATATAATTGATGAAATGAGATCGTGCGAAAGAACTGCATGTCTTTCTATTGAAGAGAGAGCAAAGAGAGAAAAAAAGGCATAAGGGTGGGATGCACTAATTGCTGGGTGGCAAAACATCTGCATTCTCCTCCCCACGTAGCCACCCTGACGTTGCCGAAGACGTGGTATGTGTGATGACACTGGTCAACGGCTCTAACGGTGGAACACTGCAAAATCATTAAAAGAAAATATTTTGAAAATGAAGTCACCAAATAAATTGGTTTGGATAAAGGATTAGAGATGAAATTAGGTTTGACGATAAACGGAAAATAATTCTGAAAAAGAATTGGACAACGTTAAAGTCAGCTACTGACTATAAAAAATAATGATAACTAATTTAAGAATTAATTAAACAAATGATCTTAGCATTTAAGGGGACTGTTGGATCAACATGATGAAGGTGTAGATAGATACACAACAGAAAAATTTTTATTAAATTTCACATAGGTATTCACATTGTCAAATGAAATTTTGTTAAGAGAAACAGGAGAACTTAGGTTTGAATTTTAATTTAATAATTTGAAAGATTTTGAGAGTTGACTGACTCTCTTTGAAACATTTTATATATTATTTTTTAATATTTTCGTCATCTTAGGCCATATAGACTTTATTTAGACCAGGGACTCCTGAGAGGCTCGGACTAGCCTAAAGGGAGGCGCAAATATAGCATTTAAGGGGACTGTTGGATCAACATGATGAAGGTGTAGATAGATACACAACAGAAAAATTTTTATTAAATTTCACATAGGTATTCACATTGTCAAATGAAATTTTGTTAAGAGAAACAGGAGAACTTAGGTTTGAATTTTAATTTAATAATTTGAAAGATTTGGAGAGTTGACTGACTCTCTTTGAAACATTTTATATATTATTTTTTAATATTTTCGTCATCTTAGGCCATATAGACTTTATTTAGACCAGGGACTCCTGAGAGGCTCGGACTAGCCTAAAGGGAGGCGCAAATATTAACCATAGCGAGCAATTTTCTAAATAATTGCTAAATATTTTATAAACACTTTAAAAATGGGGGAGGGGGCGTTATATGATTAAATATTTATAAGGGAAGCGTGGTTAACATAAAGTTTGGAAACCACTCCACTACTTTAGAAGATATTCCTTATACGATATACTGTATATGTAGGCCCAGGAGGCTCGGAACCCCTCCCCTTAGCTTCAAGATAATCAAAATTGGCATGTGTCAACATCTCTAATTTTTCGGCCAAAGGGAGGAAGGGATTTTGTAAATTAAAATTTTTTATATCAAAATAAATAAAAACTATCAGTTATTTGTTTCAAATTGTATTATAATTAGGGTCCGACCGAAACAAGATTTTCAGCCGAAACCGAAACCGAAACCGAATATTCGGCCTCAACCTTAGTTTCGGCCGAAACCGTAACCGAAACCGAAACTTGTATTTCCTATAAAAAATTTATTTCATTTTACCTTTTTTTTGAATTTTTTTCTCAAGTGCAAATCATTTGACCTTTTTTTTTTTTTGCATGCGAGTCTCATCCCATTTTTTCAGACTCTGGTTTCGGCCGGCCGAAAGTTTCGGCTACTTTTTGGCCGAAACCGAAACTAAGGCCGAAACCAGGATTTTTGGCCGAAACCGTAACCGAAACCGAATATTCGGTCGGTTCCTAATTATAATATCGATCAGGGTTTCCCAAACTTTTTTGACCTCCGCCCGGTACGAAGTTTTAAAATTTTTCGAGACCCACCTTATGAAAAAAAAAACAAACATTTTTTTACAAAACAAATTTTATTTTTTAATAAAAATCAAGTTGACCTCGGACGTGGTGTAAAGGTTAGTGTGCTAACCTTCTATACCGAGGAAGAATGACTGGACCTCAAATATTTATATATCATCGCTCTCAGTAGAAAAGTGTCTAACTTTTTTTCGAAAATCATTTTTTTTTATTTTCTGTTGAAAAATATCATTCTCCATATGCCTGAACTGGGTAAGAGCGTAATTCAAATTTTTCAGTTCGAAAAGTTGCAGCACGAAAAGTGTTTGACAGTGGCTCTAACAATGACAATGAAATGTTTTTTGGCTACCCTGAAAAATATACAAAAATGGAGTTAGGCACTTTACTAATTAGAACGTCGATATTATAAATATGATTATCGTTTTAAGCAATATGAAAGAGTACAAAAATACACACTTTGCCACTATTTCTAGTGTCTAACTGATGTAAAAAAAAATAATATGTAAAAAAATTTTTCTTATGTTTTTACAATTTTTTCCTCGACCCGGCAAAATTTTTCTACGACTGGAGTCGCGACCCACATTTTGGGAAACGCTGATATAGATATTTGAAACAACCGAACCTTATTTACAGTATAAAATTTAATTAAATTTAATTATTAATTCTTAAATTTAAAAAAATTTGATTTGACCATGTTAACACTCCAAGAATATGATATCATTAGAGACCAGATTTTAAGCAAAATGCTTATTGCTCCATTTTATAAGCAACCATTTGATATTTAATTTCTATACGAATTAGGAAAGACTAAGTGTATTGAGATTGCATTTTTTATGCTTTTTTTGCTTTTTTGAGTTTTTATGCTTTTTTCCCCTTTCGTGCTTATTTGAACTTATTTTACGAATATTTATAATTTTTTTTTTTTTTATTAAAAAACACTTTTTCCCATTCGCACACGCATACACCAGGGACGTATATAAGAGGGGGGTAGAGGGCCCGCCCCCCAAAAAATTTTCCAAAAACCCCGCAGTGCGAAAAAATATAAAAAAATTTTTTCAGCAGGGTGAAAAAATTTGGTTCCGCAAAAACAAAATTTTTCGCAGGGCGGGGCGGAATAAATTTAGTTTATTTTAAAAAAAATATGTATACGCCATTGGTATGAGTAAAATTGCTTATGAGATGCTTTTTTTCAACTTTTATGCTTATTTAACAACTTTTTATCAAGTTTTAGCTTTTTAAGCACTTTTTTCCATTTTTTATGCTTTTTGTCCGGCTCTAGATATCATTTAACTTGTCATAATCAAGGCATTTATAATTTTTAATTCATTCATGATGACGAGTGTTATACTAGACGAAATATTTTCAATAAAGAGGAGAAATCAATAATCTGCTGATTATTGTCTCAAAATAACTCAACTATCTTATTTATTATACAATCTCTATTTCCAAGATATAAATTTTAAAAAATACCTCAGTAGTCAATAGAAAATTGAAGGTAGTAATTGTATCTTCTATCTTAGAGGATTAGACTCAATCACTCGGCTTAGTAATGATATATTATTTCTAAGATTAGAGCAAGAGGAAAGGTTAAAAAAAAAAGAAGAAAAAAACGAGTTGATTGGTAAGGCGCCAGCAGGACGCACCAAGGGGTTGAAGCAGGGGGTTATCGTCTGGGCTTTTAAACAATTAATGGACCCCTCGCCAGGCGGCGTTCCAATCGTTATGGCCCGCTCTTTTAATTTATGGACAGGACCCATTTGTCCCTCTCTACTATATTGAATATCAAACTATTCTCTCTCCCCTGCCTCTTAAATGGAAGTGAAAAAACCAGCACACACAATTCAACTTCACGTTCATAAGAATCAAATTATTCGATACTTTTTGTATTATTGACATCCTAAAAGAAATACCGGAATAATTCTATTGTATAATCTGACTCATCGTGGGAACAATTTTGGTAATCTTTTTGAATATTATTCGTACCTGAATAAAAATAAAAAGAAAACCATTTATAGAGAGTTTTTTCAATAAATAATTATTATTTTTAAAAAAATCGGGCGATATTTCCCCTAGGCTTTTTCTTATTCCTTAAAAAAAAAGTGATTATCTCAAAAACAATCCACTTTTTTGAAAGACCTATAAGAATAAATTAAAACTGTTTTAAAATAATGTAAATTATCATTACGATATATAAAGAGCTCTAGCCTCTGACTTCCTCCCTGTGTGTATATGTCTGTTCTCTCGCTGATTGGCTAGAGTTACAGGAAGTTGAGCGGGAGAGGGAAATTTAAAAATTTCCAAACACTGAGCAAGAATAAATTTAATTCATTTTGTTTCCGAGGACGAACAAGGGGGTCGAGGGGGCGTAGCCCCTTGGCAAGTGCTAAAGCTCCTTGTAGGCTAATAATATGAGAGTTTAAGTTTTCCCAGTTGTTTTTAAATAATAATGATTAATGTTTTTAAATAATAATGATTAATGAGTAAACTGTGATATATATTTTTTAAGACAGAACGTTTCGATCTTTAATTCTATCGCCTTCTTCAGTTATAAATTCAGATACGCTCACAAAGCATCTTACATCGAGCGAACTTCAGTTCAGAATCTAGAATAAGCCATTTTCAATTATATCTATATTTTTAGCTGAAGAAGGCCACAGAATGAAATACTGAAACGTACAGTATTTTATATAAATATCTCAGTTTACTCGAAATAAAATAAATTTATAAATTTTATATCTTGAATTCAAATATACCATACTGTCGGGAACTCAATATATCTCGACACAAAAAATCTGGTGTGACAAGCACAGAACACCACTTTCAATTACCAAAGGGTAAGAGAAAGTTGAGTGCCGTGCGACCAGTTACACCAGATTTTTAGAATATTAAATTAAAAATAAAATTTAATTTCCAAGAAAAATATTTTTCTCAAATCTTGGAGGGGGAGTAATTAACCTCTTTACCTCCCCCCCCCCTTGTATCCACAATAATTATTGAGGTAGAGCTTTTTTATTGCTTATGAGAAGCTTTATTTTAAATTTTATACTTATTGAACAGCTTTTTATTCAAGATTTTTTATGTTTTTTTAAGCAATTTTTTTCCCATATTTTTGTGCTTTTTTGTTCGGTCTTTACTAACGACTAGTTAGCCGAAATATTCATCCAATAAAATAATATAAAGCCGAATCAGACAGAGAAAGTCGGCTGATTTTTTTTTGTCTGAACCCTTAAATCGTCTATGGATTAAAGATTTTCCAGATACTTTTCAAAAAGTTTTAAGAAATACAAAATGCATTTGCATTTCTTTCGATAGATTTATTACTTTCTCTTACCTATATATTAAATATAGAGAGAAAGTATAGATTTCATTTTAAATACAGTTTTGGCTCCTAATATAATATTTATATTTTAAATAAAGGGTATTTTGATGAATAAGATTATAGGTGTATTACCAGATGGTTAATTAATTTATGATAGTTTATGGCCAATTACTTAATATAAATATAGTAAGTTTACTTCAGTAAATGCAGGATGAAGCTAGCAAAAAATCAAAACCACACATCTTTTTATTATAAATTTTTACCTTTTCTTAAATTTTCCAATAAAATGATTTGTGTTTTACAAACCCATTGATTTTTGCTAACCTCATCCTGCATTTACTGAAGTAAACATACCATGTTTATATTAATATATAGTAAAATAGTAAAGATTAAAAGGAAATACGGCGTTATAAATTGCCCAAGGATGCATGCATATTAGTGATTTGAAATGAAAATTGGAGGCCGTACTTGGCAAGATGGCGATTGAGGAGGCCGACCGAGGGCATGTCGATGGTAGGCGCCGGGGAGGGCGGCTGGTGCAGGTGATGTTGGTGTTGGTACACGACAGAAGGGGTAGCCGATTCGCCGCCAGCCAACGTGTACAAGCAATACTCGCCCTTAGCCACCCCCAATGCTAAAACACACACGCCCGCACAAACCAGTCAGAAACAAGAACATACACACAAACTAATAAGCTACACACTACACAAAAACGTAGAGTACATAAACCAAAGGCTTCCCATATTAAGCTAATATTCAATTTAAGATTTTTCTTCAATATTTTGAAAAAGGAGACGTAGGCCTATAGGGTCAGATTTGTTCCTTTGTTTATATTAAAAATAAATTTATCAACAGAAAAAGGAGCAGGAGCAGCCAAAAAATTAAAGCCTCCGATTTACACAAATTAATGACGTTTCGGGAAAAAAATCAATTCTACAAAATTTTTTAGGTCCCCCATAAATTTACAATTATTGTGCCCATGACCAACTCCGGGACCTAAACAATTTTGAAGACTGAAGATAGGATAATAAAATTTTCCCGAAACGTCTCATTAATTTATAAAAATCGGAGACTTTATATTTTTGGCTCCTTCTGATATTTAAGTTAGGTACCCCCCTGGGACGTGACACGAAGCTTTCGAACAAAATCGGCCAAAGAGCACTAGTACTCTACTGATGTACTTTTTCAGTTTTTTTTTTTTCGATTTTCTCAAAATTCGCTCCAAAGATTTTGTTTAAAATTCAAAAATCAATTATTTTTTTAGATGCTCTTTAAAATGTATATTCTCATTTTGCCATTGAAGCACACTTTACTCTTGTGTACTTCAAAGGAAAAAGGAGAAATGGTTGCTATGGTAACAAAATATAAATATTTTCCCATACTTATAAATTTTACATCATGAATTCAAATGTACTGCACTTTCGGGTACTAAATATATGTCGACACAAAAAATCTGGTGTGACAAGCACAGCACACAACTTTCGATTACCGAAGGTAAGAAAAAAGTTGTGTGCTGTGCGACAGTCACACCAGATTTTTTTATTTTAAGGTCTTTTTCGGCATCTGATGCCATTTAGATCCCTCTCTATTTATTAATTAAAAGCAATTCTAGATACTAATTTAATTTATGAATCATGATGCCTCTTTTATATTAAAAGCGAAAAGGATTATTTTCCTATATATCAAATACAAATAATAGGTGCGGGCAAAAGAGAACGAGGAGCCGTGCAATCGTGCATGCGTTTCGTTATCTTATCAATACTAACTGATAAGAGCCCTAGGGTCTCCGAGTCGGTTGTCTTCCTGGGATCAATCAATTAAGTAAACAAGCGCAAAGACTGCTTATCAGCCCGAAAAAAAGCCTTTTTGCCAAATCATTTTTAGTTGCATCGAAAGTTTTAATGTCTTAATTAAGAAATCTTGTTCCCAAGAAAAAAAGAATGATAAAAACAGAATTCTTTCTTTTACTCTTTAGGATAAAATTTTAACAAATTACTAAAAGAATAAAAAAAAAAATTTTCTACTCTACTATGAAGAGTTAGTTTAGTTTATTTTCAATATTTTATAGAATAATCAAGATTTTCACATCAAGATCATAATTTCTGATTAAAAACTAAAAAATACAAGGAAGAAAAAGAAGAATAAGTAATCCCGCATTGAGCGGGCTAAATTCCGACTATTCCTATTGATGCTCAAAAATGTATAAAGAAAAAATTCTTGAAATCGAATATTTTTCTGCGTTACTTTCCTGATCACTATAGGTATTTCACTATAATATAATTTAAAAAAAGCCATATCTTGTGAACATAATTTTCCTGTATAGATGGTTCATTTCAAGTATCATAAAATATTTAAAAATTCTCTTATTTAATATAGACGTACGTAGATAATTGAAAGATAATTAATTATCTGTTTGCGCAAGCTTCAAGTCAAGTACTACACTTATACTAATTAATCTATGCAAGCAAAGAATATTTACAAACACATGCAAAATGGAAAAGGATTTGTAAAATTGTTTGTAAGAAAATAAATTTGAAAGAAAACTTACTTAATACTCAAATCCTTGAGAGTTTCTTTTTAAAATCAAAAATATATTAAAGATTAATAACGCCATAATAATGATATTAAAATAAGTGGAAAAATTGTTTTTAGGCCTACTTCCTTCCTGGGAGTAATTAAGAACTAATGAAAGTAATAAAAAAAAAAATGATGCATATCTTTTGCCCCCATCTGAGGCCATTTAGACCCCATCCCTTTTTTTTCTAAATTAAATATTTTATATTTAATTGTGTGCTAACTACTGAGGCTAGTGAAATTGGAGTCTAAACAAAAGAAACCAGCTTTTTTCTAGAATTTTATTTAGCGTAAACTTATCGGCCCAAAGTTTCTGATTTATTTTAAATTTTATTTTATTCTAATTAAAATATTTTAAAATATAGTACATCAAGTCGAGTTTAAACGAGTTTAGTACTAAGTATTAGTTACTACCCCATTCACTAAGCACTTAGCACACTAAGGGCCGGTTGCTTCATCCTGGGTGAGCTTGTTAGCCCCGACTTTTTTTGTAGTGCAGAAACCCACTTCAGTTTTATTTTTATAGTAAAATATACGATATTTCATCATTTTATTGCTAAAAGAAGTATTCTAGAAGTACATATATTTGTTATTTTACCTTATATTCTACTTATTTTATCAATAAAATGATGAAATGTTGTATATTTTATAAAATATGTTATAGGCTAGGGCCCGCTTGCATCAGATCTCGTCGCCATATTTAGCCCTGAGTTAACCTCACTTTTGAGTAATTTCATATAGATATATGGGGAATTGGAGCCAAGGTCCGGGCTAAAGTTAGCCCAGGCCCAAAGGTGGGGCTAAGATTTAGCCCTGGGTTGACACGTACGAACATGTATTATGAACTCAAGCATCCTAACTTCACCAATATAAATGTAAAAAATAATATAAATGCAATATGGAATCTACCGTTTTTTTGTTATTATTCATTTTATGTCAATCAGGATTATACTCGTATATCCAGGATATATTGCAAGTTGTTGAATATTCTCCTAACTTCATCTAAGGTATTGCACATGTCTTGTTAATAAAACTATTTGTTTTCAAATTGAATGCAAATTGATATAATATTGATATTAAATATTTATATAAATATTTTTAGTTGATATTACTTCTTGTCAGGTGAAAATAAAAGGTATATTTCTTTTTGAAATTATCTTTATTTGAGCCACACAGCTGGCAATTTGTCAAAATAGTTGTGAAGATTGGAACAATTGACTAATTGTTATGTGAAAATTAATAAATCTTGTTTATTTTTTTGAAAATTTTCAAATTTTAGCAAAAAAAATTAAATTCTTATATTTAAAATGTATATTAATAATATTTATTTAAATTATGGGTGATAAAATCAATTTTTATTTTTAATAATTTTTATAAGATGCCTTAATGGAGTTGCAAACTTCACAAACAGAACATGATTTGTTCCCCCGGAAGAGGGTTTCTGCATTACAAAAAAAAGCCATTTAGCCCGGGGCTAACAAGCTCACCCAGGATGAAGCAACCGGCCCTAAAAGGTTAGTAGTGGTTCATAAGTCCATTGAATTTGTATCACTGCTAATATATGTTTATAGTGGGTTGTAGATATTGTAATTAGGGTTTGGAAAAAACAGGAAAATTTTGAAAACCGGTTTTTCGGTTTTTTACAAAGCGGAAAACCGGTAAACCGGTTTTAAACCGGTTTTTTTTCAACATCTGTTTAGAACGTATACCACCATTTTTGGAAGTTAAATTAATTGGTATACAACATAATTTAGAAATATTTTATGGCTTGGTACGGAAAAAGATCCCTTGACCCTTAGTAATTATTAATATTAATACATGAGGCAAAATTCCAAGGGCAACCTTAATAAACATGGAAAAAAAATAAATCTAAGAAAAGAAAAATTCAAAACAATATTTAAAAGAATTATTTTTTAATAACCGCGCCCCTGCCTGCGATGGACCGTTGCCTTTTCTTAATTATGTAAAGAAAATTTTTATTATTTTTTTATTTTTTTAAAACACATACATTTTTCTCATTCACACTCACACTCACACACACATTTACACAGTCTGTTCGGCAACTTAGGCCATATAAGACTTGACGACAACCGTTATATATATGATAATATCTAATATCTATTGGAGGTCCAGGCATTCTTATTTAAGCCGTTTGGTATCCAAATGGCTTAAATAAAATAATCGGACTGCCTGGGGTTCAAACCCAGTATAGAAGGTAGGTACGATGCCAACTAGACCAAGCCCGGGGGCCGCTCCGCTATTATAATATAAAGATTATTTAAGTATTGGAAAAAAGGGAAAAAATATAGATAATTTATAATTTTTTTTTTTTTATTTGTTAAAGTCTTTTTCGACATCTAAGGCCATTTAGAGCTCATCTCTATTTATTTCAAATGATTGATAGCCAATTCAAATGAAATAAATTTTTCTCGCTTGGGACGGGAAGCGACCCCAAAACTCTAAGCCACTAGAAGCTAATGTCTTCTCTCTGAGCCATGGGGCACGGGCTAATTTATTATTTGAATACAAGTATTACTGAAGAAAAAAAAACCGAATTCGGTTTTTCGGGAAAAACTCGGTTTCTCGGTTTTTGAAAATTTGCCAAAAAACCGGTATACCGGTTTCGGTTTCCACCGGTGTCCAAACCCTAATTGTAATGTTGGAGCTGCGAGGATGCAGTCAAGGAAGTTTTGACCAATGAAACACCAATTCACAGATGAGATGTTTCGGCGAAATTGTATATTGCCATCTTCAGTAATTTACACATATTTGTATTCGATATAAACATGAAAATTTCTTAAATGACTGAAGATCGCAAAATAAAATTTCGTCAAAACGTCTGGAAATTGGTGTTTCTTTGGTCCAAACTTTTTTCGCGGCATTCTTAGTGAATGGAAAACATTTCTGTTTCATTGCCAATAATGCACTTATATTGTGAGTTTACAAAACACAGTATTAGTGTTAGTGGATAGTACTAATACTTAGTACTTAGCTCGTGTAAACCAGGCTTAAAAATGATAATAAATAAATAAAGATAATATCTTTATTATTATTATCATATTTTATATGATTAGTTTGACAAGAAAATTTTCATGGAAAATTCAAGAAAAAAAAAAAATGGATTCTTTCCTCAAGCAAAAGTTAAAATGACGCCAAGAAGGAAATTTTGGAAAATGAAAATAAAAATATTTTTATCAATGGAAGAGGGAGCGGGTCAGGAAGTAAACCTCTACGAAATGAAACTCAAGAGTAGTGGAGATATTTTCTGCTATAATTAAATATCGCCATCCTTGTCCATTTTCGAGCGGTAAGCATTGTAGGCTACATTTTTGATATATGACAATGTATAATATTGAGGTATGTCTTTGTGGCTGGAAGAATTTCTAAGGCGGATTCAAAAAAAATTGCAAGACATAGGCAGCCAAAATTATTTCTTTTATTACGCTGTTCCAGGCTAACGTTTCGGCCACTGGTCTAGGCCATCTTCAGAGCTAAAATATTTTCATATTTAATATTTCATGTATAATGCTAACCGCTCGAAAATGGCCTGAGGATGGCGATATTTAATTATAGTCTCCTCTACTCTTGAGTTTCATTTCGTAGAGGCTTACTTCCTGGCTGCCCGCTTCCTCTTCTATTGTGGAAATACAACAGCCACTTCACAAATTGTCATATTTTTTAACATTGTCTTGTCGCTTTTTTACGGGACTGGATATATTGTGGAAAATTATATTAGTAGAGGAAATGTTAAATTTTCCAGTCCTGAAGAAGAATGCGACTAGTTTCGAAACGTAGAAGAGAAAGAGCTTTACTTTATTCCACTCTTTTTAAAAAAAATGTCACTTTAATTAATTATGTCCTTGTTTTAAAGTTGGAAAGAGAATTATTAATATCAATTCTTGTTAAGCATTTCCAGTTAAGACGTATTTTTCATCAGGATTAATTATACAACTATTATTGACATTCAAACTATTAGTTTTTTTCTTAATTAAAAAAAAAATGATGAACAACACTGAAGAAAAATCAATTAGGCCTTTAGGTCTATTCATAGAGTGATTTGATAACAACAAAATTTTTAATATTAATTAGTATTGTAACTTTAATAAATATTGATCAATAAGCCCACATAAAATGTTAACAAGAAACAATTTAATTTTCTTTACATTATTAAAAATCTTTGTGTTAAATTATTTTTCATGTAAGTTTTCAAGATTTTTCTTAATTTAATTTAAAAATTTTGAAAATTACATTCAAAAAAATCTGGTGTGACTGGCGCACAGCACACAACTTTCTCTTACCTTCGGTAATCGAAAGTTGTGCACTGTGCTTGTCACACCAGATTTTTTGTGTCGACATGTATTTAGTTCCCGGCAGTATGGAATATTTGAATTCAGATGTAAAATTTATAAGTATGGGAAAATATTTATATTTTGTTACCATGGCAACCATTTCTCCTATCTTTCCTATGAAGCACAAGAGTAAAGTGTGCTTCAAACAATTTTGAGGGCAAAACGAGAATATACAGTTGAAAGAGCATCTAAAAAATAATTGATTTTTGAATTTTAATCAAAATCGTTAGAGCGAATTTTGAGAAAATCGAAAAAAACTGAAAAAGTACATCAGTAAAGTACTAGTACTCTTTGGCCGATTTTGATTAAAAGCTTATTTTTCCGGTCCCGGGGGTGTTTAACTTATATATAAAATTTCAGCCTCATAGCTCAATTCCTTCATGCTTAAAAGTGAACACAGACACACACACCCACCCACACACCCACCCACCCACCCACAGACAGACCATGTCGCGAAAACCACTTTTTTGGATTCAGGGGACCTCAAAACGTGAAGATCCATCAAAATCTCGACATCGAATTTTTGACATGAATCCAATACTTTCTCTCTATATATATATTACATATATACATAGGTAAGAGAAAGTAATAAATTAAGAAGCTTGAGAAATGAAGCATTATATAAAAAAATCTGGTGTGTGGGCGCACAGAACTAACTTTCTCTTTGGTCTTCCTAAACGACTGGACCGATTATGATGAAATTTTTTGTGTGTGTTTAGGAGAGTCCCGGAAAGGTGACGATTCACAAAAAATTTAAGTTCATGAATAATTAACCGTTGAAATAATAATAATATCCTATTTGGGCAACTTCCCATTGGAATATCTTTCATTTTAGGCCTCTGTTGGAGATTCGTTGTTGTTGTTGTTGTTGTTAGCTCCAGGTGCTTTTTAATCTTTAGCTAGTTAGTTTTTTGTTAGGAACTCTTGATTTGTTTTTATTTAGCTTCCGACAAAGAGCTAAAGTGAAAATATTCTTTTTGATTTCTTCCATCAATGATTCATGAGTTGCACATCTGATTGAAAGATTTTGGCCCAGGTTCTCAACTGCTCTTTTATTTTGCTAAAAGACGTCTTTTGTTGACGCATTCCGGAGTCTGATATGATTTGTATCTTTGGGGTGACTTTTTAATCTTAAGCTAGTTGGACAGAGAGCTAAAGTAGAGGCAAATTGCACCTAAGGGCCCAAAGGCTCCACCTCATCTGATGGTGAAATACGAGGTCAAAAATAATTCCCACATTTATTCTCATTTTAAATTAGGTTAGGCAGGATCTCTTTTAGGTTAGCCCTTTCACTCGTTTGCTCATAATCCAAAAATCCCTGCTCTCACTGATACGATTTCTTCAGACTCCAGGTTTCCGAAAATATAGAACAGTGGTTCCCAACCTTTTTTGACCCATCGCCCCTTTCTGGAGATTGACTAACACCTATCGCCCCCCCTTTACATTTTCATTGTATGCCTAATTTTAATTTGAAGTAAAGTGTAATAATAAACCAGTTTTATTATTTTAAACAATTTTATTACCGTAGGCCTATATACAGGGCCGCAGACAGACTTGACAGGCCCTGGGGCTACTTAGTAATACGCCCCCCCCACCCAAAAAAAAAAAACAAAGTTTTTTTTTTAGTATGTAAAAGCCTATTGTGGCCTTCATGCCAACACTTTTTTTCACAGTTTTTGACACAACTTTTGAAATAGTTATACATAGCTTACAATATTTAATTAAATAAAGTTATATAAAATTTTTTCAAAATTTCCTAAACAAAGAGTTACAAAGTTTTAATTTATCGAGGCCAGATCTGGACAGAGGATTTCCGGGGGAATCTGGGGATATGGAAAATTTTTTGAAAATTAGCCACTGAAACCTGCGTTTTTAGCTATCCTGAGTCGTGAAAAAGATCAAACTTGATTTGAGCTTAAAGGGCCGGGGGCCTGAGGAAAAATTCAAGAAAATGATTTTTTTAAATTGAAATTTAAGATTTGAGCTAAAATTGACGTTTCAATTCTAGATTGGAATTATCTTCAGACTATTTTATTTTTATGATAATATTTTGACCTCTTCTATCCTGACCATCCTGTAAATAGGAGATTTTTCTCTTTGATTTTTATTTTTTTAAATTTTAGTAAACTAATAATTTTTCTCCCTTTGAATACTCATCGCCCCCCAATCGCCCCCCCGCTTATTTATCGCCCCCCTGAAAACCAAAATCGCCCCCTTGGGGGGCGATCGCCCCCAGGTTGGGAACCACTGATATAGAATTTCTCATTTTTCATCATTTTTGCCAGCAAGAGAAAGTTAATATAAAATTTTTAAAACTTTCTTGCCGATTTTTTTTTTTTTTTTATTATTTTCCTTTACTACAATAATTTTTCATTTTTTGTGGTATATGAAAATATCTTTTTTAGTGTTTTTTATTAATTTTTAAAATTTGTAAGAGTAAAAAAGTGAATGAAGAACTTAAATTTTTTGAATAATAAAAGGTAAATATTAATCAATACAACATTAACTTAACATTAATTATCCATTAGTGTCAAGTCTAATTTACTTTTTTTTTTAGGTCCTGAATCTGAACAAGTAGTCCTATGATGGCATAACGGACTCATTTTAAAATTATCCATGACTTTTGATAAAAAACACATCAACGATGAAAAATATTGACGAACTTTTTCTATTATATATAAATTTAAGAAATCACAAAACTTTTAAGTAATAAGAGGGATGTCTCTTTGATTAGTGTATTATTAAATTATTTAAATCAAAACGTAGATAAAGGTAAATATTATAAAAAAGCTCCCTGGCTATTGTTTTAGAGATAAAGTATTAACTTTATCATATTCACTTATCCCCTAATTAAATTAACTAATAGGCATTCCATCTAATTATCTTTAGATATATGAAAAACCTTAAGTGTTTACAATGGAAAATATCATCCAAATTGGAATGCTCTAGGTTCAATAAAAACCCCAGAAAAAGACATTTCTGCCTGAATATATTTGGCCATCTTCACTAATTGGAAATTATACACATAATGCAAGTGCACATGTGATTGAACTAGGATTTGTCAATAATAAAATTTATTTGCTTTATACAAAATTATATGGCTCCTATGCTCAAGATCAGAGATAAATCATCATTTATAAATGAGGGGGTGCTTAACTTAAATAATTTCCAACACACACACAGATTGACAGACCATTTAGCGGAACCCACTTTTTTTTAACTCAGGGGACCTCAGACATGTACAGTGAGGGACAATATTAAGTCCCACCCATGCGTTTTCTACTTGTGATTATTTCATTGTTTTTAAAAAAATATTTTGTATTTTCTAATGGAAACTTTCATGGTTCAAACCTAGAAAATTTCCAATAAAGATTTTCATTTTCTTTTATAAAAACAATGAAATAATCACAAGTAGAAAACGCATGGGCGGGACTTATTATTGTCCCTCACTGTACAGTATTCTATACTTTTTCTCTATATAAAGTGTATACTTATATAGGCAAGATAAAGTAAAAGTTCTAGTCCATTGATTGTAATAAGACATAAGCGAACAAGTCACTCTTAATACATATAGCCCAATTAAAAATTGTATAACTTACAATGTTAATTAAATATAATACTGTCAACCTTGTATTCTAACATTAATCGTCCTGAGGAAGGTCGTGACTTGCGACCGAAACGTCGACGATTAATAATTAAATAAGTTTTTTATTTAATTTCCTTGGCTGCAAAGTCTCCTATACCCAATTCAAAGTCTACAGCCACTTTTCATCACTAGTAAAAGTTCTACTAAATGGCAATAACGGAAAGGCGAAATGGTAAAAAAATATTTTTGTAAAGTTTGAGGGAATAAAAGTATCAAAGTTGACCATAATATTATAAAATCTTTATATAATTGATTTAAATCATTCTCAAGGTTATTTGTATGAAATTTATTTGATTTTATTGATATAAAATGATGGTGCTTACTTTTGGGTTCAGTTTTGATGCTCATTCCTGAAGGTCCAGGTTGCGAGAGGCTGTTCTTTGGTTTACGTTTACGAGTTTGAATACCCTCCTTCTTCATGCTCAGAGGACGATTCACCTGAAATTACACGCGTGATAAGTCATAAAAATATTTGAGAGTCAACATTAAAGATCAAATATATTGAAGTACAAAAATACAGGAAATACACACCCATAACAAAGAATTAAGAATTGGAAAACATAGATTCATTAATTAAATTTACATAACGTAATTATGAATTTTTAAATAAACACAATTGAAGAAGAGATTAATTTTTAATCTATTTATCTCTATAAAAACAAACCCTCGAGTGCAAATTTGTTTTTCCAGTGTTGTTATTTAATGAAAATCTCAATATAAAGGAATCCTAGATATCCATTCAGCAATGATAACCCTTTAGGATAATTCGTATCGGCAACAACTTGTCTCACTTCTCACTTTATTTTGATAATGCAATCTCACATAAACATTGACAGATAGCGAGATGTGATTAAAATACTATCCAACGTTTTTGAGATATCCTATCCGGATTGTCGGAAGTGAATAAAAAAAAAAGAGACAAGAAAACCAGGGAGATAGGAGGATAACGTATCTCAAAAACGAATGAATGGACGGGTATCAGCATCGTGATGATGATCACCTTGGATCTATTGTGATAACGTACACGACCCCCAGAATAAGAGATAAACTGGATTGGAATTTGTTTTAGTTTTAATTTTTATTATTTAATTCAAATAAAAATTAAAAGGCATTATTATATTTTTGGAATAATAAGTGATAATAAAACAAATATTTCGTTATAAATAATTTATTTTATACATTAACCGTCGAATAAATTATTTAGAATATTATTATATTCAATACATAATCAAATAATCAATACATAATTCAAATATCGAATGTATGTGATAGTTTTTATTTGTGTGATCATGGGCGGAGTCGGACATTTTATTGGAGGGTTTCAGACTTTTACACATAAATTAAATAACTTTACTTTCTAATGAATATGGCTGCAGAATGAAAGATAAACTTGAATTTACATATTTGTGATAGTCTTTTACAAACAGTCAACTTCAGGGTCTAATGAGAAAAAGTATTCTTCTCAAGAGCGAAGAGAGGCCTAAACATAAAACCCAAATTCATCTCAATATTTTTATTATACCTTTTATACGTCTTCCTAAAGGGTACCATGTAATCTCAAATAATTGAAATTATTCTGGAAAAGTTGCTGTTGAGGTTGCAATCGGAAAGAGAAAGTACAGGAAGTGATAATACAAAATAAATAAAATAAAAATTGATAAATCGATTGATGGAAAAAGTTGACCAGAGACATCTAATAGAACAGAGAAAATTAATTCAAAAATTGTCAAGTAAATAGGTTATAATCAAAAGATGAATTTTTCCCGAATTAATATTCGATAAAAATCTAAATTTATTTTGATTTAAGCATAAAATCATTGATTTATGTTAGTCTGTATCAAATTAAATTTTAATAACTTACCTTATAACACTTTGCAAGGCATAAAATAGTTGCTGTCTTAATTAATTTCACTAATAAAACATTTCATTGTTGGGAGTAAGAGTAATAAATTAGATTAGAGCCTGAGCTGCCATCTAGCGGGTGAATATGTAACTTACATTGTGTAGTTTGAAGTAAAGACCGCAAGCGTTACAAACGGGTTCGCCGCTATTATTCCTTCGCCAGAGGGTAGTGGTGGAAGTCTGGCAATTGGCACAACTCACCCCCGAACGACGGTTGCCCACCTGGAAAAATAAATAACAAATAAAATCAATTAAAAGAATAGCTAACAAAAAAAAGGCAGCAGATGTCATTTATTTCGTCCAATATGTGATTCCTGAAAGGACTAATGGATCTAGTTATAATTATATTCACCCTGTGCTATATTAAAAGACCTCTCAGAATTATTACAAATTTATTTAAGAAAAATTAATAAATATTTTTAAGCCCAATGAAAACAATTATCCCACTTTGCCAAATTTCTTTAAATGTGAAGTAGTTAATAAAGGTCATAACAAAATGAAATGGATGACTAAAAAAGACCAGATTGATAAAATTTTGTAAAGGAAGGATTTGAAAGATTCTGATCATCCCACTTCTTAATTGCAATAAAATTATAACTGTGGAGGTGTAATTCAAGGTAAATAAACAGGACGAATATTTAACTAAAGGAATCATCTACTGATCTCAGAATACTAATAAATCTCTTAATCAGTAGCGTAACTAGCTGGGGGCGAGGGGGAGCGATCGCCCCCTTTTTACTTTCTCTTACCTATATAACCCCCGCCCCAGGAGCATCAAGCCTTTGGCGCCCCTCGATACCGGCTTAGGCGCCCTATCATGCCGCTGCTCTTAATCTATATTCGCATATATTTATCATCTGGGATCATTTATCCCCCGTTCCTATTTTCTAAATTAATCAGCACACATCTTTCTTTTACCTTCGGTCATCGAAAGTTGAGTTCTGTGCTTGTCACACCAGATTTTTTGTGTCGAGATATATTTAGTTTCCGCCGATATATTAGGATTCAATTTATAAACATGGGAAAATATTAATACCATGGCAACCATTTCTCCTATCTTTCCTATGAAGTATAAAGTGGTCTTCAAACAACTTTGAGAGCAAAATGAGAATATACCTTTTAAAGAGCATCTAAAAAATATTTGATTTTTAAATTTTAATCAAAATCGTTAGAACGAATTTTGAGAAATTTAAAAAAAAAACTGAAAAAGTACATCAGTAAAGTACTAGTATACTTTGAGCGATTTGGTTCAAAAGCTTCGTGTTTCGTCGCAGAGTACCTTAATTAAATATGAAATTTCAATCGCCTAGCTTTTTTCGATCTTGAGATATTTTCTTCACAGACAGACCGTGTTGCGAAAACCACTTTTTTGGATTCAGGGACCTCAAAACGTGTATATCCATCAAAATCTCAACATCGAATTTTTGACATGAAACCAATACTTTCTCTCTATATATATTAACATATATATAGAGGTAAGAGAAAGTAAAAATTTCACTAATTAAAACGTGTAGGTTATTTACTTTATAAACACACAACACAACTTTCGATTACAGAAGGTAAGAGAAAGTTGTGTGCTGTGTAACCAGTCCCACCAGATTTTTATTTTATCAAATATTATTCATAAGGAGGAGGGGAAATGAATCGAGGCTCCTGAACTTGTAGACTTAAAATAATAATAAACTTTTATTCCATTTTACCAAAAATCATAGTTTTGGGGATGAGACACCTACCTAATTTATCGAAAAAGATTTTAAAATATAACTTGGGGGCTAGGATTTCTTAATATAATCAATTCTGATTTTATCCAAAAAGCTTATTAGACCTACCAAAAGATATTTATAACTTGATTAAGAAAATGAATTTATTAAAATTGGCCATATCAAATGAATGAATATCGTACTTAAAGACAAAAAGAATAGAAAAGTGTATTAGGCTATATTCTACATGTTTTAATTTATTAGTGGGAGTGCAGCTTTTCTTATCTCTTTTAAGGAATAACATGAAATATAAAATACCCTAGTTAATTAATTTAATTAATTAATTTGAAAGAGATTAAGAGTCTTCGTGAGTAAGTCTACTAAAATTACTAAAGTGGGGAGGATGGGAAATTAGATTCCTTCATCTGTTTAAAAAATTTTTTATATTCAGCTATCTCTATATATGAGATAATTGAATTTGAAGATAATGTTATTTTATTTAACATATATATATATATGTAGGCCCTTTATTAAACACAGCTTAGTTCATCTCCATATTTGAAAACTTTCAAAGTGATTACTTTTTTGTAAGTAAATTTTTCTTGTAATAGAAAGGACATTGTTAATAATTATTTTAAATCATTTTGTACCTGGTAGCACAGTTACTTCAGGTTTTGCAAAATTTTGATTATGGGAGATCAAATAAAATATCAAGTGGGTTCCTACCAGAAGTCAAAATTGAATCAAAATTTTCCAAAGTCCGCAAATGTTAAGCTGAACAATTAGTCAGGATTTTCTTTTGAGATTTAGGGGGAGACTAAATTTTTTTTTTATAAGCTTCCTTATGACGCGGGATAAGAAATGCAGGCAGGTTTAGTCCTTAATTGTTTGAGTACTATGCCAAAAAATCAAAGAAAAATGTTCATCGTAATTTGACGGACCACTCACATAATTTTATTTCTACTGGAATGGCACCAAAGTTTAGTATAGTTTCTAAATAATAGACCTAATAATAATAATTTTTACACATTATTTCCCACAGTCATATCCTATCATATATCCTAAAGATGTCCATGTCCATTAATATTTTCAAATTACCAATATATGAATAAGATATTGGAACATTTTTTTTTTCAAAAATTTATTTTAAAATACTTTTTCGGCATATAAAAACATTTTATTGTGGGAACCTATCAAATTATTACCAGTACAATTTGAAATATAAGAATAGACCTATATAAAATAAATTTTTGAGCTCTATTACATAAACTTTTGATCCTATACCAGTGGTTCCCAACCTTTTTATGTGCGGCCCACTTTTTCCGTAAAAAAAACTCTGAGGCCCAGTGTATATATATAATTTTATATAAATATATATAGTTTTTTTAATTTTTATCTTTTCTTAAAAGTCCGCGCCCAGTTCCAATCAGCTCGCGGCCCACAACTGGGCCGCGCCCACGGGTTGGGAACCCTGTCCTATACAATCAGGAGGGAGAACCCTGCCCATACTTAATTTGTTACTCAATCGAAAAAAAAAAAACGAAGATTTAGCCAAAAGGAATTGAATAAATAAAAAAAAAATTTTGCTATTAAGGTTTCGAGGGCAAGTTGATAAAAAAATAAATAAAAGTTTTTTATTTATTCAATTCCTTTTGAATCGTCTTCTTGCACATAATGTTTCAGAGCCAACCGTTCCCAGTTCATATTTGTCCCCTTAAATATAAAACCCTCAGAAACTATGATTTATCTTCGGGCAGGCATCTCATCAAAAGTGATTTTATCTATTTTTGAATAAAAAGAGAGATTCGCTATTATTTGTTTTAACTCCTTCACTTTCACAAAAAAATATCAATGTGATTCTGATCTTAAAAAAATTCCCTTTCATCTAGTATGACTTCCGATTTAATTAAGTGACCCTCGGCATTTGGGTTATGATTGTAATTTTGAAAGAAAAAAAAGCCGAGAGTTGGGACGAATTCGGGCAGATTGCCAAAGTGGCATTGCGTTACCGCTGGGGCTTTCTTATGGTGGTTGCGCACCGGCGGCCGGTTTATGCCGTTGAGACGGTTGTAGAGTCCACAAGCGTTGCAGAGGTAGTGACCAGTGCCGTCTCGACGCCAAAGGGGAGTCACACTAGCCCCACAGTTGACACACTCCTTTATCTCACCGCTAACCAGCGGGCTGTTGTCTACAAACAGAAAAATACGCATTAAAGAAGGGAATTTTAAAAAGTTATTTTATTTCTGGTTGTGTTCCGTAGCCATTAAGCAACTCAATTTTACAAAAACACCCAATCCACTAGGCCGTCTCATTTTTACATAGCCTATTTCTAACAATTACTAATTATCAATGTTTGGGCTAGAGCCCGGAAGTTCATGCACATTCAAACCTTAAAATATGCATGCATTATTGCACTATAAAATAACCAAATGGAGGGAATGAAATATTAATAAATATGTTTTATCACAAATTGAATCGCATTTTATATTATTTTTTATTTTTTTATATCAATGAACAAAAACCAATTTCTCTACATTTTTTACTTTCTCTTACCCTATATATGAAATATATAGAAAGAGAAAGTATTGCGATCATGTCATAAATTCGATGTCGAGATTTTGATGGATATACATGTTTTTTTATAAAACCCTCAGACTTTTTTCTACTTACACTCACAATACACACAGTCTTTTCGGCAACTTAAGCCATTTAAGACTTTTAACGATACTCGTATTTGGTATTCAAATGGCTTAAATAAAATCATCGGACTTCCTGGGGTCCGAACCCGCGACTCTTGGTATAGAAGGCCAGCAGGTTAACCCCGAGGGCTGCTCTAAATTTTCTTAGTTAAGGACATGCGTTTATCTAAGAACACGTTCTTGAACGTAGAAAATGATCTTTCTACATCGAAAAAAGTGACATGGTATTCTTGAAAGAAATCTGGGACAAATTGAGGGTGAAATGTTTATCTTATACATTCCCACCCTGTAAAGCGCGTCAATATTAAAAATATTGATAATAGAAGTGGCTGTTCAGCAATTAGAATGATGAAGGAAGAGAGGATGTCAGCCAAAAAAGGAGCCTCTATCGAATAAAAATCTCCAATCAGAAAACGTTTCGGGTTTAATTAGATAAAACCATCATCAGTTCTTTAGAGATTATTGGCAATCTCAAGATGCACACCATTGAGATGCAGATAGAGTTGTTATATATAAACATATACAAAATTATATAAAAAATACAAAATTTGCATATCAGTTGTCAGATGCTCATCAGTCAACACGGCTAAGTCTCAAATGTATATTTTTTCTTTAAAAAAATAGAAAATTATGCATTAAAAATAAGTTTTTTTTGGCTAAAAATTGACGAAACATGCATTGTGCATAGAATTTCTTCAAAAAAAGCCAAAATATGTTCATATGCTCTGAACAAATAGGATTATTTCGAATCGAATAGGCCTACTCATGAAATGGATAATTGCAAAGTGTCAGGAACATATTCAATCATTCTATACAATCATGCATATGCATGAACATCCGGGCTCTAGTTACCACATTGAGACAGCCAATATATTATTCAGAATATGTTATGAATTTCAGTATAAATTTGTAATAATGATGGGGAGGATGATATTTGATAGTCGAAGCTTATGCTTATCAGGGTTTGAACTTTTAAGTTATTATTAGGGGCAGCTGAATGATCCAGGTTACACTAGTTACGGGAGATTTCCTACAAAAAAATTGGTAACCTCACCCCCCCCCCCCCAGGCCAGACTTATGATGAATCCCCTTTATTAGAAGTTTTTATCTGAATAGATAATTATGATTATCGACTTATAACAAATTACTTGTATTCGTTTATATGCGTTGTAGCCTACAATAACAAAAATTAAAATTTTTCCTCATTTAAAAAACTCAAGTGTGATTCAAATATTATTTCCAATATTATAATTTGTCTTAACCATTTATATTTTATTATCAGGTGATGATTGCGCCAGATAACACATGCAGAAATGTGACCAAAGGCTCTTCATGTATGTATTTTCCTTATAAGTGGATCGAAATATTTGAATTAAGATGTTATCACATGCTTATCATGAAATGTAAATAACGCTTCTGCGTGCCAATTGAAAAAAAATTTTTATATAAATATATTTAATGAGAGAAAGAGAGGAAGATGCGATTTAAAGATATAATCTATTTATTAAGAAGTTTGTGTCATTACTTGTCAAACATAATGGCAGAGAATGATTTATTTGAGATAAAGGTTTTATCATTCAGAGAATGTGAAAACTAATAATTAAAAATAACTAACTACCTAACTTTTTTTTGTTGATTTAAGAAATAATTTTTTTTCTAATTGATGAAATGACTTTAGACTTTATACTATATATTTCAAATTTCAAGGTATGAAAAAAAAAAATTAAATTAAAACAAAATTAATGTGTTGTGTTAAAAAAGTTTCCCTCAGAGCCTCATAATCTTGTTACCTGACCACGAGTTACCCGAGCTAGGGTAAAAAATATTGCCACTTCTTTTAAAGTTTTTGCCTCGCTAATTTATTTCATAATGAGAGGCTACATTCTTTTAAAAAGTTTGCCTCATAAGAAAATTTGTCTACCTCAAAAGAAGAAAACTTAAAGGGAGGAAGAGGAAGGATGTGGAAGATTTCCAGCCATTAAATATTATTATTAAAGAAACTTAATGTGAACAAATTTTTTTAAAAAGATTTTTGGAGAAAAATACACCAGCGGTTGCTTTAAAATAATTTATTTTGCAAATATTTCTGATTGCCTACGCAATCCATCTTCAGTTCATCGAATTATACATTTGTGGAGCGTGTTTTAAATGATAAAATTTTAATATGAGAAGCCATTCTCAATTAGTGAGGACGTTTTTGATGTGCATGCCACTGAGGAAAAAACTATACATGTTGTTACACATTGCAACCAATTGTATCAGATACTTACATGTAGGCTATAGTTTTTTCCTCAGTGGCATGCACATCAAAAACGTCCTCTCTAATTGAGAATGGCTTCTCATATTAAAATTTTATCATTTAAAACACGCTCCACAAATGTATAATTCGATGAACTGAAGATGGATTGCGTAGGCAATCAGAAATATTTGCAAAATAATATATTTTCATGTGGAAAGCAACCGCTGGTGTATTTTTCTCCAAAAACTTTAAAGATCTGTCCCAGCATATTAAACTTCTACTAAATTTTTTCAAATTATATTATAAGTCTAAAATTAATTTATTTTCTTCCTCAATTTTTGCTAAGATTAGAGACATTTTGGTAAGAAAGAAAACAATAATTTTGATCTCATTATGAAATAAAGAAATGTCGCAAACATATACGCGATTTTCTCTTTGTTCAATTCTTGGAAAATATTTAGGACTGTCTAGATTCAAAAGAGAATACAAGGGCGGGGGGGAGTGTAAAGTGGGTAATTACTCCCCCCCCCCCGAGATTTGAGAAAAATATTTTTATTGGCAATTCAATTTTATTTTTAATATAAAATTTTAAAAATTTGATTTGTATATATATTCTGGTATACAAATACAGAATGTACCTTTAAATTACTGAAAGAAAGAAAAAATTGTGTGCTGTGCGACCAGTCACACCAGATTACCCCCCTCCCCCTCACCGAGAAACTCCTCTGGATCCGCTCTTGCCTAGATGTCTTCTTAATTTTATGATTTGGACCAGTAGAAAGCTACATAGGCTACATGAAACAACCAAGACGCCATTTTGTTATTCCATGTTAATGAATTTCAAAATTTTTTCCAATCATATTCATTGTTCTTTAAAATGTTCTTTGTGTCATTAAAAGTCATTGGCAAATTGATTATTTTACCATGGTGTTAATCAACTTTCTTATTATAAATTCTTGTCAATAATAAGTGATTAACATTTCGTTCTTATCTCCAAGTGTCTCGAAAAATTAAAAATCGTGTGAGAGACCCAGTAAAAAATACTTAAAATTTTTTATTTGATTTGTGTTCAATATATAAAAAATAATTTGAAATTTTTTTTTATATATATTTTTCTCCTTTATTTAAACATCTTATTTTTTACTTTTCTTATCAAACATGATTGAATCGATTTTCTTTCTAAGAAACAAATTGCAAAGATAAGCTTATTTATATAAATGATGAAGATTAAAAATTAAATCTAATATAAATAAATATATTAGTTTCTCACTTTTTGAAATATGGAAAATAAAATATAATTTTTTTTTTTTTTTATATATAATAAGTTGAGCTTTCTCTTATGGGCCCCGTTGTTTACCAAAAATCATTCATTTCTTTACATGACTTGTAGGACCTATATAACAATTTTTTCCCTTTCAGATACTGAGGCCTTTCAGGGGTGGTGGATTTTATGAGGTATTGCTCCTCAGCCACTCGGCCCACCTTTTTCAGATCCCGGGTTACCCAGTCGGAGTTATTGCTTGCTCCTTCTCAGCCACCCGGGCAGTTCTTCGGTTACCCAGTCAGAAAATCCTCATTTTTAAGACACTTAGGCCACCTTAAATTGGGCCCTTTGTGCCTATGGGGTGAGATTTTCTCCCACTTTCCTACCCTGAGAGGAGACTTCAGCACCAAGGAACCCAAATATAGAGAAAAAAAATGTGTTGCTTTATTTAAAATTAATTAAAGAAAAAGTTAAAGAATGAATTACCGTTGAATTCTGCGGAATCATAGCTCTCTTCGAGACCACCAGTGATCGATTGGCCCCAGCCTCCTGCTCCATTGGGCGTGTATCCTGCATAAGAGGCTCCCGCAAGTTCAGAACCGCCTCCAGTAGCCACTGCAACAATCAACTCATTGTTATATGCTGAAATATAATATATTAAAGAATAAAAGAAAAATGATTGAACCTGGTATCTCTTGAACAGTTTGACCGCCAGAAACTGTTCCATTATAATATTCCGTTTGTAATGGAGAAGCACCGCCATGCCAAAAAGTCATTCCGCCAGGAGCAGAACCTGCGCCGGCCGGTCCTGTCGCATGGGCGTATGTAAGGGAAATCTGTTGGGGTGAATGCTCATTTCCTGCTGGAGCGTTTTCAAATTGGGCATTACCACCACCTCCACTGTATAATACCTAAAATGAAATTAGTAATTATTATCATTTGAAAATTATTCAAGGATGCAAAAGGTACCCTAAATGCAATCAATTCTTTAGACCTTATAAATCACCTACCCCTTACCTCATTTATTTAAAGCTAAATATTTTGGTTTTAAAACACAAACTATGACAATACTACGTTTTTTTTTTATCTCGGACACTACTTGTACCATTATCTCTAGCAAATAAAGGTCGGCAGAAATAAAACTAGATGTGTCTCAGCTTCCTTTCCAAATTTGTCGACCATCCTTAGGCCAAGAATTATTATTTAAATGTTTATTTTATATTATCAACAGACTCAGGTTCACTAAAAAAACATCCCAGATATTTTGGATGGTCGACTTCATGTTGTCCGACATATTAATAAAATTATATGAGGACTTTTTTTAAATTTTCTTTTTCGGCTGCAGAGGTCATTAAAGTTTGATTGCACAATATTTAATATAATGAATACCGATGACTGCAACGATTATTTTTCGGTACCTTCCAACCTAAATTCGTCCGTACTTTGAATTGTTTAGCAACGATCTTGGTGGCTGGTGTTAATCTCTCCTGCCAGGACCCCCGGCCGAGATGTAACTTAGGACACAATTGATTTTATTTTTCCAAAATTGTAGGATACCCGGAGTCCATTGATAAATACAAATTTATTAAAATAAATAATAATTGAAGGATAATTTTTTATTAATATATCGATTTTTTTCTTATTTTTATTTCTGAGAGTTCTAATGTCAATTGTGTTCAATTAACATCTATTTTATCAGAACCCTGATAAGAGTTGAGTCATTACGGTGACTTTTAAATATATATATATATATATATATATATATATATATATAAGTCTATAAAAGAAAATACAACAAATTAAATGGAATTGATATCAAGTTCGTTAATTAGGAAATTAATTGATTTTTTTTAGATTCCAAAAAGAAATTGAGGTTTTAAAAAATCATCGAACTTTTTTCAAATACATTTATTTATAAAATATGTATAATATAAAAATAAAATATAAATGAATTCTGAAATCGCAAGAACAATAAAAAATAATTGTAATAATAAGGATTCAATCCAAAAAGATTAAAAGATAAAAAGATTCTTTGTTTGATTATCAATTTTTAAATGTCGAAATTTCTTAAAAATCAATTCAATCGATCACTTTTTAAAATATTTAATATATAATCAAAACAGATTGTCACAAATTAATATGTAAAAAATTAATTAATAAAAGTTTTTTTTTATCAAGGTTTTTTCGGCATCTGAGGACATTTTTTTGGCTCCCGGCCAGAAGCCACATCCAAAATGTTACATATTGCATATATATGTTTATTAAAGCTTTTGTGATTTGTATTACTATTAAGAGTTTTTAATTATAGGCCACATTTGTATTATTTATTTATTAAAAATATAAATAATAAATACATTTGGGGTCTATAATTAAAAACTCCCTTAATAATATTGTATACATTCAATAACAATAAAAATACAAAATATAACCAAGAAAATACTAAACCCGTCTCTATTTATTTCATTTGATTAATAGCTAGTTCAATTGAAATCTTTTGAAATTTGTGTAGCTTGGAAAGCGAACTCCATACTAATACAGGGTGCGGCGCGGGAACTTACTTATTTTAAACAATGATAAAACAAAAAGTAACTTATTGGAGATACCATTTTTTTTTTATACATAGTGGTACATTAAAATTTTTTTTATAGATTTTTGAAAATGTTATCTTGAAGGGGGCCACCGTTACTCTCAAAACATTGGAAGAGTCGAAATCTGAAGTTTTGGACCAATTTGGCCAGCAATTCCGTGTCGATCTGGGCGATAGCATCACGAATATCGTTCTTCAGCTGATCCAGAGTTTTCGGACGATATGTATACACCAAGAATATGAGATATACCCATAAAAAAATCAAAGGCTGATAAATCTGGCGAGCGCGCTGACCACTATCAAAACTAAAACGCTGAAAGGCGATATTCATGATGCTATCGCCAAGATCCACACGGAAATGCTGGCCAATGTGGTCCAAAACTTCAGATTTCGACTCTTCCCCCCCCGGGGGGAGGGGACTATGTTAAAAAAAATTTAAATATCGCCAATACTTTTTGTTTTATCATTGTTTAAAATAAGGAAGTTTCCGCGCCGCACCCTGTAAAACGAGAAGTTAATGCTTTACCTCTGTGCTACGTCCAGGACAAAAACATTTAATAAAATATGGTGTTGTTTTGATGAATTAAATATGGAGTCATTCAGGTATTACGAAAATCAACTTTGGCTGTTATAGGCCCCATTTCTCCCTCTTGACAGCAATAATAAGCAAACCTCCACCCCCCAATGATTTCGTAATCATTAAACGTACACCCATTTTTTATATAATATAATACTTGAAGCAGTGGATCTTTTTTTAGTTATTGGTCCAAAAGATTACTTTTAAAATAACTTATTAATCCTGCTCTCTTCACCAGATGCCACATTCTTCAACTCCTTTAGACTGCCTATGATTACGAAATTCTTGAATGCCTTTTCATGTATATTAATCACTCTGGTCTAAAGGTGATGAGACTTGTCACATTTAAGGGTGCGATTCAGGCCAATTTGATCCGGATATCTCCAAATAATATTAAATCCCAAATAAAAATAGCTTTCTTAAAAGATGAAAGCTTTTTCTATAAAATGTGAAGATAGAAGAAAAATAGTTGTAATACCTGTTGAGCGGTAATGACTTGCTTGTTCTCGATACTGGATGTTAAAGTAGGGTCCGACCTATACATAACAGGGCTGTCATTAATCTTGACACTGCCACTTGAAGTGGCGTAATATGTGTATGGTATAGTATGATAGGACGTCGAGGATGCCGTTTGTGCCGGGTATCTGGTCTCCTGATATCCAACCGTGGTAGCTGTGCCCGTGTTACCACCAACCGTAACAGTTTCAAGTGTATGATACGTTCCTGATGCGAATTCGGCTGATGAAACAACTGGTTTACGGTCAAGAAGGTCGCTATATTTGATCTGGAAAGGATAATTAAAATCATATAATTTTAAATATAAATACTTTTTGTTTTTAACACTCTAAATAAAGTGATATAATTTGGATGTAGAAAAGTTAGTAGTAGTAGGATGATTTCATTCTATCATGTATCGATCGTTTTTATTTCGCTTTGCTGAAAAGGAATTCTCCATTCGGTGATTGTACAGAAAGGCTTGATGGAGGATGGTATAAATGTTAAATTTATTTTCAAAATAATTTAAAGAATATTTTATGTGAAACGATGGATCTTTAAATAATTGATTATTTTTATATTGCATTTATTTTACTTATCCAAACTTTATGTAAATCACTTGACCTATGTTTTAAATAATTATATAATATTAAAACAACAGCAGTTTATGTACATTTTTTAAGTAAATATTAATATTACTTGAATCCATGATAATCTAATTATGAGTAAATGGGATTAAGATCAGTGGATGGTGTAGAAGGTTACCTACAAAATGATTGGCTACGAAATTATCAGCTATTCTTTAATTAAACTGTTAAAAATATATTCTATTTTATTTTTATTATCATTTAATAACCTTCTTGAATATTTTAAATTAACTTGGGAATATTCCCCCAATACAACAATTGAATGATGGAATTCCTTTAGTAAGCAATCAGAGGATAATCTGATAGAAGCAGCCCTTCACAACAATCTAATAATTTTTATCTTCTAGTATGATTCATATGCTGCATTTACAGCCCGTGTGTCTCGGATGCTGATAAATTATTATCATTGCCAAAGAAATGATAACAATATCATATCAAGAGAAATGTGTAAATATGATATAAGAATTTTTAAAAATAAATTAAAAAGTATTTACAAAAACAAAAATTATATCTTTATCAGGTGTTTTAAATAGATTATTAAAAATTAAAGTGGGAGAATTTAAAATTGAACTGCAGTTAATGGTAAAATCTACACTAAATAAAAAAGTATAAAAATAATAAATGAAGATTAGTAAAATAGATAAAATCTTGACACCTGTTTTGGGGGCCCGAGTTTAATCAACCTGGTGTCTTGGGAGTTTTGGCACGAGTCTTCTTGTTAAAAGTAAATCTATTGTGTGTCAATAACCCATAAAACGGGGTGAAAATTGAGAAAATACAATAATTAACTAAATTGAACCTGTTCTAATCTGAGATTACAAGCAATTAATTCATTTTCTTTTTAATCTTGTTATCTGATTAGTAAATATTCAGTCTTTGTCCTATACATTATGCTAATTAGACTACTGCTAAAATGTGGACTTACTAAGTCTTTCTAGAGGTTCTGGTCCAAATTTAAATGAAATAAATATTAATGAAAAAGTGAGAACAAAAAGATAAAAAAAGAGAAAAAAATGATCAGGCGCCAAGACAGGAATATGTGGTCCAAAGCCCTCCCTTATATTCTGAAAAATTATAAATAAAGAGAAATATATAGAGAAACAGTGTTAAAATTTTAAATACTGTTGGAAATTATAAAAATATTTTATAATCTTTAAAATGTATTTTTTTGGGAGGAGGAATTACGTCTCGGAGGTAACCCCCTCCCCCCCCACTGGAAAAATACTTTCTGGCTACAACCCTCTCAATTTCTCTCAATTTTACTGAAGGTGTTATTCGTCTCTTAAAAAACAAATTTGAAATAATATTACGTTTGGAAATGTTAACTTTTTACGAAAAAAAATTCTAGCCACCCTCCTCCTTCCCCCACAAAAAAATAAATAAATCACTAAAACCCAAGACCGCGCCTCAATTTAAATGAATAAATTACTTTATTAATAAGAATTTTAAGTTGAAGTAGGTGCCTACTATACTTTATTTAATTTTTTTAATGAAATAAAAAATTAACCTTTCTTCTTTAATTATTTTAATTTTTCTTTAATTATTCCCTTAAATTTGAATATCATACATGAATGAATGACTATTGTAATACAGAGAAATAAAAGTAGAAATGCAAAAAAATTTTGACTGGGCAACTTTGTACTTTATTTACCCATGCAATACAAATATATAATAAGAAAAAGATGTATGCATGTATACTTGAAATATTGAAGATTGTTATATAAGTTGATATTTACCGGTTGCTCGAAATGATTGTCCGGATGCTGCGTTGTCAGGTAGACATTTCCGCAAGATGAATTCTCTTCATATTCATAGTTAGCGGCGGCAACTGAATTGGCAGCTGCAGCGTCTTCCGCGGATGTAGCAACAACGATAGCCGTTGCAGCTTCACCGGCTTTATCAGAGGCAGGTGTCGCTGGGGATTCTTCTGTCACTGTAGTTCGATTTGTCGGTGTAGGGGCCAGGGCGATTTGTCCACCAGCGGTAATCGTTCGATGCAGCTGAATAACACTAGGTGTATTTGGCGGTGTTGGATCTCTCGAGATGGGCTCCGATGATGTAGCAGGAGTACACGGTTCGGATACCGGCTCGATGCCACTGTTACTATGAGTAGACGCCTCATCAGGTCCTGGCTCTGAGGCCGGGGCATCCCCGCGGGTGTCTTCCATTGTCCTATTCCAACAACAATACCAACACATCACAATGAGACACGGTTGAGTGCTCAAAGAGCTCTGAGTGTTCAAGCATAGGCAGAAGGAAAAGCGCGTGGCCAAGTGCAAATAAGGATGTTTGACAAGCCGACACCTTCAACAACGCCCTACGCCTTCCTTCCTGGCCGGGCCAGGCCCAACCTTTCGGGGAAACATCTCCCTAAATCATCTCAAGTTTGCAACGGATTGTTAACAATATTTAATCTAGCAACATTCTCAAAATAAAGATGAAAAAAAGGTTTTTTTTTTTCTTAAAAAAAAAAAAATATATATATATATATATCTATTATTAAATATTTATATCAATAAACCAAATGATTAATAAAAATGGAGAATGGTTTGTTTTTCTTAATTACTAAAGTCTGGGTGGAATTAAGTGTAAGGATTATCGGAATGTTGAGAATTTGCTTTCTGAATTTATCATTAATAGATTAAAAGTATTAAGTAAAATAAAAGATAATGTCGCAAAAATATTATATCTCAATAATCAGAAAATATTATCAAATAAATAGGAACGGAGTATAAATAGCCTCAAATGTCGAAAAAGACTTGAAACAAATTAAAAAATAAAATAAATATGATAAATATTATTTCCAAAATATAAGATCTTCTTTCTTTGCCTGATTATTCCCGCAGTGCGTGGTCGGAGGAATTTGGAATTTTTTGCGACCGGGAAGGAATAGTACAGGCCGGTCCATGGCTCGGTCTGATGCCTGTTGAAAATATAGACGGGAAGAGACTGACACGCAAAGAACATAAGTAATGGCAGCCCCAGCTAGGGCAGCTCGTGGTCGCCATCCACGTACCACAACATGTGGGTCCCTGAGCTATTCCAAAATATAAGAGAAAATTAATAATACACCTAAAATGAGGTTTGCTCCACCGATTTTTTTAAAGAGGCGTGGTTTGTTAAGAAAGATATGTAACAAAGTATTGACCAATATTTGTAACGCCTACTCAATGACGTTAGCGACAGGTGCTTATTTCCTCATAATAGGAATGATTTCATTTTCATCTTTAAGACAAAAAAAAAATTAAATAAAAAAAGTGTACGTCATAACAAATATCCAGGGGAACTGGATCAGAACCCTGGAGCGTGAAGCTTTTAAACAAAATCGGCCAAAAAGTACTAGTACTTTACTGATGTACTTTTTTACTTTTCTCAAAATTTGCTCCTACGATTTTGATTAAAATTCATAAATCAATTATTTTTTAGGTGCTCTTTCAAATGTAGCCTATATTCTCATTTTGCCATTGAAATCTTCTGAAGACCACTTTACTCTTGAACTTCATAGAAAAGATAGAATTGGTTGTCATGGTAACAAAATATAAATATTTTTCTGTTTATAAATTTTACATCTTGAATTAAAATGTACCCTACTGTCGGAAACTAAATATATCTCAACCCAAATAATCTGGTGTGAAAAGCACAGTACACAACTTTCTCTTGCCGAAGGGTAAGAGAAAGTTATGTGCTGTGCGACCAGCCACACCAGAAAAAAATAAAAATTGAATATAAATTTAAAGGAACAAAAAAACAGGCCAAAGTAGCTGGATCAGAAGCAAGCCATTTTGAAAAGGAAAAACGAAAGTTAGCAAATACTGATTCGATTTGGAGCTGAAAGATGCAATAAAAAAAGATAAATAAAAAGAGTATAACGCTGCTTATTTCTATTCTTTATTTTTAGGATAATGTTTGACAGCCTTTTTGAGAAAAAATATTCTGCCGACTTTTAATTGTTATTTAGTCAACTCTCGAGAACTTATGGGGACTTCCTCCCCTTAATTTCTATATTTCTTGTTTATATTGACAAATTAATAAAGTACCCTAAAATCTAGCTCGGAAGGCGTCGTACCGCCGCACCATTCGCACATGTCTACCTCCAATGAAATTTAAAATACACTGCGCGAACAAGTGGTCCTCTCATCTCTCTCCTGAGAGTATAAGTATTTAAAACTCTTAAGATAGAAAAAACATTAGATCTTATTTCTTTAAGAGAAAAATTTCCAATAGGAGATGAGCGATCCAAGTTCTGGGATCTCAAAAAGATCTATTAAAGCATGTGTACCCCTTAAGGTAGGCAAAATGACAATAAATAAAGTGTCTCTGCTCATTTCTCCCTTGGATGCCCATTGAAAGATGCAAAATTTGTCTAATTAGAGGAAAATAATTTTTATAAGTGAGAAAACAAATTAGGGTGTGCCAGAATATACTTGTAAAAAAAAACAAGAGGGATTAATTAGGTTGAGGAGGTTGAGTCTTTGAAAGACTGCTTCAGAGAATTTCTAATCCTTTTTGACAAATTCGCGCAAAGCTTGCCCTTATATTTTATTTTATTGTCACTTACACCTGCAAATTTTTTTTTTTATAGGTTGTTTTTTTTTTTGAGATAGCACAATTTTAATTAGACTGTTTTGTAAAGCTCAAAAAGCTGAATATTTCTGTATATATAACACATTTTTGCTATTTTGACCTTTACGACCTTTGAATTTCCAAGTATTGATATATTCACAGAAAATTTTTTGCGCTTGTAACCCAACCCGCTTTCTATCATTTTTTGGATGTAAAGACAACTATCCTCAATTTAAGGTACATTATTTATTGTCTGATTAAAAATTTAGGTTAAAACTGTATAAATTCAGTCCGTTAAGACATCAAAGATAAAAAGAGAACCGCCCAAAATCCTAATCAGATCCCAGCAAATTGTAAATATTTTTCAGGTCCTTCTTTGTTTTTGTTGAAATTTTATAATGTTTTTTTTTTTTTTAGTTTTGGGGTGAGAGCCGCTGAAGTTAAAAATATCATTTTAACCTTTATGGTTGGCGCAGAAGCGGATGGACCAGGATGAGACATTTCAAATAAGACTAAAAAAAGTTACAAAATATTTGGAAAGAGGAAATTGGCGATGACGGGGGATTAAGACACTTTCCCTTTTAACATCCGAAATGACGATAAACATTAAAGCTTCACAAAAATTGCCGATCCCTTTTCTAATATTATATTTTATTATCTAACCCAATAGTCGTCTTTACTATAAAATCCTAATTTTACTCTAATTATTTTTCAGTTATTTATCTACCTATAATAAATAATTAAATTATAAAATCTCTTAGATTAATCCGATGGTGAATATTAATTAAGAATGTGAATTGATTAACACCTCCCACAGACAAAACATGCAGTCACACACACAGATGCACCTGCACACATACCATACTGTGCAAATATTGACCAAAATGAGCAGGCGAGAGAGTAGAAGAGTAATTAAGCGAGGTAAAATAAGCCCTGGATGAAACTCTTATCTCATATCACCTCCGTTCTTTCCCCTTTACCTCAACAGTCTTCTCTTATTTGGACTATTTCAGCCATCCGTCACCAGTTCATCTATATTATTAAATATAAGCTTCAAATGTCATAGTCATTGGTGATGTACGCAAATTTTTAAAATGCTTTTAACTTATTCATTTATTCAATATTATTTATTAATTAAAAAAAAACCTTTATTGTATGTAATTGAAAAAAATCTGGTGTGACTGGTCGCACAGCACACAACTTTCTCTTACCTTCGGTAATCGAAAGTAGTGTTCTGTGCTTGTCACACCAGATTTTTCGTGTCGACATATATTTAGTTTCCGCCAATATATTAAAAAGTACATCTGTAAAGTACTAGTACTTTGTGGCTGATTTTGATTAAAAGCTTAATTTCGCGCTCCCGGAGGGTGTTTAACGAACACAGACAGACAGACCATCTGCGAATTGGATTCAGGGAATCTCAAAATATCAAAACCTCAAAATCTCGACATCGAATTTTTGACATGAATACAATACTTTCTTTCTCTATATATTAACTTATAACTGGATATGGCTGATGTGAATGTATTCAAGGGATGATAATTAGGCAGCCAAACACATTCGGTTAAAAAACAGCAAACGCCTAACTAGAATTGTAAAATAATTTATAAAAGGCCTATCTTGTAATTTTGTTGTGGAATCCTTTGTTGTTTACAGTTGTTAAAATTCTTATAGATATTCATATTATTTGATGTATCATCAGTATTTATTTGTGTATCAATATCTATATATGATATGCTATATCCATCTAAGCTTATGACTTTTCTATCTGTCCTGATGATGAGCGCGATGAGCGTTCGAAACGTCGACAGAGAAAAATAAAAAATTTTGTTTTTTTGTGTTTGGCTGCCTAATTGTCTATATATTAACATAAATAGAGGTAAGAGAAAGTACAAATGATTGTTTATTTATTTTATTGTGCTATGTGTTAAGTACACCAATGTATTGATTTTACGGAGGTGAACTTTATTCTCCAAGAGAAGTAGAATTTTGGCAGATAGTGGATTCGTATCTAAATTGGTAGTTATAGTATGTAGGCAAACATATAAGAAAATATTTAACAAATAAAAATACTAGATAAATAAAAGGAGACAGAGATATAGAAATTTAAATGAAAATTCCAAAAAAAAAAAAAAAAAAAAAAAAACGTTTCTAATTAAATGACCCATCATCAGTTCTCATGCGCTGAAACAAGCACAAGAAAAATATATTATCGTGCTTTAGGGGATGGAAAAGAACAAGTACAGGTGCAGCAAATGAAGAGAGCCTTTGGATGCTAAATGCCGAAAAAGGAGACGTTTCGGACAAAATTTATTTGTCCATCTTCAGTCCTCGTTGGCTTATAAATTAATTAGGCACAAAGTTGTCATTGTTGTTTTGGCACGAATTTGTGCGCATGTATATTTTTATAAAAATAGGCGAGTGTCAATGTTTCGTGAGTGTCTATAAGATAATGCTATTAGTTATAATAGATTATCGTGCTTTATACGATATATTGCGGCAAAATATGTACAGCTAGTAGGAATTAAGAGAGCGTTAACTACAAATTTCGCTAAAATAAACTTCCTATATCTATTTTTGTCCACCCCCATCCTTGTAACTCCAATAATTTAATGATCTCATAATCTGTTCTGTTTTGGTTTTAATCTCATCGATTTAAATTAATAGAAGTAATAGACTATGCCTAAATAATTTTAAAAATTTTTCACATGATGACTTAATTTGAGAAGTATAATATAATATATGTGTGTGTATCGAATTTTTATGCAAATTTCAAGATAATTAATTCATAATTTGAATGTGTACTTTGTTAGATATATATTTATTTTTTAATAATAAAACATTCACACTTTTTTTTCTCATTCACACTCACATTCACTCACACATACACACAGTCTTTTCGGCAACTTAGGCCATTTAAGACTTTTAACGATACTCGTATCTTTAATATATCTATTGGGGGTCCAGGCATTTCCATTTAAGCCATTTGGTATCCAAATGGCTTAAATAAAATCATCGGACTGCCTGGGGTCCGAACCCGCGACTTTTGGTATACGAGGTTAGCACGCTAACCCCTACACCAAGCCCGAGGGCTTTGTTAGATATTATTGCTGATTTCTTTAAATTTATAAATATTTATATAACCAACATCAATTTTTCATGTTTAGGTTACTAAAATAAAGATAAGCTGATTATTTTCTGGCGGGAACTGTCTTATCAAATATATATTTATAATACTTTTTCTATTTAATTCCAAAAGCTGATTAAAATAATAAAAACTTATTAAATTTATAATAGATTAAAAAATAAGAACAATAGACTGAGAGTAAGTTGGACAAACAGGGTTGCCTCTATCGAATGAAAATCACAATGAAAGAAAACGTTTCGGTTCTTATGAGAATATAAGTAATCTCAATGAATAACATTTTGATATCAGATAGAGTTGTTACAAAATTATATATATATATATATATTAGCCATTTGGTACCCAAATGGCTTAAATAAAATCATCGGACTACCTGGGGCCCGAAACTTAGATGAACTTCAAATGAATGGAAAATTTTTCATATTTTACTTGGAAACAATAGACCTAAGGGACTTAATATCTTCATTTCAAATGTCTTAAATAAGAATGCCTGGGCCCCCAATAGATATATTTACAAATGAAGAGTATCGTTAAAAAAAAAAGCCTATGTTGCCGAAAAGACTGTGTGTATGCGTGTGTGAATGGGAAAAAGTGTGAGTGTTAAACAAAAAAAAAAAATTCTTGTAAAATATGTCGGATCCCCCCCACCTTGCCTACTTCCTTTTTTTTACTTTCTCTTACCTATGTATATATATAATATATATATATAGAGAGAAAGTATTGGATTCATGTCAAAAATTCGATGTCGAGATTTTGATGGATATACACGTTTTGGTCCCCTGAATCCAAAAAAGTGGTTTTCGCGACATGGTCTGTCTGTGGGTGGGTGGGTGTGTGGGTGTGTGTTCAATTTTAAGCATGAAGGAATTGAGCTACGAGGTTGAAATTTTATATTAAAGTTAAACATCCCCCGGGACCGGAAAAATAAGCTTTTAATCAAAATCGGCCAAAGAGTACTAATACTTTACTGATGTACTTTTTCAGTTTTTTCGATTTTCTCAAAATTTGCTCCAACGATTTTTTTTTAAATTCAAAAATCAATTATTTTTTAGATGCTCTTTAAAATCTATATTCTCATTTTGCAATTGAAAACTTCTGAAGACCACTTTACTCTTGTATTTCATAGGGAAGATAGGAGAAATGGTTGCCATGGTAACAAAATATAAATATTTTCCCATACCTATAAATTTTACATCTGAATTCATATGTTCCGTACTGTCGGGAACTAAATATATGTAGACACAAAAAATCTGGTGTGACAAGCACAGAACACAACTTTCGATTACCGAAGGTAAGAGAAAGTTGTGTGCTGTGCGCCAGTCACACCAGATTTTTTTCATTCCTACTCGTTAGGATGAACCAACACTACTAAATTGAATAAAAATATTTCTATGTTAGAAAATCAAATCAAAATTTAAATTTTTCGCCAATTTATTTAATTCTATAAACATAATCTGGGAAGGTTAAAATGATTGTTACGCCACCTCACGTATTAGAAATAATTTATGACTTTTATGGGATTTAGAATCCAGGTATACAAGTTTTCACAGTGGAATTTTATACAGATTCATAATAAAAGTATTAACTTTGTGACATTTAGTACCTGCTTTCATAGCAGTAAAGAGTAAAGTCTAGCAAAGAGAGGCTCTGTTTATATAAATAAAATGAGTCTATTTCCAGAGCATTACGTCATTTGGCTCATATTTGTCTTCTTAAAAAAGAGGAATTTTTTTCTTTTTGGTTAGAATATTTCAAACGCCTGGTGTAAATAATATTCAATATAAAATTATTGCCAGGTGATTTGCGAGTAGAACAAAAAAAATATTTTGTTTTCTTTATCCTTATATAAAATTCTCCAAATTTTTATTATCAAATATAAAATTCTCCAAATTTTTATTATCAAAGAGTTAATTGAGTTTTCCTATTTCTCGAATAAAAATCATGAACTTGTTTTTGAAAGAAAAGATAAGAGTAGACCTGAAGTAAAATTATCGATTTTCAAATGTTTTGGAACTGGATCTAATCACAAGCTGAGATGTCTTTCAAAGGTGAGATATTAGAGAATCATCATCAGTTATCTTATCTGAGAAATATTAATTGAATAAATATAGACCATATAACCAACTAGCCAAATCCTTAATAAAATTGTTTCTTTTCTAGAGATAAGTTTATTTAACAAATTTTATTTATTTAATTTATTATTTTTTTGTATATGAGACATTCCACGTCACATCGCATTTTGATAGAAACTTAGCTTTTTACTTTCTCTTATCTCTATGTATGTTTATATAGAGAGAGAAAGTATTGGTTTCATGTCAATAATTCGATGTCGAGATTTTGATGGATCTTCACATTTTGAGGTCCCCTGAGTCCAAAAACTTGGTTTTCGCGACATGGTCTGTCTGTGGGTGGGTGTGAGTTCAATTTTAAGCATCCACAGCGTTCAGCGTTTTCCAAACTGTGAGGCGTGCCTCCCTAGGGAGTTTGGAAACCACTGTTGTATTTCAAAAATAAATGCACTTTTAAAAATACGATTTCTTTTGGTGTGTAGCCTACACCTGATGTGCTCAAGAGTGGACCCTTGATCTTAGGCAACCAAAATGCTTAGCCGTCGGGCGGGTCGTGTTGTCTTTAAGAGTAGCTTTTCCTCTTCAGTTGCATTAATTATTCTAAAACTTTTATGTATTCTAAAATATTTTTCTATTTACGTTAGAGATAGATTTTCTTTTATAACTCTATTCTGCCATTCCCAAATTAGTTGCTACATTTGAATATTTTTCTATACTGATTATTGGTAGTGATAATTTTATAATTTTGTTTTAATATTTTTCAGAGATATGGTATCAATCATTAATATTAGCTGACTTCTCCCTAAGTAGAGCATTCGTGCCAAATTAAATTCAAAATGTTGCTTCAAAAAATTTTTCCCAAAATAAATGCTAGAAAAAAAGCACATAACATTAATTAATTAATTAATGAGACCAAAGCCCGGTAGTTAGGCAGCCAAGCAGACAAGAAATCTTTAGTGTGTGTGTGCCATTTGGGCTGCCTAACTACCGGGCTTTAGCCTCAATACTATTGTAATAGATGGTATATAGCAACTAATTTGGGACGACGGAGGGAGTAATATAGATTATAAATTAAAAGAGTTAGCAATATAATAACTTTTATTTTTCATTTAGGGTCTTTTTCGGCATCGAAGGCTATTTAGGAATGGAAATATAATAACTTATTAAATTAAATGTATAATTTCGGTTGCTTAAGCTCAAGTTTCCACTCTTGAGTAGATCAGGCACTTCACTTATGGCGCTGATTGTACTTTCTTGGCATATAATTTCTCTTACATCTCGTTACATTTTAAAATTAAGATATTTAGATGAAATCAATAATTGAAATTAAAATTTCTTTTTTCATGTTTTATATGTGCTCCGATTTAAAAAAGGGATCCCTAAAATAACTGTGGAAAAAAATTGAAACGTAACAGCGGTCGCGAGCTCTAATGCTAACGTGAAAAATAAACCATATTCCAGGTGCTAAGGCCTTGCTTATTTACTTTGTACAGGTCAATCAGGACGCTGTAGGCCTACTATAATCGATTAATCAATAATAATTGATTCAAATTATTAACCTTAACCATGGAATTGAAATAGGATTATTAATTTTGAAAATTAATTATTTTTATTTCTCCATTACGAATATTGAATTTTTCCCAAAAATGTTTAACAAGATGATGGATAAATATAGTTCATTAAATAGCGACGACCTCTTTGACTCACAATAATAAATACTACTATTTCAATTATGATAATGAAATATGTTCTCATGAACTTTGAAATTAAATAAACTCCTAAATTTGTTTTATGTTTAAAGATGCATTTATTACTTGCACACGTTCAACGAAAGACTATTAATAATTAATTCAATTTTTTACTTTCTCTTACCTCTATATATGTTAATATATATAGAGAGAAAGTATTTATTTTATGTCAAAATTTGATGCTTAAAATTGAACCCAGACACACACACATTGTTCAATTGAAAGCATTAAAGAATTGAGCTAGGAGGTTGAAATTTTATATTTCAGTTTTGTACCCTCCCTTAGCTCTGGGGCCCACATCTTGTGGATACGTGGATGGCGACCACGAGCTGCCCTAGCTGGGACTGGCAGTACTTCTGTTCTTCGCATGTCAGTCTCTTTCCTTTTATATTTTCAACAGGTGTTAAGCCATGCTACGGGCCAGCCTGTTCTATTCCTCCCCGATCGCAAAACCCCCCACCCCTCCGCCGACCCCGCACTGCGGGAAAAAGGTGAAGAAAGAAGAAGAAGAGTTAGGTACCCTACCGGACACTCAAAATAAGCTTTTGAACAAAATAGGCCAAAAAGTACTAGTATTTTACTGATGTACTGCAGCCAGGTAAGAAGCCTCTATTATTAAATCAAACTCATTTACTACAAAACATGACTGGCTTATGGACAGACGAATTAACAACTCAGTTTTTTTTTAACTCTTACACAACAGAAGATGGCATAATAAATGGCCGAAACGTTTTGTAATTAAGGAATTTGATTTAATAATAGAGGCTTCCTAACTGGCTGCATTCCTCTTCATTTCTGTGATTGAATTCTATACAGCCATTTTCTTCATTAATTAGAAGAAAGTTGTGTACTGTGCCTGCCACACCAGATTTTTTGTGTCGACATACAGGGCCCCTGTATATTTAGGTTTATATTTGAATTCAAGATGTAAAATTTATAAGTATGGGAAAATATTTATACTAGTATTTTGTGCCGGCGGGCCTGGCACGAAGAAGAAAGAACAGCCACCAAGATTTATATTGTTAAGCAACGCCAAATGATTAATTTTCGAAAGGGCTGAAATAAAACCTGAGGAGATATCAAAAGCCTCTCCAAAGAATATACTGGCCCTGGTAAAAGGGACGGGTCTCTTCTAAGGACAAATATTGGACAACAAAGGATAGAACAAAAGATCAACTAATGGTCACAGTTCAGTGTCTTAGGCCCTAATAATAATAATAATAACGCCAAGTGATGCTGAAAATCGGGATAGGTGGCCCCCGAAAAACAAGACTATTGAACGCCCGCCGGAAGGCATCGATACATGTATCTAAATAAATAATAAATATTTATATAAGTCAGTGGCCTCAGCAGCCGAAATGACTTGTTAAAAAAACAAAAAAAATTATTTTGTTACCATGGCAACCATTTCTCCTATCTTTCCTATGAAGTACAGGAGTAAAGTGGTCTTCAAAATATTTCAATGGCAAAATGAGAATATACATTTTAAAGAGCATAAGTCAGTGAGAAAATAATTGATTTTTCAATTTTAATCAAAATCGTTAGAGCGAATTTTGAGAAAAAAAACTGCAAAACTGCATCAGCAAAGTACTAGTACTTTTTGGCCGATTTTGATTAAAAGCTTATTTTCAGGGGGGTGTCTAACTTAAATATAAAATTCCAACATCGTAGCTTAAGTCTTTCATGCTTAAAATTGAACACAGAAAGACAGACACACACACAGACAGAACATGTTGCGAAAACCACCTTTTTGAATTCAGGAGGCCTCAAAACGTGTATATCCATCAAAATTTCAACATAGAATTTTTGAATTAAAAAGAGACGAAAGAGAAATTATCAATTTATATAATTGAAGGTTTACTTCTTTTAAATTCGTATGATGGAGTAAAAGTAAAATACTTTGTTTTAATTATCGTGAACTCCATCATACGAATTTAAAAGAAGTAAACCTCCAATTATATAAATCGAATTTTTGACATGAATACAATACTTTCTCTCTATAGGCCTATATATTAACATATATAGAGTTAAGAGAAAGTAAAAATATTTTTTTGGCTTTGATTGGACTCTGCTAGTATTCTCTGTTCATGGGTATTTTGTCAGTTCCCTTTGATAATTCCCTTTTATATAGCTTATAGCTAATTTTTCAGTCACTTTTTATATATTGTAAAAAAATTTTAATATAATCCTATAATATATATCCTGTATACAATAATCATATCCATAGTCGGTTGACTAAGAAAACAGAGCTTATGAAAAAACCAACAGATCAATGGAACCCCTAAGCCGTAGTCCAAAGGATGGAGTTCTTGTGGCTCGGGCTTCGCATCCCGAGACTAGGCAACAATAATATATTGGTTGCCTAATCAATTGATATAAATACGGAATTGGCCTCCGATACCGAAAAATATCTTAAATAAAATATTGATAAATTAATATTTTTTATCCAAGAATTTTTGTGAAATCGAATATATTCTTGTTAATGATCTTTATATCCGTAGTCAGGTAAGGAGACCAAACTTCCTTTGCACGACAAAATGATTTCATTTCAGATGGAAAATTCTCAATTGCGCAATTGAAATACACAATAAAGAGAAAATTATTTTTTTAGTCTAGGAGGACTAAGATTGCAATGTCTATGATATTCATTAAATTAATTTATTTTAAAATAAATAAAACAATCTTACAAGCTGAATTCAATCTTCGGAAAATATATTTGGAATAATGAGTAAATATTATTCCTTATGATTTTTAATTTTCTTATTTGAATTTGATAGAAAATGGAATACAGAAAACATCGGAAAAATTTTGATATTAAAACCATCTTTAATCTCAAGAAAAACAACAAAATCCTTACTATGTACCAAATTATCTCGCTTGTATATACTTTTTTTTCTATGAATGAATTTATAATCTTTGATTAAAATGTGTACAACTATTATTTTATCATGATTTAGGATAAGACAACCGCGCTAGGATAAGACCTTGACACATTCGTTATCACTTGTATTTTAGTATTTTCGATAGACTTACCGAAGTTAGTTGAAGCAGCTCAGAGTAACGCGAGAGCCAAGGTAGACCGAATACTAATTTATCATCTCCGAGGTGCGAGTCCCCGAAGTCCCCTCCTCCTGCGACATTTGTGACGTCACAGTGAGACCCCCAAGTGACTCACACACACCCTACATTTTGATTAGGGCATTCATTATCTAAGCACACATAACGAGAAGATAAGATTCTCAGCAATAAGCTGCCCGAAGGCCCCTGGCTGCTTCAGTGGCGAGAAAGATACCAAACTACTTATTACTCGGGAAAAATTCAAAAAAATTGAATATAATCACCTTTCTCCCCCCTTAATTGTGACATTGTCTACGTGTCTATACTAATTTGGTAAATATAGGTGTGTATCTGTATGTGTGTGCGATTGTGACAATCCTCAATTAGAAGGTAGTATCAACTTGTAATTAGACTTAATACGTAGTTATAAAATTCATCAATTATAATTAATAGTTTTTGTTTGCTTTATTTGTCTTTTAACTCATTTAAATTTCCATCAATGTACTTAATATTTCGTATAATATTAGATATTTCTATGGGTGAAAAGAGACAGACAAAACTGCCTTCAAAATATCTAACCATAATGGCTGCCTAATAAAAGCTTACTTTGCATTTTTCTTAATACAGATAATGTTTTTATATTTGGTTATAGTTCTGAAATTTGATTTGGAATGATTTACTAAATTAATTATTATGGAATATTTTCAGAGAGTAGCCCATTGACTCCCCCAAGTCTATTGGCTACTCCCTGAAAATATTCCAGATAGATAGACTCCCCCAATTCTTCTGCCCCCTCCCCTTCGCTGGAGGACACTTTGAGTTGACAAAAACACTTTCAATTGGCAAATAAGGTCATTTTTTTAAAGTTTGCATAAAAATTCTGCAAAAGGGCAAAATTTTGTTGACATTTTTTATTCAATGGGATAGTTAGGTTCTTGGAGGGCCCGGTGCGGAAGGACCATGGCTTTAGGACTAGTGCCAAGTTACGACTCTAAATATTTATCTTGATAAATAAATAAATACGGATTTTGCACCATTTATTTAAATAACTATTTTAATGTTTAAATTGGTCTTAAATATGTATATGTACTTATGACTTCAAATTTGTGAGAAAAATATGGCCAAGATTATATAAGATATCCTAATGATAGAAAGGGTAACTGTAAACTGCCTCTTCAAAAACTAAAAATCATAAATTGTGGCTGCACCGGTCTCCCCATCTATGTGAAGCCCACCGATGGAAATGGTTCAACTACTAGGAAAAAATACAAATAAACAAATATGGATGATCTAAATATATAATTCGCTAATGTCCGTCTGTCTGTCACGTTCTGTTTGTCCAACCTCCTCTTGGAATTTTGAAACGAAAATTTATATACTTAAAGAGGACCTTCTAGGGATTACAAGAAAATTATTTTCGACCCGAATTTCCTATAACTTTTTGAGTTATTAATTCCTAAAGTTACGATTTCTTACAAAGGAACTGTATAGAAAAATAATTAAAGTCCTCGGGGTTTGGCGTAGAGGTTAGTGTGCTAACCTCGTATACCAAAAGCCGCGGATCCCAGGCAGTCCGATGATTTTATTTAAGCCATTTGGATACCAAATGGCTTAAATAAGAATGCTGGACCCCAAATAAATATATATTATTAAATAACGGTTATCGTAAAAGTCTTAAATGGCCTAAGTTGCCGAAAAGACAGTGTTGAATGTGTGTGTGAATGTGAGAGTGAATGAGACAAAAGTGTGAATGTTTAAAAAAAAAAAAAATACATATGTAATTAAGTATTCTTTGCATTTCCTCAAGCAGGGGCTGGATTGGAATAGTAATAATTATTTTCTTTTCAAAATTAAGGGTCCGCCGCAGACTTGGGGAGTCTTCTCCCCCTCTCCTTGCTGGAGGATGCTTTGAGTTGACAAAAACACGTTTCAATTGGCAAATAAGGTCTTTTTTTTTCAATTGGCAGGGGGGCACAGGGGGCGAAGCCCACCGGCATTATAAATAAAAATGAACGCGTCAAAATATAAGTGATATAATAGAACTTACCATTTTTTAGTGTGACAGGGGTAGCGGCCCGGGTAGTGACTTGACTTTTCTCAGGAAAAATTTTGCACTCTTTTTGAATTTGACACGATAGTCTTTCTATAATCATTATTCATGTAGACGACAATTAATATTCCTGCAAAAAAAAATTTCAAAGCATTTTAGATTTTTATAAATTCGGCGCTCTGCAATCCTCTAGTGTGGCTTGGCAAGAAGATTGGACAAACTGCCTCCAAGATATGTGTTGTTAAGCAACGCCAAGCAGTGCTGAAAATCGGAATATGTGACTCCTGAGAAACAAAAGTGTTGAACGCCCGCCGGAAGCCATGGATATACCCATTTGATGATTAATTTTAAGTATATCATTTCAAATATTTTTAATATTGGAAACTCTAAATGTTCTCTATAGGCCGAAAGGGTATAATTAAATAAAAAATCCTCAAATGGGCGGCGCTACTATTGCTGGATGGGGAAGGGGGAAAACAATCGTGGAGATTGGCTTGTAAAGTTGACTGATAATGTTTAAAAAAAAAAAAAGAAATTTCATTATAAATTTAATAAATAACAAAACTAACAAATAAACTATTTTCTGCAATTGATTAATTTTTGTTTTATTTATTTGTTTAATAGTTTTATATATATTAATTTATTAGTTTTATATATATTAATGAATAAGCTAATTAAAGGAAGAAATGAAGAGAACGCCTGAGGATTATGAAGACGCAACCAAATACACACCCAAGGATTGAAAACTAATTAAATTTCTTCTGTCCTCGCCTTATTCCCGCTATGATGGGTCGGCGGACCTCACTATTTTCCTCCAGCCCTATCATGCGTTTTTGCGACAGAGAAGGATAGAACAGGCCGGCCCGTCGCCCGGTCTGATGCCTGTTGAAAAGAGGAAGGAAGAGACAGACATACAAAAAACAGAGACTGTCTGTCCCAGTTCGGGCAGCTCGTGGTCGTGATCCACGTACCCACAAGATGTGGGCCCCTGTGCGAGAAAACTAAGTAAATTTATTTTGCCTTATTTATTAGTAGGGATTGAATTTTGCTTATTTCTTCTTAATTCCTTTTGTACTTGAACTTGGTTCATTTATCAACATATTTAAATCTATAATTGTTTATTCCAAAGGGTTTTTTTGTTTTGTTAGTAAAAATTAATAAGAATTGAATTTTTTTGCCCTAAATTCAATATATTATATTTTACCTAAAATATTCTTTCTTGCCTCTAGTTTGCCTTAAATAATTTCAAACTCTCGTCGAGCGTCCAACTCCCCAGGGAGGCGCGGACTTGTCTTAGGGGAGGCGCGGACTTGTCTTAGGGGAGGCGCGAATTTTCTAAATGATTGCTAAACTTTTATAAATAAAATAATAATATAATAGTTTGTATTAATACATTTTTTATGGTAAGAAAGTTTGGAAACCACTGGCTTAAAATCTCTATTTAACATATATCTTCACGAAAGCTCCTGAGTCTCCACCGATAACGGTCCCAGGGTAACCCCCCTTTGGGCAAAAAAAATATTAATAGGCCTATTATCATAATGTACAAAACTTCTTTTTTAATGCTAATTTGAATTATAATATAATAAATCATTATTACCCGCATTACCCTTCTCTCCTTGAATATGCCACTGCCTTCCCGCCATTCTTACATAAATTCTGGGACCTCCACTGGTCATCTCCCAATTCCACATTACTGGTCACAAAGAAGTTTTTTATTTTAACGGAAAGAAACCCAAAATTCCCCTTATTTGAATTCGAGTAAACTCTATTTAAACATTCGACCTCCTCTTTCTTCCCCTAATATTTTTCAAAAAAAAAAAAAATTTAATTTTTAGAAGAAATTTATAGAATTCATTTTTTTTTTTTCAATTCTTCTGATAAGAAAAAAAAAATGGAAATTTCCACTCAACTCTTTCTATTATATATTTTATAAGTATATATCTTAAGATTGTCAAGAGAGCTTATCTGATAGATATCAGCTAACAAATTGATTAAACTGGACGTGGGTTTATTTAAAAGAATTATAAAAAAAAAGTGGAAATAAAGAGCAAATGACTTTCGATCTAATTCTTAACGATGATGAAACATTGGCAGCACCACACCTTGGAAGCCTCTTCTTCTCCATTGTATGTTCAGGCTTATCTCTAGTTGTTATGGTAACCGATGAGCAAATAACTGATAACAACCAAAACCAAAGTCTGACTCAAAAACATCGGTCCCGAATCATATTCGATTATTTTCATTTTTTTTCTATTTATATTCCTTATCAGAATAAGCTAAATAAAATATATAAGTCCATACCGTTTGAAATAAAACGGAAAGGTTTCTCAATTTAATATTTAGAGAGCAAACAAGAGAAATAAAAAAAAATAACAAATATGAAAAAAATTAATCATCTCCTCTTGAAAATGGAAAAATAAGAATATTGATCTGAAAATATTTTATAAAAAGGCCCGAAGTAGTAAAATGTCAATTGACAGTATCCATATTTTACATTTGCACTTTAAACCCGACTTTGTTTCCATAATCCGAAGATTGCGTTTTAAGTTGCTTGAATTTAGTTCGATAGAAATAAGAAATTTTAAATTGGAAATTTTTTTTTACAGGGTTGGTAAAACCTCGGGTTTTTTTTTAAAGCCCAACCCGTCGGTTTTTTTTTGGATTTTCGTTTCTTTTAGTTAGGTGTTTCTTTTCGAATTTCAAGATGTACATTAATTGCTGATGACGGTACCCTGCAATCAGTCAGAATTGATGAATCCTCATCCACTAGTCGTCTGGGGGCTGTGTCGTCGATTAATGATGATCTTGGTCAATTGGAGGAATGGGGAAACCTCAATCAAGTCAATTCAATTCCCAAAAAACACAATGCAAACATGGAACACAAAGGGCGCATCGTCCCAACATCTCTATGCTGTTCAGATCACGACTAACAGAACTAGTCAGTTCCAATCTTCCTTTGCACCCAAGACCTCTCGTGTTTGGAACAAGCTCCCTGCGTCTATCTTCCCGAAAAACTACGATCTTCAGACTTTCAAGTCTAATCTCAAAAGACATATTTTCAGTTCCCGCAGTTGAGTTCCCCTTTTATGCTTCTCCTTTATTTATTTTTTAAATTATATTCTTCCTAGCTGCATGACACCACTGGTCATTATAGGTCTTCGGAAGGACTTAAAAATTCATTAAGACATCTTAATAAAATTGTTCTATAAATGATAGACACAAGTATAATAGTACTTTCAAGTCTAAACTCAACAGGCTTCTTCCCAGTTCCCGGAGTTAAGTTCCAATTTTATGCTTCTCCTTTTGTTTTTATTTTCTTCCGGACTGCATGTGACCACTGGTCATTATAGGTCTCCGGAACTTATGCACCCATTCAAAAAAAAAAAATAATAATCATCCTGATAGATACAGTCAAAGTATAATAGCAGGACCTCCGGGTTCAAAGTCGGACCTAAGGAGGCTTACAGTTCTCTAAATCGGACCTATCCAGGGCCTGAAGGCTATAAGCAGGCCTTAAATTTCGACTCGGGAAGTTTTGCGATCATGTCAAAAATTCGATATCGAGATTTTGATGGAGATGAGGTCCTCTGAGTCCAAAAAAGTGGGTTCTGCAAATTGGTCTATGTGTCTGTCTGTGTGGACAATTTTAAGCATGTAGGAAATGAGCTACGAAGTTGAAATTTTGATTAAAGTTACGCACCTCCCTGAAGCGTGAAAATAAGCTTTTGAACAAAGTCAGTCAAAAAGTGCTTTCTGCTAAGGAACTAAGCTTAATTTTTTATGAATACATAATATTGAAAAGTTGAGAATTAGAAGGCGTCTATGAACCATTTTTTTGTATGCCATTATTACCTTTATGTGTATTATGCATAAAGACGTAAATGGAGTGCAAAAGATTAGACCCCTTCTAATTCTCAATTCTTCATATTATAACATCCCGTCCGGTTTTTGACATTACAATGTCCCTTTTTTGGTACAAGACAATATGGTTAGTCTATTGAGAGGTCTACCTCTGATAAACATTGATAGTCAATACAGCTTAAAGAAATTTTATCCATCGGGATGGTTCCCTAAGTATAAGAAGCGAGATCTCTACTTATGATCTAAAGCCAAGGAGCTCTGGAGATAAAAATCATATACATCTATTACTCAATTGTATCAAGATATAATATTATTTTCCATGAGATAATGGTTACTAAAGGGATTTTAAAATGTCAAGAAAACTGAGGAACAATTAATAAAAATAATAAAAGAAAGATGTTTACCTTTAGAAGAAATAATGATGATTAAAGGGATGAACCAAGATTTTTTTCTTCTTAGTTTGGAGAGAATTCATTTTTCCAAAGTAAATTTTCTTCTATAATATAGTTAAGAAGCTGCATGTTCATCACCTCTGACTTTTTAGGAAGATGTTTGAAAATTCTGAATTTTCCTGTAATCAAAGTCGAGTATAAACAGAGTAGTTTTGGCAGAGTTGGATTACCCATTAGGAGGAGGTGATCGACTATGGGCCTCGCAAAACAGATTTTTTTAAACTCGTTTTCGGCATCTGAGGTCATTTAGACCTCGTCGCTATTTATTTATATTGATTGGTAGGCAATTCAATCCCCGGGACCCGCCCTCCCAGTTACGCCCCCTATATGTTTATTAATTTATTTTTGAGGAATGAATCCGCTCTGATTACTGCCCTGGGTAGTAAAAATTTTGAACTTCTTTTCGTGTATCTTTGGGAAAGTCTGACAAGACATTCTCTTTATGATGGAACAATGAAATTTTGACATTCAAAGCAATAAACTATTAAATTAACAAAAAATTTTAATTAAAAATTAAATTCAGCTTAGGTCAAATTTAATTGATTATAATTTGGCTTTAAGAAATACCTTGCAGAAATTTTCTCTCCCACTCAGATCAAAGATTATACTGTAGATGTTTTTGTAAAGCAATTTTTGCGTTTATATCAAAGTTTTTATTAATATTATTATTATATATTATCTCTTGATTAAAATTAAAAAATATGAGTCACTTAATATTAATAAATACCTTATAATTCATAATATATTATTCAAGTTATTGATGAATTGGAACACAAATACTTAAAGAGAGAACGTGAAACTAGTAGCCAAAAATATAAACGTAACAATAATGATGACGTCACCTTTGATGCCTCAGGGCAGTCATTAAAAAAAAAATAATAATATAAGAGATTGAAAATTGGTGGCAAATTTAGATATGTTTTAAGGGGAAGGCAAAAATCAAATTATATATAATATTAAATTAAATCTATCCCATCAAATATTTAAAAATCATTTTAAATTAATACAGCACAATTTTTTTGGCTAATTATCTTTATATAGAATTTAAAAATTCTCTCTTGTCTTGAACCGAGGAAATTTCAGTACCCGTAGTGGCATCTATCGGTCAGAACTTGAACTTGATTATGTGAGCGTCCAATAGGATTTGACCACGATCATCTCACTGAGTTTTGTCGTTCTGCATGGATTCTATAAGCATTTTATGACATTAGTTTCTACAGGGTATTCATTTCCAAATCGAAATTTATTAAACATTTAATTAATAAATATAATCACAAATAAATGGATGTAAGAAGTTGGACAACCACATCAATGAGCATGGGTCCAGCATGTCTTGTTTTTTATTTTCTTATTTTAGAATTATTTATTGATAGTAAGTAAGAAATGTCAAATATTTTTTTCTTGATATCATATTGTATTGTCATTTATTTATTTAGTTTCAGATAGTGCAACTCAATCAGAGATTGATAGACATCTAGAATTAGGAAGAGATTTTTTGAGCCGGGGTCAATTTCAAGATGCTCTAATACATTATCATGCAGCAGTCGGCAAGTATTTAATCATTTGATATTAATAAGGAAAATTTGCATTTGTCATTAAATATGATCATTTTTTTAAAGAATATCATTTTCCCAACTAATCATCTTTTCCCTAAAATGAGAAAAATCATTTATTTATGATGAGTTCTCTTTATATATATATATATAGAGATTATGAGTGAAATTTTTATTAATTTAGCTAAGTTGTTTTATTTCAATAATTTGTATATTTTTTTACTAAAACCACTTTCGGAGGTTGAAAGAAATGTTATCATCTTACATATATATTTAAAATAATTATTAATAAATATTAGATATTCTAAATTGAATTAATATACAGTTATACTAGCTTATTTCAAAACTAATTAATATATCAATACATATAGAAACATGTTTCAAATTTTTATTTTTTTTTTTCAGAGGGAGATCCCCATAATTATTTAACTTATTTTAAAAGAGGAACTGTATACCTTGCCCTAGGAAAATCTAAATTCGCATTAAATGATCTCGATAAAGTTTTGTCCCTAAAAACTGATTTTACATCTGTAAGTATATATATTTTATTATGATTCTATTTTTACATCACTAATATAATTTTTTTACTTTCAAGGCAAGATTAAAACGTGGACAAATACTTTTAAAACAAGCACAATTAGATGAAGCTCTTAAAGATTTTAGAGATGTGGTAAGAAAAAATATTTCTTTTACTTGTTTCAGAAATTAGAAGAAAATTGAATCCCAGGAAGGCTAAACGCACACCAATTGAGCAAAAACGTTTTTGACTAATCGTGCCTAAAACTGTTTTTTCAATGCTTTTCTATGGGTCAATGCAATTGGTGTGTGTTCAGCCTAAATAGTGTATTAGTTGATGAGCCTGTATATATTGGTAGATTAATAAAAGAAAATATAAAAGATTTGAAACTATAGACAAAAAGTAAAAAGAGAAAAATCTTTCTGGCTTTGTTTGGAAAATCTTAGTTCAAACTTCTTATTGTCTCCATTTTAGTTAGCATTTTAACTTTATGTGAAGTTGTAAAGGGACTGTTCTATTATAACAAGAGATGAAGCAGCCAGGAAATTAGCCTCTACACATACTATTGGTAACAGTTTCGGCTTTAATTAATAATGCCATCCACAGTCCATTTTCGAGCTGTAAGCATTGTACATTTTAGATATAGATCTAGTAAAAGTATTTATTTATACAAGAAAATAATTTTTTAACATACAGTATGAACTCGAAATGCGCTTTGAATCAAATGGACAAATCTACGATTTAACTCAATGCATTGTCATTTTTGTTCATACTGTATGTTATAAAATCATTCTCTTGTATATATAAATAGGCCTAATGATTTTTGTTTTAAATCTAAAATGTTCAATGCTTACAGCTAAAAAATGGATTGAGGATGGGATTATTTAATTAAAGCCGAAACAGTCTCCAATACTCTAAATTTCATTTTGTAGAGGCACATTTTCTGGCTCCCAGCTCCTTCTTATATTATTTTATCTTTATATTGATCTTGCCAGCATACCAGGAAATTATTAACCAACGTGTTTTAGTGTGAACTAGTATTCAATTATAAAGCTTTTAGAGGAAGAGAAGCCATAGAAATGCTCTCTCTCTCTCTCTCTCTATATATATATATATATATATATATATATAAAATCAAATGATATAATAATGCCATTCTTTCTAAAATAAGAAAATAAATCTTCTTCCACTGAAAGTTTTTAAAATTAATAACTAGTGATCCGTCTTTAAACCTTCAATTCTTATATATTAATTAAATACAAATTTTTTTGAATAATTATGATACATTTTCTATGATAATATAAGAAATAAATGGAGATAGTTTGACATCTCACATCAAAATGAGAAGTTGATTACATTTTACTTATTATTTCTGAAGATATTAAAGCTTGCAGGATACATAAGAACAAAGTTAGAGAACCTGCGTTTTAAGCGGGAGCAGATTTGGTTGTATCATGTATTTTGGCTATTTGAAGAATGTTTTAATATATACATTTTCTGTCATGCATTCTCATACAGTATTCTCTTCTTTCTTTAGCTTAAAACAGAACCACATAACGAAGAAGCTATAGACGGGATAAGTAAAATAGAACCGACTCGTGAAGACATTGCATTAGCTCAAGCCTATATTCGAGGCGAAGATTATTCAGCTGCCATTGAGCTCCTCTCTCGGATCATTGACGTAATTTTTTTTTAAATTGCTTATTACGGATATCAATAATATAAAAAAAAACTATAACAAGTTAATTAAAAATTTAATTTATCTTAAATTAAATTTTAAATTAATAAAAAAAAAAAAACTGCTATATCTTAACTGTTTTATTTGATAAAAGCCAGCTATTAAAAACAAACATACTGTATTCACTATTTTGTAACATTTTTATTTTAATGATGATGGAGTCATGAAAAAACAAGACGAATGCAGCCAAATATTCATTTTATTTCAAATCTCGCCCTCATGGCTTGGGAGGGGGATTTGAAATAAAATAATATTTGGCTGCATTCGTCTTGTTTTTTCATGACTCCATCATCATTAAGCCTACAGCCACAGATCTTTTTCGATTTTTATTTTATAATTTTTTTTTTTTTTTTTTTAGATTTGTCCGTGGTCTGCTGAATTGAGAGAACTTCGAGCAAATAGTCATGCTGCTCAAGGGAACATGGTTGCTGCCATTTCTGATATTAGATCAACAACCAAACTCAGAACTGATTACACCGACGGGTTTTTTCGTCTATCCAAATTGCTCTACCAACAAGGCGAAGTCAACAATGCTTTAAAGTACCGTATTATCATCTCCAAATTTAATTCTCTCTTGGAATGTCTTATATCCTATATAACTATGTTGATCTCTTTATTGTATCAAACCCACAGGGACGTTTCGGTCGCCTAAGCGACCATCTTCATGACTATCATTCATATTGACTTTGACTGGACTAGAATGTAATATACCTTTAAGATTGTTATTCATTTTATAAAATATCTATCAAAGAACATAAGAGGATTTTGTTCTACTGACTGATTTCTAGCCATGAAGATGGCCGTATAATCGACCGAAACGTCGCTGTGGGTTCTATACAATAAATAAATAAACATAACTGTTTGGCCTTTTGTTTATCCTGCTATTGATTCACCTATTCACCTCGCTTACATATCTATTTATTATTTCGAATTTCGTGGTGGGGAGGTTTGAACTCCCATTTACAACAATCATATCCTGGCTACGGAGTTGATAGTGACAATGGCTACAGCATCCGAAAATAACTTTTAAGAAGCCCTTGAATTCATTCTTTGTTAACAAATTAAATATTATAATTTTTTCTTTTAGTTTTAATGAGAATTAATTTTTTCAGGGAAGTTCGTGAATGTCTAAAACTAGATCCAGAGCACAAAGACTGTTTCCCATTTTACAAAAAAATAAAAAAAGTGGATAAATTATTAAACGAAATGAATGAAGCTAGTAGTAATGATCACGTCCTTTGCACTGAAATAGCTAACAAGGTATATTACTTGAAATATTTATTTATTAAATTATTACATGGTGTCAAAATAAAATTACCCAAGCCCAATAAGCTATGAAGATCTCCTGAGATACCCATTAAATATATTTGCTAAAATATAGAGGAAATATAGAGGATTTTTACTTTCTCTTACCCTATATATGAATAGAGAATAGAGAAAAAAATATATAGAGAGAGATCATGTCAAAAATTCGATGACGAGATTTGATGGATATTGATTTTTTGAGGCCCCCTTAGTCCAAAAAAAGTGGGTCCCGTCCAATTCTTATGAAATTTTGTATTTATTTATGATTCTCTATTGTGTATAGAATATTCAAATATGAGATAAACATTTTGAAAAATAACTATAGTTTATTTCAAGCAGTCATCATTTAAAATACACATTTAAAATTCACAGAGCTTATGGAAATTTTGAATCAATTGACTTTTTTACTTTTTTTTACTTATGAAATGCTCGTGGACGAGTTAACTAAGGTGCTATGGGAAACTAAATAGGCCTATATCTCGACACAAAAAATCTTGTATGACAAGCACGGTGCACAACTTTCTCTTACCGAAGAGTAAGAGAAAGTTTTTTGCTGTGCGCCAGTCACACCAGAGTTTTATTTTTAAAATAATTTCAAACAAATCATAATTGTATACTAGAGGTCATATGATGTTTGTTGTTAGGTTCTGCGGGCAGAACCTTCTGAGGCACAAGTGCAATTCCTCGCCAAAGAAAGATTGTGCCATAGCTTCTTGCAACTTCAAGAAGCATCTCAAGCTATTGCCGCATGTCGGGAAGCTCTTGAAATCAATCGAGAAGCACGAATCCTTTGTGATCGGGCAGAAGCTTATATCCTTGCTGAGATGTATGATGATGGTAATAAATCTAAAAAAAAAAAATTATATTAGGCCTATAATTTATTTAAAATATCCTTAATCTAAAATAATTTTTTTTAATAATCTCATACTACATCTTTTCCCAAACCTTTCATTGCCTTTATTTGGTTCAAAATTAATTTTTTTATAAATATTTTTTTAGCTATTCACGACTATCAGGATGCCTTAGAATTAGAACCAGGACTTAGCCGAGCAAAAGAGGGACAGCAAAAAGCACAAAAACTTCAAAAACAAGCGGAACGAAGAGATTATTATAAAATATTAGAAGTCAAACGAACAGCTTCAAAACGAGAAATTGTTAAAGCTTATAGGTAATAAATATTTTTATTATCAAATTTTTGTATATATAAATTCATTTTTTTAATATTTTTTTAGGAAAGCCGCGCAAAAATGGCATCCAGACAATTTCCAAGGAGATGAGAAAAAAATTGCTGAAAAGAAATTTATAGATATTGCAGCAGCAAAAGAAGTTTTAACAGATGAAGGTAACTTTGCTAATTTTTTTTTTTTTTATTTTTATTTATTTGTAATAAATTGAATAATCAGGTCTTTAACGTCCTTCAGGCCGTTGCCCTTCTTTATGAGTCTTGCACTAGTTAAAGATTAACTCAAGAGAGCCTTAAAAAATCTAAATACCAAAGAAAATAATTTTTTGATTGATATAATCAGGACCATATTCAAAGAGGAGAGAATATGAAATCCAAGCCTCACTCGAAATTTTCTTCTTCTGTCCTCGCCTTTATTCCCGCGGTGCGGGGTCGGCGAATTTCCATCTCCTCCTATCCAAAGCTGTTGTCTCCGACAGGCCAAGCTCGGTCATATCTCTCCTGACGGTAAAGCCAAGTCATCCTAGATCCTTCTCTTCGTTTTCGCCCGAGGAGCCCCATATCGTACGCCATTCTCGCCACACCGTTGCTCTCTTGTCGTACGAAATGTCTAAACCAGTGGAGACGCCATTCTCGCATTTTGTCATTAATTGCCGCTATGTCAAACCCGCTCCTGATTGCATCATTGAGGATGCCGTCAGTCTAGTGACACCATGTGACCACTTGGCCATCCCCATCTCCATCACATGCAGTGCCGATTCACTTTTCCTCGTGGAGGCCCATGTCTCGGTCGAATACAGAGCAACCGGCCTTACGGTAGATTGCCGTTCCGGAGCATTCTCGCCATTTAAGCCAACTGGCATTTCTACGCCCAGGAATCTCATCCGTTGGTTTACCATCATCACCGACCCTCGAGCCAAGATAGCGAAAACGACATTCATCACCACTCGAAATTCTAAAAAATAAAAAAAATATAGAAAAAAATAAATGAATTTCAAACTCTACTAGAAATTATAAAAAATATTTTATTTTTAAAATTTCACTTGAAAGGATGATGGCGGGGATCTTCCAAACTCCCCAACGGAATTATTTTTTGGCTACAGTCCTGGGTATATAAATAAATTAATTTAGTATTTATGTTATTGTCTCTTAAATTAAAACAATTAAAGTGCTTAAATGTATATATTTACTCAAATGCGGAAAAGGCAATCGTTAAATTTCTAGCGTGAACCAATAACTGCATACACACCATTATAAATTTATAATATACATTTATTTATAAATTCATCGGGTAATAAAATGTAACCTTGTATAAAAATAATACATTACTATTTTACAAAAGAGCAAAAAATTACAAATATGTAAAAGTAGAAATAATTATTGTTGAGTTTCTTTTTATTTAGACAAAATTCATTTGCCATCTTTTTTTCTCAAGCCATTTCTTTCTTGCTTCTTCCATTTGATCTTGAGTGTAGCGAAAGATTGGTTCATTTGTGGACGAGGATCCTCTAAGTATATTCATAAATGCTTCATTTTTAGAATGCGCATCCTCTTTGTTCATAAATTTGGAATTTTCATCAGGTTTTGGTTCATTGCCCCCAATCAATCTAAATAAAGCATAACCAAGTCCAGTCAAAGACACTAAATATAAACATGCTTTCATTAAACTCATGATTTCAGCATTTTTTTTTTAAATTTTAATTAGAATTCGTTAAAAAGAAAAACAGCATTTTTTTATATTTAAACTAGGCCTAATTTAAGTATTATTTCAAATACTAAATTCTATACTTTCCAGAGCTTTTAATTTTCTGCATTTTTTTTCTGATGATATATTAATAATAGAATGTAAGAAGACAAAATTAAAGTTAAGGTTATACTTTGAATTTGTCACATACTTATTTAATTAAATATAAATATTAAACACAACAACAACACTGGCATAGCAACCTGATCAAGGAATACAAATAAAATACCAATATAATTATTTTTAAAATTTTATAGCTGGATACCAGATGGCTTAAATAAAAATGCCTGGACCCTAATATATATAAATTCATAAATAACGGTTATCGTAAATGTCTTATATGGCCTGAGCTGCCGAAAAGACAGTGTGAATGTGTGTGTGAGTGTGAGTGTGAATGAGAAAAAAGTGTGAATGTTTAAAAAAAAAAAAAAAAAAAAAAATTTATAGGAAACAAGGATATGTATTTTCTTTATTCATTCATACCAAGCAACGTTTCAGTCCAAGGCTTGGACCATCTTCACAACAGAAACAGTTCTAATTATTAAAAAGAATCAAGAAAATATTGTCGTTCTCTAAATATATTTTGGGTTCTGTTTTTCATGTTATCAATGACGCTTGTGTTATTTCATATACCTTTCCCAAAAAGAAAGACCATCATATACTGTATACATATATATATAGAGTAAGGTGGGGCAAAAGTCCGCAGTTTTTCTTTGGGAATTTTTTTTGACCTTCCTATGAAAGATACAATGAAAATAGGAACATCCCCTGAAAGCCTGGTTAATTGGCTATCTTACATAATTTTTTTGGTTTCCAATTCCGTAGCATAAGAGTAGGAGAGGTATTTAAACAAAAATTTTCATTTGCGGACTTTTGCCCCACCGAGGGGGTAAAAGTCCGCACTAGCGCGGCAAAAGTCCTTAGGTGCAAGCAATTGCCCCTGCAGCGAACAACCTCTCGAACCAGGGTATAAAAAAGACTTAATAAGAAATACATTAGGTATAGGTATGTTTTATGTATTTATTTTATTTATTAGAAATACACAATAGGCCTTATAACAATTAGTCCCCAGTAAGATTAAAGTTCATAATCTGCATAAACATTTCGGGTCGTGGTCGTTTCCCTAGGCTCATTAATCCGAGAAAATACTAGGTAGGGGTATTAGAACCCAGAAAATACTAGGTAGGGGTATTAGAAACTCGAATACCATTGAGTGACATTTGTTCCATTGGAGATCCATTGGGCCTTTTGCCCCGTCGAGGCCGCGGACTTTTGCCCCATTTAGCTATTTTCATCGAAGTGTTACAAAAAATTTTTATTGTTAACTGTAGAGAAAAAAAAGGTTTTAAAATATTTATTTAGGATTATCAGCTTGCAATCAAAGACATTAGACAGTTAGAAAAGTGCATGCTGGTACATGTTGCAACCATGAGAATTTCCATAAATATTAGATGGAAGGTGACAAAAATATAAATTTGCTCATTGTTAACAATCGGCTTCAAACACGTTATTGAATTTCGAATCATCATCTGTTCTTGTTGTTACCAACCTAACAAAGTTGTTTAGAACAACGCCAAGTCTAACGGGGATTTTAAAATGAGGATTCGGACTTTTGCCCCGCGCGGACTTTTGCCCCACCTTACTCTATATAATAGGGTAGAGTGTAAAAGGCGAAAGATATTTTTTTCTTATTTTAATATTTCCTGACCCAACAAATGGTGCTGTTTGGCAAAAGACTTCGCAAAAAATCCCAACTCAATCACTCTTCAGGTTCAGGGAATAAGGAAAGGAAAATTCACGTCAAAACTTTTATTTAATTTAAATGTTTACAATAGCTTTGTTTCCTGACACAAAAAGAGTTCTAATTATTAAAAAGAATCAGGATTTTTTGATTCCTCCGTGCAGCTAACATGATCCATGAGTAACTCCTCTTTCCTTCCTCTAAATAGAATCATAGAGTTTAGACTGGCTGTGACAAAATCAAAGATAACTAACAGAAGTTTCTGGTAATTTTTGGAATTTAGAAAATTTGAACTGACTATAGCCATTAAACAAAATTAAAAAGCATCATAATGTAATAGAATATTTTAATTACAAAACGCAATTTATAGCTTTGATGTTATATTAATAAGGGGGTAGAAAATGAGAGATGCAGCTAAGGTTTTTTATTTATTTATTTAATCCACACGGCTGACGTTTCGGTCCCATGTTTGAACCATCTTCACAACTGGTGAAAAGTCATTATGAAAGCGACACAGTGGATTTTATACATTGTTGAACCAAACTCTTATACTGTAAAATAAATATATACACAGTATGCGATGATCAGCTACATAATTTATTTATCAGACATTTCATAATGACTTTTCGCCAGCTCTGAAGATGGTTCAAACACGCAACCGAAACGTCAGCCGTGCGTATAAAATAAATAAAGAAAAAAACCTTAGCTGCATCTCTCATTTTCTACCCTCTTATTAATATATTTTAATTGTTGAAAGCAATCGCTGTAGGCTTAAACTTATATAACTTTTTATTCATTTACAGAGAAGAGGAGAAAATTCGATAATGGAGATGATCCCTTGGATCCTGAATCACAACAAGAGCACGGTTTTCCATTTCATCATCACTTCCACCACGGAAGTCCCTTCCAGTTCAAGTTCCATTTTAACTAACGTCTACAAAAACGGCTGTGCCTCAAGACCTCTATTAATCATAATTTTAATTATTATTTATTTTTTTGACCTGGTTTCTCATATATATCATAAAAATAAATTTCTATATATACCCGCTTATAAAAGTAAGTACAAATATTTTATAGGTCTATATATTTTCAAGTGAAAAAAAAATTAAGTTTTTTTATTTAAAAGACTGAAAGCGTGATTGAACTAGAAATTAATATTTCAAAATATCTTAATTTGGTTGTTGGGATTTTCATTTTTTGCTTATAATTTACTTCAATTTTTTTTTTCAATTGTTTTTCATTCATGATTATTTGCCTTTTATTTATTTTTTTTTTTTAATTTTAATTTTTTCTGTAATTTAATATTTTTAAAGTAAAATTTCAAGCCTAAATTGTCCGATATCTTCTCTTAAAAATGAACGATGTTACTGTATCTATCTATCGTCTCAAAAAAAAGCTTTTTTTTATTTTGCCCCTTTGTCATTCTGGACAATTGTGGTTTTCGTGTCTTCGTTCTAGGTTGCGTTCGTCTAGATCTGAGAGCTTGTGAGCTTATCCTGATTTTCGATGACGGTCAGATTTGTTATAATACCCAAGGTGTTATTTACGACCGTCTTTTTATTGTTTTTGTTGTTTCATTTTTATATATCTTTAATTATGGGGATAAAAAATAATTATATAATTTAATATTTTCAAAATACTTTATAGCAAGTGCAGAATAGTGAATATTGTTACTCCCATTGAACTGTTAAAAATTTTATTCTAAATTTGATTAAAAAATATATATAGGCCTACATTTATCTATCCTATTCGTGAAAATTTTTCTAATTTTAAAATATCATGCTTAAAATTATTTTGTTTTTCATTCAAAGGAAGAAATTATTCTATTTTTTAAAATTTTAAAAGATAATTAAAATTATTAGTATATGTAAATAATAAGTGAAAATTCCAATATACGAAAAAAAAATTAGTATAGGAAAGTCTATTATTTTTTATACTAAGATAATCTTTGAAAAAAGTTTGTAAATATATTTTTCAATTATAGCTTTATAGTTTTGTTTTTAATATTATAGTTAAATGATATAAAACATAAACCATTTTTTTTATTAACTAAAAAGTCATATTTAGGGTTTACACTAATAATCATTAATGTAAAACCTTATATATAATAAAATCCCAGATCTTCATACACTCAAGCCAGAAAGTGAAGAAATATTAACAGTAGTATATCTTGGAAAATGGACAGGTTCAGAAAAACTATTCGCTTTTCGATCTCAGAGGCGTGTCAACTTTATCCCATCTTCAGTCCCGAATAATTGAATAAAATCGAACAATTGAATATCATAATGATACTTCCTATTTCTTTAAAATATATATTTATACACTTTTAGGAATGATCTAAATTCGGTAAAAATAAAATATTAAAATGATTTAATCTAATGATTGTGCATAATAATAAAATTAAGATAGAAGACGAAGACAATGCATCCAAGATAAAATCAAAGATATACATACATTCTTTGTCCACATTTCGGACGCACTCGAACTGCATTTTTCTTCTTCATCTATAATGCATATAGCAATTACTTATCTCTTAATATAAATATGAGACCAAAAATTTTGTTTTAAAAAGAAATATATATTTAATACACATGCTAATGCTAATGAAAATGGTTTATCCTAAAAAATTACTAGAGATAAACTAATATTAACACCAATTTCATAAATTCATAATTTCACAAGTAATTACAATTTTTTATAATTGCTTTCTAAACTTTTGCATTAAAGTGTGAATATAAATTTACATTTTAAGGGACTATAAGACCAAATTTTTCAAAAAGATAAACATTAAATTATAATTTTATTTATCTAGTTTTTATGATTAAAAAAACTGTCCAAAATATTGCAATATATTAATTTAATTAATTTATAAGCGGGTATGAAATAATTTGTTATATTTTTTTTTAAATTTTTTGCACTTAATAACATTTGTACATATTTATATATATATAAATAATTAGCAAATTTTATGAATTTGTTATCTCTTTAGGATGTTTTTGTTAATTTATTTTTTTCCTTTCTCTTTTTGTGAGTGAACCACCAAGAATGGCTGGTTGGTTGGGATTCCAACTTAAGGCCTCAAAAAAAAACATCTATTTCAATTTATCACTAGTCTGAGTGGTCCTCAAGAGTGCTAGCGATGTATGAATGGAGCAAAATATATTTATTAATATACTTTATATTAATAAAAATAAAATGCATTTGTATATACAATTTGATTTCTGCCTTTTTATTTCATTTATCCTTTCTACTTTAATCGTTGTGTTTTTCTAGTGACGTAATTAGGAACCTCTCATGTTGACCTTTGCCCATGCTGATGTATAAAAAAATTAAATTCAATATATAATTAATTAATTTCAAGAGCCAAATTTTTAAAGAAAAAACTATCCCAAAGAAGGCGCGTCACTCCGTCCTTGAGTGTTAATTTTTTAAAGTAATTTAAAATACAAAATTACCCACACAGCACAAAATATTGCAGCAATGTTGCAGAAACATTGCGAATCTTGGCAACATTGCAGCGACAATATTCCAAACTAGCAATATTGCTGTTTGAGCTGCAATATTGCATCAATGTTGCCGCAATATTGTCAACATTGAGCAAGATTGCAATATTCCGTGCTGTGTGGGTACACTTGAATTTTTTAAACAGAGAGTACAACAATAACGACGCTAGAGTGCTCTAGCGGCGAACACGAACAACATCCAAGCAGTACAAGCTCTCTTTGACATTTGCTCGAGTCGTTTTGCTTTTCGCAAATAATATTTTTGTGATTTGTGCTGTTTAAAAATAGTGAAATTTTAATAGTGAATTGAACATTTTAGTGTAAAATAGTGCCAAATATCAAAACGTCTCATCTGGATTGTATGTTACTCTCATCTACTACTCTCATCTCTAGGTAATTGACAATTATTAATATCCTCTTAAAAAACCAATCAGCCATCTTTTGATGAATATTAATTTTATTAGTATTATTATATTTTGATGCCCCCAAACGACCAAATACTCTATGGTTGATTTTAATATTTAAAATAAATTTAGTTATTAATAATTGAGAATTTATTTGTTGAAGAGAGAAGAGGCTGTTCAATGATTCAATGATTAAAATAATATACTAGAAGAGAGGAGGCCAGCCAAAAGGAGAGCCTCTATCGAATAAAAAATCTCAATCCAGAAGACGTTTCGGTTTTAATTACATAAAGCCATCATCAGTTCTTAAGCATCTCAATAGTGTATACCTTGGGATGGCCAATTATCTCTTAAGAAGTGATAGAGGTTCTCCTTTTGGCTGACATTCTCTCTTCCTGTCTATTATTCTGAGAATTGTTTTGTTCTATTACGGGTAGTTGATTCTTTTTTTTTTTTTTTTTTTTTCTCATTCACACTCACATTCACACACACATTCACACAGTCTTTTCGGCAACTTAGGCCATATAAGACTTTGACGATAACCGTTGTAGAGAATATATCTATTGTGGGGTCAGGCATTTCTATTTAAGCCATCTGGTATCCAAATGGCTTAAATAAAATCATCGGACTGCCTGGGTCCGAACCCGCGACGTTTGGTATAGGAGGTAGGCACTCTACCTACTACGCCAAACCCGGGGGCGTAGTTGATTCTTAGAATTTCTCTAAACAATTCAAGGTCACTAGCGTTTCCAGGCAGAAGCGGATTAATGCAAGTTTGTCGGGGGGGGGGGGGGGTTATTTTTTTTATTTAAGAACTTTATCGGCATCTATGGCCATTTAGACCCCTTCAGGGGCGTACCGAGGGGGGGCGTCCGCCCCAGGCCCCGAGCTGGCATAGGCCCCCACATATTTATATATATAAAAAAAAAAAAAAAATTATTGAAAATTTCACTTTGAGAGGCCCTGGGGCCCCCAGAGCTCAAAAAAAAAAAAAACGGAAAAATTTAGATAAAAGAAAACAAAATTTAATGAAAATTTATCTTTGTGAGGCCCGGGGCCCTCAGGGCTCAAGTAAAAACGGATAAATTTAGATATAAAAAAAAAAAATTTAATGAAAATTTATCTTTGTGAGGCCCGGGGCCCTCAGGGCTCAAGTAAAAACGGAAAAATTTAGATAAAAAAAAACAAAATGAAAATTTCTCTTTGAGAGGCCCCGGGGCCCTCAGGGCTCAAGTAAAAACGGAAAAATTTAGATAAAAAAAAAAAACAAATTTTAATGAAAATTTCTCTTTGAGAGGCCCCGGGGCCCTCAGGGCTCAAGTAAAAACGGAAAAATTTAGTTAAAAAAAAAAACAAAATGAAAATTTCTCTTTGAGAGGCTCTGACCCCTTGGGGTTCAAGGATATACGGTATTTTAAAAATTTTTTTGTGTATGGAGTCGAGGGATATTTAAAGATGAGCACCCCCCAAAAAAAAAAAAATTCAATATAAGGCCCCCTCTTCTAGTGCCGCCCCAGGCCCCCAACTGCCTCGGTACGCCTCTGGACCCCTTTCCTATTTATTTAAATTGATTGGTAACAAATTCAATTGAAATTAAAGAGCGGAAATCATAATTTCTTTAGATTACTAGTTTTTATAACTTTTTGAATTTCTTCTCGGGAGGGGGGGGGGGGCGCTCGCCCCCGCCCCTGACGCATCCCGCTTTCCGGCTTTTTTTTTGAAATTTCATAATAAATAATTGATTTTATATCACAAATTCGGAAAAAGCTCGAACGAGGTTCAAATACTAAAAAAAAAGGTCGAATGAGATACGTACAGCCTAAAACCTAGTTACCCTGCTGTTCAAGGCACTCACCCGGGTTTTATGCTTTAGGTCACTTAAAACGTTTTGTAATAGTATTTGGGGCTTAAAAAGCTCATTAATTCGTACTGTTTTCAAGAGGGGGTAGGAGAGGGACGCATCTTTATTTCATTTCGAATATATCCCTAATAAATAAATAAATACAAAAAATTACGCTTAAAAGTATTATATTTTATAGAGGGTTAGTTTTAAGGGTGGATTTATTAAATAAGTCTTTTAAAAATTATTTCACTTCGAATATATCCCTAATAAATAAATAAATACAAAAAATTACGCTTAGAAGCATTATATATTATAGAGGGTTAGTTTTAGGGGTGGATTAATTAAATAAGTCTTTTAAAAATTATTTCACTTCGAATATATCCCTAATAAATAAATAAATACAAAAAATTACGCTTAGAAGTATTTTATTTTACAGAGGGTAGGTTCTAGGGGTGGATTAATTAAATAAACCTTTTAAAAATTATTTCACTTCCAATAGATTCCTAATAAATAAATAAATACAAAAAATTACGCTTAGAAGTATTTTATATTATATAGGGTAGGTTTTAAGGGTGGATTAATTAAATAAGTCTTTTAAAAATTATTTCACTTCGAATATATCCCTAATAAATAAATAAATACGAAAAATTACGCTTAGAAGTATTTTATTTTAAAGAGGGTAGGTTCTAGGGGTTGATTAATTAAATAAGCCTTTTAAAAATTATTTCACTTCCAATATATCCCAAATAAATAAATAAATACAAAAAATTACGCTTAGAAGTATTTTATTTTACAGAGGGTAGGTTCTAGGGGTGGATTAATTAAATAAGCCTTTTAAAAATTATTTCACTTCGAATATATCCCTAATAAATAAATAAATACAAAAAATTACGCTTAGAAGTATTTTATTTTACAGAGGGTAGGTTCTAGGGGTGGATTAATTAAATAAGCCTTTTAAAAATTATTTCACTTCGAATATATCCCTAATAAATAAATAAATACAAAAAATTACGCTTAGAAGTATTTTATTTTATAGAGGGTAGATTCTAGGGGTGGATTAAAGAAGTGAGTCTTTTAATAGTTATTTAATAAAGAGATTTCGATTTTATTCCCAACAGAATAAATCCCCGTTAGTTTGTTTTCAAATGAAAAGTATTTTTATAAAAAGAGAATTTATTTGATAAATTTTCTTGGGCGCTTCTGAGATAAATGCTGTTTCTCTCTGTCTGCTGCCTGCCTGCATGTCTCTAGTTGAATTAGAGTCGTGTCGTGAGTCACTCCGTTCGTCTCTCGCGCGTGTTTAGTTTATTTTATATTGTGTTGTGTTGTGTTATTTGTGCAATTAAGACGTTCATCCACCTGCTCGTTTGGTCATCTTATCATTAAGGTATTGAATATTTCCTTATCTCATTTGCATAACGGATTAACTAACATTTTATAATTATTTATATTTTCACTTTTTTTTTCTCTCTTTTTAATATACTCATAATTTTATCCAATTTACCGGTATAATTATAACACTGATAAAGTATGACACCCAGGGAGTGAGGGGGTCTAAATCACCCCCTTCTAATAAACTAAAATACTATTTGTTTTAATAGATCAAATTTAAAAACAAAACTTATTAATTAATTCACTATTATTAACATTTTTTCTTTAATCATATGAAGTTCGTTCTCTTTTTCTCTCCCCTCCCCCACCCTATGACTTTCTTAACAAAAACTTTTTTATTATAATTAGTAATTAAATATTTTTTTTTTTTTTTTTAATTGAAAAATTAAATTCTTAAATTTCGTCTATTTCTTTGTTATTTGTGCAAAAACGACGTTCGTTCACCCCCCAAATTCACGACTCCCCGTTTGATCATCTAATTATTAAGGTATTTAATAAAGTAGGATGAGAGAGGGTGTAATCCACCCCTTCTTAGACACCAAATTACTCTTATAAATAAAATTTCAAAATAAAAATTATATTTTTTATAAAATTCTTTCCTCCAATCAATTGGGGTATGTACTCTCTCCCTCGCCTTAACAAGGGTGGATCCAGAGGAGTTTTTCAGTGAGGGGGAGAGATAATCTGGTGTGAGTGATTGCACACTACACAACTTTCTCTTACTTTCAGTAATTTAAAGTTGCATTCTGTACTTGTTTGCCAGATTTTTTGTGTCGAAATAGATTTGAACAAACAAACACCCCTACTGAGCATTTTGAGAGACCCACTTTTTTTTACTTTCTCTTACCTATGTATATATGTAATATATATATAGAGAGAAAGTATTGAATTCATGTCAAAAATTCGATGTCGAGATTTTGATGGATCTTCACGTTTTGAGGTCCCCTGAATCCAAAAAAAGTGGTTTTCGCGACATGGTCTGTCTGTGGGTGGGTGGGTGGGTGGGTGGGTGTGTGGGTGGGTGTGTGTTCAATTTTAAGCATGAAGGAATTGAGCTATGAGGCTGAAATTTTATATATAAGTTAAACACCCCCCGGGACCGGAAAAATAAGCTTTTAATCAAAATCGGCCAAAGAGTACTAGTACTTTACTGATGTTTTTAATTACGGACCCTCAAAATGAGTATTTCCTTTAATATCCTCGACATCGAATTTTTGACATGATCGCAATTTTCACTTTTTTTTTCTCTTTTTAATATACTCATAATATTATCCAATTTATAATTATAATACTCAGATAAAGTATGACACCCAGGGAGTGAGAGGGTGTAAATCACCCCCTTCTAATAAACTAAAATACCATTTTTCTTAATATATAAAATTAAAAAAAAAAATATTCTTCATTAATCACTATTATTAACATGTTTTTCTTTAATCAAATGAAGTCCGTTCTCTTTTTCTCTCTCCTCCCCCCACCCCTTGCTTTTCTTAACAAAAGCTCTAACTTTTCTATCATAATTAATAATTAAATATTTTTTTTTTAATTGAAAAAAATTCTTTTTCGCTGTTTAATTTCTTATTAAAATCAATAATTTTCAAAGCCTGGAGCTCATCTTTGAACAAACAAACCCCTACTGAGCATTTGGAGGGACCCACTTTTTTTTGAATTAGGGACCCTCAGAACGAGTATTTCCTTTAATATTCTTGACATCGAATTTTTGACATGATCGCAATATTACATATATAAGCTTAATATATTTTCACTTTTTTTCTCTTTTTAATATTCTCATAATATTATCCAATTTATAAAAAAAATTTTGGTTCCGCGGGCGGCAAAAATTTAGCGTCTCTAAAAAAAAAAGCTAAAACATTTTTTCGGACGGGAAAAAAATTTTGGTCCCGGGGGCGCCAAACGGGAAAAAATTTCGGTCCCGGGGGCGGAAAAAATTAGCGTCTCTAAAAAAAAAAAAGGTAAAACATTTTTTCGGACGGGAAAAAACTTTTGGTCCCGGGGGGCGCCAAACGGGAAAAAAATTCGGTCCCGGGGGCGGAAAAAATTTAGCGTCTCTAAAAAAAAGGTAAAACATTTTTCGGGACGGGAAACATTATTGTGACAATGTAAAAAAATTTATACAAAGGGCGCTAAAGGACTAACTTGCCCCGGGCGCTAAATAACCTAGGCACGGCTCTGATTATAATACTCTGATAAAGTATGACACCCAGGGAGTGAGAGGGTGTAAATCAACCCCTTCTAATAAACTAAAATACTATTTTTCTTATTAGATAAAATTTAAAAGCAAAACTTATTTATTAATCAATATTATTAACATGTTTTTCTTTAATCAAATGGGAGATCCGTTCTCTTTTTTTCTCTCCATCCTCCCCCACCCCATGCTTTTCTTAACAAAAACTCTAACTATTCTATCATAATTAGTAATTAAATATTTTTTTTAATTGAAAACAATTCTTTTTCGCTGATAAGATTTAAACTTTCGACCGTTGGTTCTCGTTGAAACATTTTGTAAATTAAAATTAAATATACAAATTAAACACTAGGTTATTTGTTTCAAAGGTTTTATTAATTAAAAATTAACACTTAATACGTATTTCGACAATTTCTTGTCATCATCAGAAGTGATTACATTCTAATACATCACTTCTGATGATGACAAGAAATTGTCGAAATACGTATTAAGTGATAATTTTTAATTAATAAAACCTTTGAAACAAATAACCTAGTGTTTAATTTGTATATTCTTTTTCGCTGTTTAATTTCTTATTAAAATCAGTAATTTTCAAAGCCTGTAGCTCATCTTTTTGTGTGACATTAAAAAATGAAATATTTTATATGAAACTAGCTGCCCGCCTTCAGCGGGCTTTGGGCCTAGCCATTGTCCCTTGCTCACCTTCGGCAAACATGTCACCGTCGAGGAAGGACAAAATTCTTACTAATTTAGGATTTCAATTAAAAATATCTCTGTGAAATATAAATGGGAATAATTTTTACTCTTTAAGTTAAGTTGTGCAGAGCAGGCCTGCTCTAGGGAAGTACAAGTCGAGCCTCTAAGCTTATCGGTCCGTCATTCGTTTAGTGTATTTATTTAATTGCCTTTATTATTTATTTTGGTTTGTTAATGAATAGTTTTTGATATAAATCGCCCCACTTCGTTCAATGCACTCCCTTAAATCTATATATAATAATTGCGGAGTGTCCGTCTGTCTGTCCGTCCGTCTGTCTGTCTGTCTGTCTGTCCGTCTGTCACGCTCTGTTTGACCAACTTCCCGTTGGAATTTTGAAACGAAATTTTGCAGTCTTATAGAGGAGGTTATGGAGAGTCTCGGAAAAATACTCGGGTCCCGAAATTCCTATAACTTTTTGAGTTATTAATTCCTAAAGTTACGATTTCTCCCATAGGAAATGTACAGAGGAATATTTTTGTATTCTTTTCATTTGTGTATTCCATGAATGTAAACAAATCCTCAAGCAGGCACTGGATTGGAATACGTAGTAATAATAATTTTGCCCTCGGGGCATGGCGTAGAGGTTAGCGTGCTAACCTCATATACCAAACGTCGCGGGTTCGGACCCCAGGCAGTCCGATGATTTTATTTAAGCCAATTGGATACCAAATGGCTTAAATAAGAATGCCTGGACCCCATATATGTATATTTATTAATAACGGATATCGTAAAAAGTCTTATATGGCCTGAGTTGCCGAAAAGACTGTGTGAATGTGTGTGTGAGTGTGAGTGTGAATGAGAAAAAAGTGTGAATGTTTTTTTCAAAAAAAAAAAAAAAAAAAATAATAATTTTCTTGCCCTCGGGGCATGGCGTAGAGGTTAGCGTGCTAACCTCGTATACCAAACGTCGCGGGTTCGGACCCCAGGCAGTCCGATGATTTTATTTAAGCCACTTGGATACCAAATGGCTTAAATAAGAATGCCTGGACCCCTATATGTATATTTATATAATAACGGTTATCGTCTAAAGTCTTAAATGGCCTGAGTTGCCGAAAAGACTGTGTGAATGTGTGTGTGAGTGTGAGTGTGAATGAGAAAAAAGTGTGAATGTTTAAAAAAAAAAAAAAAAATAATAATAATTTTCTTTTCATAATTAAGAAAGGCGAGGGTCCGCCGCAGGCGGGCCCGAGCCAGCTGGAGGGGGTCCAGGGGGCGTAGCCCCCTGTCTAGGCACCACGCAGTTTCTCATTAAGAAAGGCGAGGGTCCGCCGCAGGCGGGCCCGAGCCAGCTGGTGGGGGTCCAGGGGGGCGTAGCCCCCCTGGTTAGACGCGAAGCCCGCCGAAGGCGGGCGGCGCGGCTAGTTATATATTAATTCATCTATAATTTTTATTTTTTTTTTTTTCAATTATCTTCTATATATATAATAGCGGTGTGTCCGTCTGTCCGTCTGTCTGTCTGTCTGTCCGTCTGTCACGCTATGTTTGACCAACTTCCCGTTGGAATTTTGAAACGAAATTTTGCAGTCTTATAGAGGAGGTTATGGAGAGTCTCGGAAAAATACTCGGGTCCCGAAATTCCTATAACTTTTTGAGTTATTAATTCCTAAAGTTACGATTTCTCCCATAGGAAATGTACAGAGGAATATTTTTGTATTCTTTTCATTTGTGTATTCCATGAATGTAAACAAATCCTCAAGCAGGCACTGGATTGGAATACGTAGTAATAATAATTTTTTTTTTTTTTTTTTTTTTTTTTGTTAAAAACATTCACACTTTTTTCTCATTCGCACTCACACTCACACACACATTCACACTGTCTTTTCGGCAGCTCAGGCCATATAAGACATTTACGATAACCGTTATTTATGAATTTATATATATTAGGGTCCAGGCATTTTTATTTAAGCCATCTGGTATCCAGATGGCTTAAATAAAATCATCGGACTGCCTGGGGTCCGAACCCGCGACGTTTGGTATATGAGGTTAGCACGCTAACCTCTACACCACGCCCCGTGGGCATAATTTTCTTTTCATAATTAAGAAAGGCGAGGGTCCGCTGCAGGCGGGTCCGAGCCAGCTGGAGGGGGTCCAGGGGCGTAGCCCCCCTGTCTAGACGCCACGCAGTTTTTCATAATTAAGAAAGGCGAGGGTCCGCCGCAGGCGGGCCCGAGCCAGTTGGAGGGGGGTCCAGGGGGCGTAGCCCCCCTGGCTAGACGCGCCGCCCGCCGAAGGCGGGCTGCGCGGCTAGTTTTATTTTAAATCCATTTACTTTTTTCATTAAAAAATTTAATATTTTATTTTCAATTATTATTTTAAGTGATTACCAAAGCTACACACACACATTCACAGACACACACACACTCAAACATGGTAGAAAAGCTTGAAGGCCTACATAAATATATATATAGTCTACATATGGAAATTAAAATTTTATTTTGGGCTTTTTTTCGATTTGAAACCTAATCTAAGTTAATTATTTTGTTTTAAAATTTCTTTTAACATTCGTTTTACTTTCTCTTACCCTATAAACTTATATGAAATAAATAGAGTTGGCGATCGTGTTAAAAATTCGATGTCGAGGTTTTAATGGATATACACGTTTTAAGGTCCCCTTAGTCCAAAAAAGTGGGTCCCGCAAATTGGTCTGTCTGTGTGTGTGTGTGTATCTGTGAAAAAATCTCAACAACCATATGAGCTAGGAGATTAAATTATTCTATTTAAGTTAGGCACCCCCCCTTAGGGAGGAAAATTATTATTATTATTATTATTATTATTATTATTATACATGGATGTTTTAGGGCGCATTCAGCAACTTAGGCCATTCGCGCCACACATTTAATCTAACATTATGGAGGAAAATAAGCTTTTAAACAAAATCGGCCAAAAAGTACTAGTACTTTACTAATGCACTTTTTCAGTATTTTTCGATTTTTTTATTAAAATTCGCTCTAAAGATTTTGATTAAAATTAAAAAAATCAATTATTTTTTATATGCATTTTAAAATGTATATTCCAGGGCCGGAACTAGGAGATTTTGTGGGGGGGGGGGGGCAAAATTTAATTTGCCGCCCCCTCCTTAAAATTTTCTATATAAAATTCATATCATTTTCCTTTTTTTTTAGTAAATCTTTCTATAATTGCCGCCCCCTGATATCTGCCGCCCGGAGCACACGCACCCACTGCCCCCTCCCCCTAGATCCCGCCCTGGTATATTCTCATTTTGCCCTCAAAATTGTTTGAACCACACTTTACTCTTCTACTTCATAGGAAAGTTAGGAGAAATGGTTGCCATTGTAACAAAATATAAATATTTTCCCATGTTTATATCTTGTATTTTAATATATTGGCGGAAACTAAATATATATCGACACAAAAAATCTGGTGTGGCCTTTGGTAAGATAAAGTTGTGTCCTGTTCGACCAGTCACGCCAGATTTTTTTATCTTTGAAAGATTCTTATGGATGTTATTTTATTCCTATCTTTTACACAAACACATTCATTTAATCTGGTGTGACTGGTCACTTAGCACACAACTTTCGCTTTCCTTCGGTGATAAAAACTTGTGTAACACCAGTTTTTTTGTGTCCGCATATATTTTTTTTTCCATCCGTCTATTAGAATTCAAGATATAAACAAAGGAACTAACATGTTAATCTCTTCTTTCTTATTTCCGGAAGGTAAATAAAGGTTGGAAACCGCTTGTCTAATATTATTTAAAATCTTTAATGAAGCTCTTCTATTTAAATAACTGAAGATTTTAATATTTTTTTATTATTAAAAAAATCTGGTGTGACTAACTGCACAGCACGCAAATCTATCTTAACTTCGGTTGGAAGTTATGTTTGTGCTTGTCACATCAGATTTTTATTTATAATAAATAAATAATCAAATTCGAGATAATACATTTTTTTTTTTTTAAGAAACATTCACACTTTTTTCTCATTCACACTCAAACTCCACACACATTCACACACTCTTTACGGCAACTCAGGCCATAAAGATTTTTACGATAACCGTTATTATTTATAATATCTATTGGGGGTCCAGGCATTTCTATTTAAGCCATTTGGTATCCAAATGGGTGAGTGTTTAGCAGGGAAACATCTTGAAAAATTACACTAGTCGACAAGGTTTTTTTCACAAGAAATCTGATTGGTGATCCTAGTGCATTTTTTCATTCTGAATTCAGATATGTAGTTAGAATTTTTCCATCAGGCACAGTTTTAGAGATATAGAGCAAAATAGATTTTAATAGAAAATGGGCTCTAAAACGGCTTTTATTTAAAATGTTCAAATTATTTTTAACGCGACACCCCGTCAAATTATGCAGATAGTTAGAATACATATAAATTTTAAGTTTCATTCCAATCGGAGGTCATTTAGACGTGCCGCAAACGGCTTAAAGTTTAGAAAAAGCGAAATTTTCAAGATTTTTTTGCTTTGGTCACCCCTAATACAATTTTAGAGATCTCTGAATGAAAAAAACATATATGTACGATATTCTATAGTTCTTTGGCTTTCTAAAAAGCATTTATTCGTAAAAATCTGTTAATTATTAACGAAATTATTAATAAAAACGTGAGCAAAGAAAAAACACAAGTACACTCACTGGTCGAAAAAAATGGACCTCTTGTTCATTTAGAAGTATAAAGAAAGATATGAGATTCAAAAAATAATTTTTTTTAATAATATATAATAAAGTTAGGACCCGTGACCCGATGCTCAGAGAGGATACATTAGCTTCTCGTGGATAGGGTTCGCTTTTAATTCAATTGAAGTCCATTTTTTTCGTCCAGTGAGTGTACTTGTGTTTTTTCTTTGCTCACGTTTTTATTAATAATTTCGTTAATAATTAACAGATTTTTACGAATAAATGCTTTTTAGAAAGCCAAAGAACTATAGAATATCGTACATATATGTTTTTTTCATTCAGAGATCTCTAAAATTGTATTAGGGGTGACCAAAGCAAAAAAAATCTTGAAAATTTCGCTTTTTCTAAACTTTAAGCCGTTTGCGGCACGTCTAAATGACCTCCGATTGGAATGAAACTTAAAATTTATATGTATTCTAACTATCTGCATAATTTGACGGGGTGTCGCGTTAAAAATAATTTGAACATTTTAAATAAAAGCCGTTTTAGAGCCCATTTTCTATTAAAATCTATTTTGCTCTATATCTCTAAAACTGTGCCTGATGGAAAAATTCTAACTACATATCTGAATTCAGAATGAAAAAATGCACTAGGATCACCAATCAGATTTCTTGTGAAAAAAACCTTGTCGACTAGTGTAATTTTTCAAGATGTTTCCCTGTTAAACACTCCTATAATAAAAATTAAAATTCAGTGGTACTAACCAATCCACTTATTTCTATTGTGAATAAGAACAAATGTACGTAAATGTTCTTCCGATCTAACTAATCATCGCGTTCGCGGACCGAGTATCGATACAAGTATTTTTGACCGATACTTACTTGGTACTCGATTCAAAAGTATCGATTCCAAAAGTACTTGGTATAGAAAGAAAAGTATCGAGTAAATACTTGTATTTACTCGTATCGTTTCATCCCTAGTTCAATGCAATTCAATTCAAATCAATATATGATAGAATTTTTTTATTAAATTTCATTGTTAGGAATTAAATTTTTCAACAAGTTAAGTCATCCCAATTTTATGCCTATACATTTAGGTTTGATTGAATGTAACACTCTATATATTTACATTAGGCAATAATTATATAAAGAAAATAGTCAAAGATTTTTTTTTTAATTAAATCAATTTCCCTAATATAAAATATTATCAAACAATTTTTACTTTCACTTACCTATGTATATATGTAATATATATATAGAGAGAAAGTATTGGATTCATGTCAAAAATTCGATGTCGAGATTTTGATGGATCTTCACGTTTTGAGGTCCCCTGAATCCAAAAAAGTGGTTTTCGCGACATGGTCTGTCTGTGTGTGGGTGTGTGTGTGCGTGTGTGGGTGGGTGGGTGTGTGTGTGGGTGGGTGTGTGTGTGGGTGGGTGTGTGTTCAATTTTAAGCATGAAGGAATTGAGCTATGAGGTTGAAATTTTATATTTAAGTTAAACACCCCCCGGGACCGGAAAAATAAGCTTTTAATCAAAATCGGCCAAAGAATACTAGTACTATACTGATGTACTTTTTCAGTTTTTTTCGATTTTCTCAAAATTTGCTCCAACGATTTTTTTTTTAATTCAAAAATCAATTATTTTTTAGATGCTCTTTAAAATGTATATTCTCATTTTGCGATTGAAATCTTCTGAAGACCATTTTACTCTTGTATTTCATAGGGGGGATAGGAGAAATGGTTGCCATGGTAACAAAATATAAATACTTTCCCATACTTATAAATTTTACATCTGAATTCAAATGTTCCGTACCGTCGGGAACTAAATACATGTTGACACAAAAAATCTGGTGTGACAAGCACAGTACACAACTTTCGATTACCGAAGGTAAGAGAAAGTTGTGTGCTGTGCGCCAGTCACACCAGATTTTTCTTTATAAAATATTATTGAAAATCAATGACCATTGGGGCTTAAAACCATTCTCCTACCCTACCTATCTTGAAAAATATATCTTAAATAGAATAAATTTATTTATTACATTGTTTTTTTATATTTTTCAGATGGCAAACAGTGCAAGAAGAGTCATCACCAGCCTTCACTTCTCATGAACCTGCTAGCTGCTCCTGTCTCTTTTCGTGCATCTCTTCAGAGCTCAAGCTGCGCTTCCAGTACCTGCAATACAACTAAGGCTTGTAAATTTTTATTAGCGGGGCGCAGAGCTAGATATATTTAGGTTTTTTCAAAATTTCTTTTTCTTTTTGATTCGACTTCAATAACTTATTTTAGATAGATTAACAAATAAAAATAGGATGTATTAATATTTTCTTTCTCCATTCCAGATTCCCTAATTTAACCATTTTTTTCAGAGCCCCAATTCATCGATTGAAGACATCGTGGAATAACAATGGAACAAAATTGTGTGCATGTAAGTAGGCTTTCTTGTAAAATTTGTATTCTATTACGAATGCAAATTAAAACATCCACCGTGGGACATCATCTTCATGAGACAAAACAAAGTGTTTAGCTTTTAGGTTTATCAGTCATAGGAAGGATATGTGTATTGGGGTATCTCTTCATCTCTTTCTATCTTTTTTTCTTTTTCAGCTTAATTTAAATGTTAAATACACATAATCCTTTAAGTTAGATATACTACATTATATAGAATCTAGGGGGAGATAAAACATTTCTGCGCTCACGCTTTCTTTTTTTTGAGGGGGGGGGGGGGGGGGGGAGTAGGCCTCAGGATCCTCTGAGTATCAACTGAATGTTTTTCGATTGGGGAATGATGTTCTTATACTGGCATAGGTGTCGTTATTCTTTCCCCATTGTTCCCAAATAGGACGGCAGTGATTGGGGCACTGCAACGTTAGGTGATTAGGATAGGGACTCCCAGAAAAGAATGTCTATTCCCTAATTGACTGATGTTCAGGAGAAAAAAGAGGATTCTCTATTAACGCGTTTTTTTGCAAGAAAGATTATCTAAATCTTTCAATCGAAAACCGGTCGTCCACTGGATTCTTGGCCTGAATGTTTTAGTAGAGGGTAGGTTAGAGGCGGAGTGTGCGCTCTTTGGATAGGATAGGTGTTGTTTAGCTTTTTTATACATTCCGACCCTCACCATACTCTTACTGAGGCATTCAGGTCCTTGACTCCGGTCTTGTACTTACCGGGATTCGCATCCTAACACCGTTTTTTCTATTTTCATTTCTTCTTCAACTTTACTTGGGTGTGGGCGCGTTTCACCGTTCCGTTATCGATAACTTTTTTGAAATATAGACTTACCTGTCTATCGGGAGTGTTCGTGTTTCGCGATCGTCTCAAGAAAGAAGAGGCTCTCCACTGAAGAGTTAGGTGGCCAACTGAGCCACAGAGGGGATTGGGTGTAGGTTAGATTTAGAAGACAGAAGACTTGGGTTTCTGCGAGTACTTCTTCAAGGTAACTAATTTTTAATATCTATAAAATGAATTTGAAAAAACAGCTGATTATTGATGAAATATTATTGACAATACGACTAACCAATTATTATATATTTCATTTTTCAATATTTTTTTTTCAAATTCCACTTTTAATAATAATAATAATAGGCTATTTATAATTTTCTCCTTTGTTTCAGATGGGTGGTTGGGAGTGGGGGCTGTACTTCGGTGTTCTTCGAATGCAACCAAGAGAATTCTTCAGTACGTAAATATTTAATCAAATCCATTAAAAATAATTAATCTAAGATATAAGAAAAATATAATGATGAAGGAAGAGAGGATGTCAGCCAAAAAAGGAGCCTCTATCGAATAAAAATCTCCAATCAGAAAACGTTTCGGGTTTAATTAGATAAAACCATCATCAGTTCTTTAGAGCTGAAATGAGCATAAATAATAATTGTAATACAACAACATAAAAAATTTTTTTAAATTATAAAAACATCAGATCTTACATTATTGGCAATCTCAAGATGCACACCATTGAGATGCAGATAGAGTTGTTATATATAAACATATACAAAATTATATAAAAAATACAAAATTTGCATATTAGTTGTGTGATGCTCATTAGTCAACACACGGCCAAGTCTCAAATGTATATAAAATTTAATTATCAAATACAGTTATTATATGATAAATACTGGGGAAGCAATGAACCCTCAGTACATTGACCCAAAATACATCTTAATAAAAACGAAATCTCACAAAAGCGTGCCTTTGACCTATTTGAAAACATATTATTTATTTGCAAATGACAATTTTATAAATTAATTTATAATATATTTTCAAATTACAAATAAAGTTATAAACAATTTTTTATAATATTTACATCTGGGCGTCTACATTATTTAAGATGGACAAATATACATTACTAAGGCCTATACAGTCAGTCTGATAGTTTAGTGCCCTATGTCCATATGTTTTTATAAAACATTTTTCTGCTATCAGACGTTTATATGTGTTGTCCACCTTCATCAGAATGACTGCGTTGTCAAAGTCAAATCCATGCATAAATTCAATCGCATGAGAACTCAGAGCTGTCGATGTTTTAATATTTTTTATACTCAATTCATGTTCCCTTTTCCGCAACGAAAACATGCGAGATGTTTGCCCCACATAAACCTTAGTGGGATTGGGGCAGCCGAGGCAACGAATTAAGTATATTACGTTATGTTGTTCATGGGGAGGGACTACATCCTTATTATTATATAAAAAGGAAATACTGCCTCTGGATGATAAAGCCGTACGGACATTATGCAGCTTGAATATTTTTTGAATTTTCTCCGACAGCCCTGGCACATAGAAAAGAGAAAAGAATGGCGAATCATTGCTAACAGACACAGAGGTGGTGGGGGGTGCTAGCCGCTCATATATATATATAACAACTCTATCTGCATCTCAATGGTGTGCATCTTGAGATTGCCAATAATGTAAGATCTGATGTTTTTATAATTTAAAAAAAATTTTTATGTTGTTGTATTACAATTATTATTTATGCTCATTTCAGCTCTAAAGAACTGATGATGGTTTTATCTAATTAAACCCGAAACGTTTTCTGATTGGAGATTTTTATTCGATAGAGGCTCCTTTTTTGGCTGACATCCTCTCTTCCTTCATCATTCTAATTGCTGAACAGCCACTTCTATTATCAACATATAAGAAAAATATTATTTTCTTTTTTTTTAGTCAAGGCCATCATTATAAAAATTTAGAAATATTATTTCTCATCATTCTTAATGCCGTGGTGGCATGAAAATTTCAAGATAAAATAAATAGAAAAGCAGAACAAGAAAACAAGTGACTGATAAATTGGATCTAAAACGTCAACCCAAATAAATAAATATATTTTAATTTTGATAAATAAAATATCAAATCTTAAGTAGGCCTATTAATTTTTTTTTTTTTTTTTAATCATGCTAATTTCTTGATATTAATTTTGTAAATTTATTTTATTTTTTAGGTGACACATCAAAAAGAATAAACAAACAAAATAAGAAAAAAAAAAAGAAAATATTACCTCAATTTTCACTATATCATATCGCCATATTATTCCCTCTAATAAAGTGAAATAATTAAGAAAAATGATATTCAAATATCAACAACAATGAACTTCTTTAGAAATAAAAATGAATATTTGAATCCTGTGAATACCGATTGCTTCGTTCTGGTAAACTTGATAGCAATATAAGAATTGGGCAAATTTATTACTAATTTTGATCTACAATATCTTAATGAATCTTTAAAAATCATCTTATTGCATCAATCAAACTATACAATCAGTTGGCTTAAAGTAGCCATAAACATCATCATTTGCCCAAGAACACTTTTGGAGGATAGGGAGGGCTGTAAGGGGAGATGTGGAGGCCCTTTAAAGAAAAATCAATTTGAGGAACAGGTATGTTGATCTTGGCATCATTGTTACCTTTTGATAAGTGAGACAGATTCTTAAAGATATCCTTTTTGCAGATTTGACCACTGCAATTGGAATAAGCTGAATTGAAAAAGGAATCCGTCGAATGATCTTCAACTCCTCCTGAAGGTGAATATTTTAGGCTTCTAATGTGCATAATCACATAAACATACAAATTCATAAATTTAATATCTGTTTTTAATTTTTTTTTTAGAATTTGAGAACTTCGGCAGCAAAGGCAGCATCGGCAGAAAAGGCAGCATCGGCAGCAAAGGTAATTTTTGCCTGGCTTGGGGAGAAGAGGGTGAGTTATGCCAACAGGATTTTTTTACCTTGCAGCTTCTTCTCCTGAAACGAGAATATCTTTCATTTTAAGCCTGTGTTAAAGATTCGTTGTTGATGTTGTGTTTATCTATAGGTGTCCACTAATCTTGAGCTAGTTCGCTTTGTTTGGATCTCTTGTTTTGTTTTTAATTTAGGATTAGTCAAAACCTAAAATGAAAGATATTCTCGTTGTTTTATTCCATGAACAATTCATAAGGAGATCCGGTCAGATCTGATGAGGCCCAGGTTCTCAAGTGTTTTGTGCTTTTGCGAAAAGAAGTCTTTTGTTGACGCATTCGGGAGTTTAATATGTTTTTGTATCTTTAAGGTTGAGTTTGAGATGGCTATATGGGTGTCAGGGAAGGATTGTCATTTCTCCAGAAATAGCCTGGAGGCTCAAAATTGCAATCCTTGAGGCTAGAAACCCGAGGGCTCCACTGATCTGATGGTGGAGACCGGGTTAAAAATATATAAAATTTTCTAATTTTTTATATTAAATGTATTGCAAACGCGAGGGCTTTTAAAAATTTTAAGAATTTTTCTATTTTTTTTTTTTTTTATTATTTTATAAATACGTATTGCGAAGTGCACATAAAAAAGAAGTCTTCAAGATTAATTTTTAACACAAAAGTAAGTAAATTTTCATTAAGTGATATAATCAAAATATGAAAACTATTTTTTTTTTTTTTTTTTTTTTTTTTAGGTAAATTAAATTGGGTGAGGATTGGTGGGCTATGAGGGGAGGAGGAGGCCCACAAAAAAAAAAAAAAAAAAAAAAAACAATATTACCGTTTTTTGGATTTTAAGTAAATATATATCTGGTACAATAGTTAGTGATATTAAAATGCTAAACTAATTTAAATTTTATATTTTTTAGATGTCTTGTATTTTCTTGACGTTATTTTTTTCATTTTGGTTAAATAAAAACATAAGCTTATATAATAATACAATTGAAGGAAACATTATGGCTTAAGATTTTATCCTTATCATCTATTGGTATCTACTAATCGAATTTTGTTGTTTTGGATCTTTTAATACACAGTAAGTAAATACAAATGAAAGACACCTTTTTCCTTTTTACTTTCTCTTCCCTCTTTATATATGTTAATATATAGAGAGAGAAAGTATTGGATTCATGTCAAAAATCCGATGTCGAGATTTTGATGGATATACACGTTTTGAGGTCCCCTGAATCCAAAAAGTGGTTTTCGCAACATGGTCTGTCTGTCTCTAAGTCAACGGCATCTACCAAGTGGATAAATGAGAATGCTCATTCCATTCGCGGATCCGACTGGGTTCACTATATTCGAACATGGATCAATGCACTGCCTTCTAGAGTGAGAATGCGACGGGGGACACAACCAGGAAACAAGAACTGCAGAGCGGGATGCATCGGCTCCAGAGAGACTACTGCCCACATAGTTCAGCACTGCTGGCGATCTCATGGGGGTCGAATCCTGAGGCATGATGCCGTATGCTCGATTGTGGCCAACTCTCTCAGTCGCTCCGGCTGGAAGGTGGAGCGTGAAAGATCTTACCGAACATCAAATGGTGTGCTGAAGCCGGACATTCTAGCTATACGGGATGGTGCCGGTGTATTTATAGACACTCAAGTCGTTTCTGGAGCCCAAGAGCTGGACGTTGTAAACCAACAGAAGATCGAGAAGTACGACCTGAGACCGCTCTATGAGGCCGCAGAAAGGGTCCACGGAAAGCTTCGTTTCTGGGTGGAAGGTGTAACACTTTCTTGGAAGGGAGTTTGGTCCCTTAACTCAATCCAGGCCCTTACATCACTCGGAGTCACACGTGGAACCCTAAGTCATATTACCACCAGAGTGTTGTGGGGTTCACACATGAACTTTGCGCGCTTCTTTATGACCACCTCAAGAGCAAGAAATCGACGGCCGCGTCCGAGGTAGCGCCTCGAATACCATCCGGCGGAAGAGTCCCTCCCCGTGAAGTACATTACCTTTAAATGCATTATAATATTTAATTGTAATTATTAATAATTAAAAAAAAAAGATCTGTAATGTAAAGAAAAGAGGACCAATAAATGGGTGACATCAGGTTCCTTGCGGGAATTGGTTTGATGTTCACCGAATAATAAAAAAAAAAAAAATCTAGGTTAAATTTAAAGCATGAAGGAATAGAGCTAGGAGGTTGAAATTTTTATATTTAAGTTAGGCGGCTCCCTAGGGGGTGAAAATTAGCTTTCAATCAAAATCGACCACTTTACTGATGTATTTTTAGTTTCTCTTAACTCTATATATATATGTTAATATATATAGAGAGAGAAAGTATTGGATTCATGTCAAAAATTCGATGTCGAGATTTTGATGGATATACACGTTTTGAGGTCCCCTGAATCCAAAAAAGTGGTTTTCGCGACATGGTCTGTCTGTGTGTGTGTCTGTGTGTGTGTGTGTCTGTGAACAAAATATCTCAAGAACGAAAAGAGCTAGAAGGTTGAAATTTTATATTTAAGTTAGGCACCACCATGGGACGTGACACGAAGCTTTTGAACAAAATCGGCCAAAGATTACTAGTACTTTACTGATGCACTTTTTCAGTTTTTTTCGATTTTCTCTAAATTTGCTCCAACGATTTTTTTTTTAAATTCAAAAATCAATTATTTTTTAGATTCTCAATAAAATGTATATTCTCATTTTGTGATTGAAATCTTCTGAAGACCACTTTACTCTTGTACTCCATAGAAAAGATAGGAGAAATGGTTGCCATGGTAACAAAATATAAATATTTTGCCATACTTATAAATTTTACATCTTGAAAATCGAATGAACCGTACTGTCGGAAACTAAATACATGTCGACACAAAAAATCTGGTGTGACAAGCACAGTACACAACTTTCGAATACCGAAGGTAAGAGAAAGTTGTGTGCTGTGCGCCAGTCACACCAGATTTTTTCAGTTTTTTTCGCCTTTCTCAAAATTCGCTCGAACGATTTTTAATAAAATTCAAAAATCAATTATTTTTTAGATTCTCTTTAAAATGTATATTCTTATTTTGTGATTGAAATCTTCTGAAGACCACTTTACTCTTGTACTCCATAGAAAAGATAGGAGAAATGGTTTCCATGGTAACGAAATATAAATATTTTCCCACGTTTATAAATTTTACACCTTGAATTCAAATGTATCATACTGTCGGAAACTAAATATATGTCGACACAAAAAATCTGGTGTGACTATTCTAGTATTCAGATAGATAAAGAAATACCTCTCAGTCGAGTGCAAAACAAGTTACAAATCGCAACGTTTGATTCTTTCTGTTAAGTGAATAATTAGATAGTGCAATTCTCTCCCCACTCATAGACATATCGTCAGCAAACTCACCCCCCCCCCCTTCTTGCCTTTGATTAAAGGTAATTAATATTCTTTGTTTTTGCTTTTTTATTGAAAGAAATAAATATGATAAAAATTATTATTTTTTCTTAATTTATTTCACTTCTAAAAAATATTTCAAATATAAAATTAAATATCCTGGTATGTACCCAGAGGGGAGGAGATAAGTAAGGGGGGAGTGGGTGTGTGTCTCTCTCTCTGTCTGTGTGTCTATGCAAAACGATTTTAAGCATGAAGGAAATGAGCTACCAGATTGAAATTTTAAATGATAGTGAAATCAATAAAATATACCATAGATTATAAATTAATTTATATATTTATTTTCTCATTACGAATTCATTTACTAAAATCTCAAACCTCTTCGGGAAGATGTTACTTAGATTCTTACCCCTCAGATGAAGGCTTGCGGGATAGTGGCCGAAACCGAATAGGTTTGAGATTTTTGTTAATGAGAAAATAAATTTATAAATTATATGTATATTTTATTGATTTCTCTATCATTTGATTGCCCTGATCTTCTCATCCATCTAAATCTACAGTACTGGTAACATTATATGGACCCTGTTATGCAATGGTGTGTCAAAGACCAAACATCGAGTTTTGAAAAAATCAACAATAAAGTTTTTTGTTTACATTGAATTATATATAATTTTTTTTGTCAATTGTGCAAGTAACATTAAATATGCCGGGGGGCCTGGCAACGGAGAAGATCAACAGTCACCACAATCGTTGAAGTTAAGTGATGCTAAGCACGACGAAAGTTCGGGATTGGTGACCCCGAGCAATCAGCGTGTGAAACGCCCCCCGGTAGCCATCGGTACATTATATATTAAAAATTTATAATAAATAAATAACCCCCTAAATGGGCTCTGTAGCCGAAAAGGGTTTAAAAAAACAAAAAAAAAAAACATTAAAATATAAATTTTTTTAGGACATATTTCATAAAAAATACTATTAATTAAAGCATTTGAAACAATATTCCGTGCTTAACTCAATTTTGAATTTTTTTGGTCTTTGACACACCATTGCATAACAGGGTCCATATATTATTTGAGTGAGGAGGATTTGTACCTCATTTCCTTTAACTACAACCGTGATTATATACATGTAGAGTATTCAGTGTAGATGGTTTTTTGTGTAATTAGGTACAAATTTACTTTTAATCTAAATTTTCTTTTAATATTCCATAATCCTAATTTATTTTTTTTTAGTGTTTCGTGTAATTAATTAATTCAATAATTGTGAAAGTGAAATTGAAGAGGATTCGCCGGGATATAGAGGATTTAGGACTTGACTCGTGCAGGAATTAGATAATTTAATTATATTTTTTATAAATAATATCTAATTAAGGTTTCTTTACTTTTGAAATAATTAAAAAGTGTTTTTTTATTGGTGGTATAGAGCAATCACGATTAGGCTACTAATTTACAATTACAAAGTCGAGAGTTATTTTTTACTCAGAAAGGAATGTGATCTACATTTAAGATCATAACGGTATTTTGGATTAAAATTCTTACGTTCGTGGGCTGAGGGCAGGGCGCCTTTGTTTGTGATAAGAGGAGGCTTGCTTTTGTTGTTGTTGTTGACATCAGCCGGGTTCACCGTCCTTGCTTGCCCTTGGCTACACCTTCGATAGTAGCCCAGGACCCTTCGCCATCTCACCTGCGCATACTTTCGCCTGCGCCGCCATCATGGCCGCCCTGCCATAGGTAGTAGGTAGTAGGTCCAGATATGGTGCGGCAGCCGAGGTGAGCGCAAGTTCTCGTAGAAACTTTAACGCTAGGGAATTCAATATAATTTTTGTGTTCTCTTATTGTGTGAAAGTGCGTTGCTTTATTTAATTCATCTCTGATTTTGCCGTTTGTTTTTTTTTCCTCTTGAACCCGGGACGTATTCATATTTTACAAAAGGTACGGAACCGTCACTCAATATCAATAATTTTTTTCACGCTTTTGTTATACTTTCTTGTCTAATTAGCACCGCTCTGGTACTTTTTATAATTATAGTTCACCATTTTTCAGTTATTGTTTTTGACATTTCACTTTAATAAACTTTCGTTTTGTGTTTTATCTATATTCTTCCCTCCCTCCCCCTCTCTACTCACACATCTTTCCTTCCCAAGTTCTTAAGTTTGTTTTAAGAACGAACCTTTTCTAACTAGAAGTCTTTTAGTTAATTGATCATGATCAAAATGCGGAAAATAAAATACACATATTTATCGTTTAAAACATTTTAAGCATTTAATTTTTTTTTTTTGCTTATTTTCCAATCCTATAATTAAATATTAAGATATTGTATTAAACAAAATATCTATGATGAAACGTTGTTTATTAATGTATGAAATACCTGCCGTAAGGATTGCAAAAAAATTTGATTCAATGTTTCTAACTCTCATGACCCTGGGCTAGAATTGTTAAATATTAATAGAAAAGATATGCATACTTATAAACAGGGTGGTCAACATGTTTTGGCAAAGATAAATCACCTTGAATTAAGTTTAATCTACATAATTGAATCAAGATTATTTATTTTTGTTTTCTTTGTTGCCGAGTTTCGGCTTTGGCAATTGAAATTATATTCATTTGAGATTATCAAGCGAGTCCTGGTCAGTGGAGGAAAAGAGGGATAATGAGATTGAGAAAAAAAGAACCGTCTTATCTCCGGTAATTCGCAGTCGTCATCTCATAAGTAACTCCCTAAAAGTGTACCATCACCCAGAGTTAAAATAAAAATTAGTTTTATAGATAAAATGTTGATTATTTTTACTTTCTCCTACCTATATATGTAATATATAAAGAGAAAGTATTTAAAATTGACATTTTCGGAGAGAGTTGTGTTTTTTGTTATTAATTTCCGAAAATTTCAACTATTATGAATAAATCCTGAAAACTTTTGAAATTTGTTTCCAATGATTTGAATATAATTTTTTTTTTTTTTTTTTTTAACATTCACACTTTTTTCTTATTCACACTCACACATATACACACATTCACACAGTCTTCTCGGCAACTCAGGCCATATAAGACTTTTGACGATAACCGTTGTATTGAAAATATCTATTGGGGGTTCAGGCATTTCTATTTAAGCCATCTGGTATCCAAATGGCTTAAATAAAATCATCGGACTGCCTGGGGTCCGAACCCGCGACGTTTGGTATAGGAGGTAGGCTACCTACTACGCCAAACCCGGGGGCGAATATAAAGTTGTTAGCCCAAATATAATTTTTAAAATAAATGTTTAATCCAATTAACCACCTGTCTAGTATATGCTCTTTCGGTTTGATTTCCTCTTCCTCTCTTCGGTCATAAAAAAGTCAGAAATTTCTTTTTTGAACGAAATAAAAAAAAAAAATAATAATAATAAGAAAGAGATTGGATTCTAGGTCGTAAGTGAAAGAAAAAGATGTTGAGCCTCTCATTAGTGGTAGGCCTATACAAGAAAGAATTAAAAAAAAAAAAAAATTTATTTATTGGAACGCAAAGATATTTTATATTTGATCTTATGATTATCTACAATCTGAGAATTTTCTTTCCAGTAGATATTAGTTTGATCTAGTTTAATCCTTGTTATTAATCAAGTTTGCTAATAATCAATGGCAATTCTTTGAGAGTCTGCAAAATTGAAACATTTTCTAGTTGAAAGGATTTTCTATGTGTCTTTTACTTTATTTTGTTTGGTCAAATTTATGAATAAACCATTTGCAAATTTTTTTCTGAATATTTCATTTGGAAGGTAAATTATTTAAACAAAAGATACAAAAGGAGCTTTAGCCAGATAATAAGTCTCCACGAAATAAAACTCTCTTCGAAACAGTTTCGGTTATAATGAAATAAAGCCATCCTCAGTCCAATTGTCGAGAGTATGACTGAGAGATTGGACTGAAGATGGCTTTATTTCATTATAACCGAAACTGTTTCGAATAGAGTTTTATTTCGTGGAGACTTATTATCTGGCTAAAGCTCCTTTTTTATCTTTTGTTTAAATACAACAGCCACTTTAGCACAAACAAATCTCACAAATTTGCTATCTTGAATCAAGGGCGGAAAGGGAGGTAATTCCCCCCCTCCCAAGATTTGAAATACTTTTTTTCGAAAAAAAAAAAAAAAAAAAATTATTTTTAATGTAAAATTTTAAAAATTAATATTTACTTAATTTGATTTGTATTTATATTCTGGCAAACAAGTACAAACAGAATGCGCCTTTAAATTACCGAAATTAAGAAAAAAATTGTGTGCTATGCGACCAGTCACACCAGATTCCCTCCTCCCCCCGAGAAACACCTCTGGATCCGCCCTTGTCTTGAACGATATATTGATTGACTAATGAACAGTCTGCTGGTATTTGGTTGAAAAAAATTCCATCTTTTTCAAACAAAGTTTTACCTAGTTAGTTTTGTTTTATTTTATTTTATTTAAGGCCTGATCGCCAGATGTACAGTATATTCCTTTGTTATTGTATCTGAATTTATACCTGAAGAGAACCACAGAATGATTTGCTGAAACGTTGTTCTTATACAAATAAACCAAATTCTACACGAAGTTAATTAAGTTTTTTTTATGTAGAAGAAATTCGAGAGTGGTAATTATTAGGAGTATGTAGATATAGGCAGCCAGCCTATCAAAATGGGTGACAATTTCATAGTAGCTTCTTATTTACTAGAACTATTATTTTCCACCGTTTGCCGCTTGATCGCAGCACCAATAGAGCCAGTAGCTATGGTACCCCACTACCTCGCTACCCCGTCTTGCTCCATGTTCCCCTATATGCTTATAAAACACAAACGTCTTTTTTCCAATTGTTGAATCTCGGACCCTCGTCACTATTCACCTTAGGTGATATATGATTCCAGAAATTGTGGGTCTTTTTGCCATTTACCTTCCCCCTTGATTTTGCATCTCCATTGTTTTCTTTAAAAGACTCAAAAATCCAAAAGAAATAATAATTTTCTTAGGGATATATTCAAAAAAAGACAAAGCACATTTCTAGGGGTGACGCATCATGTCGTCTTTTGACCACACCTTGTATTATAATTTTCTATAAATTCTACACATGCATTTCAGAAAATTACTATGATGCCATAACTTAAGTTCTTTATTTTATATCTTCTATGTTGAGTAATAGACTATATTATAATGAAACAAATCAGTATTCGATGTTCATCTATATAGCGGCATAACAATAAATTGTCCCATCCCGGCGAATAGGTATAAGAATCGACTCCCCACTACTTGGACATTCACTAGCGGGAAGGTCTCCCATTGGACAGAAAAAATATTAATATTATAATTTTAATTAATCATTCAGAAGTTCTTTATTAATGCTAATTTGAATAAGGAAATAAATCCTCCTTGAATGCGCCACTCCCTCCTCACCACAAATTGTGGAGGCACCTGAGACCGGCACTTTGGTTATTTAAATTTTTACTTTTTAAAATACAGATTATAAATTTGTTTTTGATATTCACTTTTCAAACAAATGGTCCCTAATTGAGTTGGCATAATAGTATTAATTCTCCTCTCCTTTTGTGAGAAAATCTTGGCATTGACGTTTTTTCTTTCCTTTTTCACCTGGAAACAAATACCCTGACCTGTTGTGTAACTCGTATAGAAAGAATCTCACGCCCTTTTTTCCATTGACCCTGGAGATGCCCTAATTTATCAACTTTTATCTTTCTGACTCAAATTCATTAGTTAACAGAAAGTAACATAGTTTTGCACTCCATAATAGAAAAAAGATAATTTGAAGTCTACCCTAAGATAAACTATATAACATTTTATTTATTCACTCACTATCAGCGGCGTAACTAGCCTTTGAGGGCGGAGGGGTTCGCTGGGGTGCCGTTTTTCGTTCGACTTTTTTTTTAGTATTCGGTTCTCGTTCGGACTTTTTTTTTGTAATTTTTCTCCGGATTTGTGATATAAAATGAATTTATTATGAAATTTCAAAAAAAAAGCCGGAAATTTTGGGAAAAAGCGATTGTGCGAGGGGCGCCATAAGCTTGATACCCTTGGGGCGGGGGGGGGGGGGCGAGCGCCCCCACCTGGTTACGCTACTACTCACTATCTATGTTTTGAATTAGACTCTCAATCGTAGGCTTTACCAGGTAGTTATTTAATTGTATTAAATGATACACTAGGTGATATGTTGCAAGATTTTATTGGTGAAATAATATACTAAAATTTTTTGACATTCAAAATATTTTTAAAATGTGTGTGATAGTGCGATTTTTTTTAACTTTAAATAAATAGAAAATTACTAATTGCAAAAAATCTGGTGTGACTTGTCGCACAGCACACAGCTTTCTTCTCTTTGGTAAGAGAAAGTTTTGTTCTGTGCTTGACATGCCAGATTGCCAGATCAGCAGCTTACTATTTTCAAAATCTTGGGGGGGGGGGGGCAAATGCCCCCTGCCCCACCTCAAATGACGTCCCTGTATTAAAACGATAGATAAACAACTGAAAAAACTCGCATTAATGGTCTTCTTAAAAATCTATAGAGCATTTATCAATCGGAAGTATAGGCTATATAAATTTATATATCTCCAGTTGTATAGTGGTGCTAACATACAAAACTATTGTTTAGCGCCCGCCCAGTTTTTGCTGATTAGCTATACCGTATACGCGTTTCCTACATCTAAAATTGAATCGAGTTAAAATCGCGATACAGAACTAAATACTGTGTAGTCCAAAAAACAATTATAAAATATGTAGGCCTATGTGCTAGGCCTCATTGCATTTTTTATTACCGGTATATAAAAAGAACCATGACAGTCTTTGCTTTTCATTTGAGATGTCATGCTGTCTCTTTGCTTAATTTAATATTAAATAACAAAGCTCGTTCTTGGGTTTTCCATATCATGACATCTTAACCTCTATAATCACAATAATAATTACAAAAAAAAAGACTACAAAAAATGTTTTAAGAGACATCGCTATTAGTAGTATATTAATAATTTATTAGTAGTGGAAGGATGGTAACTAAGTATAATACTTTAAATAAAAAAAGCGAACTTTAATTTCAGGGTCGTAGCTACAACCGACACATACCTGAATTCAAATTCAAACATCGCTCTTACCAAATGACTTCATTACTTTTTCAAATTTCCAAAAGGGTTAATTTATTATTCCAATTTTTTTTCATTAAAATAAGAGATATATTTTGACGTCGTTTGAAAATTTTCTTATTCAAAGTTCAGCGATTCACTAAAACATACACAACCTAATTCAAATTCAAAATATTAATAAATTGTTTGTAGATGGCCGTAAAGAAAATCAATTTAATTTTAAGGACCTACGGCCAAAATTAAATACTTTTGCGTATTATCCGTTTATTTGTAGATCTATCCCAGTGATATGGAATCATCCAGAGTACAATCAACAGATGTTTTGCAAATCGTTAATTTTACCCATTCAATATGACACAATAGCTGAGCATTCCATGAATGCAATTTTTATAATCGATCGAGATTAAATAAACGGATAATACGCAAAAGTATTTATTTTTGCCCGACGGTCCTTAGAATTAAATGAATATTAATAAAATCTATAGGTTATCTCTTCTTCTGCCCTCGCCATTATTAATCCCGAGGTGCGGGGTCGACGGAAAATCTATAGGTTATATAATTCGCTAATGTCTGTTCTCATTCTGTAGGAAATTTGAAACCAAATTGTATATATTCAAAGATAATCTTCTAAATATAGGTTTATTTTAATACCGAAAATATTATTATTTTCTGAATAATTAATTGTTTCAATTAAGATTTCTCCCAAAGTATATTTTTGAGCAAAATATTTAAATCTGAAATAAGTAGATCTCAATTACATGAAAGGCGAGTATAGGTGAAACTCGCCGAAGGCGGGCATATAAAAACGCGAAAAATATTCCTAATTGTGATACTCAGGGGTTCACATCTTGGAGCTCGCAACCGCGAGTTACCCAAGCTAAGGTTGACATTTCTTCTATCCCTTATCCTTTCCTTGCCTCCTCTCAGCAAGTGTCAGGTTGTACGACGGATCAACTTGCTTCTTCTTTTTTTTAACACTCACACTGTTTTCTTATTCACACACACATACTTCTCGGTCTGGTATCCCAATGGCTTAAATAAAATCATCGAACTGCCTGAGATTCGAATCCTCGACCCTTGGTATAGACGGCAAGCGCGCTACTACACCAACCCCGAGGGCGCTTCTTCTCTTAATAGCATTCTAATATGCTGATCCCAAAATAGGAATTTAAATCAAAGAAATACCTGGTATCAAAATGGCTGTATTTTATAAATAATGCGCTCCGACTTGTTGCCTCAAATGCATTGCATTCAACTATATCTATAGGACGACTGTTTAGGTCCTTCTAGTGATTGTTTATTTTTAATTTCTCAAATACATATATTAAGGAAAGTTAACATTGTTCTTCTTTGTTACTTTTTTTCTGAAAAAAGTTCCCTTATCCTTCCACTTGATGTCCCTAATAACAGTAGAAGTAATAGGAAAGAGAAAAAAAAGACAGTTCAGGAGGTTCGCTGGATCAGAGATCAGGGAATGTAAAAAAGTTAACTAACCCCTGATCCCGTAGCTATGTCGACGAAAGTGGGCGCCAAGGCTGTACACGTATATATGTATGCACCTGGAAATAAGGCCCCAGGCGATGGGGCGGGTCTTCATAAAACAGGTGCTTTGCATTCCAGAGTTAATTCTATTAAACAGAATTCCATTTTTATAATGTTAAAAGGGTACGTTTTAGATTTCAGTAAAATTCTCTATTTCTATTTCATTTAAAAATTTCCTTCATATAAAATAATGTAGAACATTACACAATACAGAATTAACAAAAGAAACACTATTTTCTTTTTGCGATTGACTTCGCTATTTTTTGCCAATTCATATACTCTTTTTATAAATATAGTTTTTTTTTTTTGCCAACTGCTCATGCAAATATTCTACTTTCTACCGTTTTACTTTCTCTTACCTATATATGTTAATATATAGTAAGAAAGTATTGAATTCATATTAAAAATTCGATGTCGAGATTTTGATGGATATACACGTTTTGAGATCCCCTGAACCCAAAAAAAATGGTTTTCGCGACATGATCTGTCTGTGTGTTTGTCTGTCTGTCTGTGAACAAAATATCTTAAGAACTAAAAGAGCTAGGAAGTTGATATTTTATATTTAAGTAAGGCACGTGACACGAAGCTTTTGAACAAAATCGAGCAGAGTACTAATACTTTACTGGTGCACTTTTTCAGTTTTTTTTCGATTTTCTCAAAATTCGCTCCAACGATTTTGTTTAAAATTCAAAAATCAATTATTTTTTACACTCTTTAAAATGTAGGCCTATATTCTCATTTTGCCATTGAAATCTTTTGAAGCACATTTTACTCTTGTACTTCAGAGTTGCCAAGGTAACAAAAATATTTTCCCATACTTATAAATTTTACATTTTGAAATTCGAATGTACCTTACTGTCGGAAACTAAATATATGTCGACAAAAAAAATCTGGCGCGACAAGCACCGAACACAACTTTCGATTACCGAAGGTAAGAAAAAGTTGTGTGCTGTGTGACCAATCACACCAGATTAGGGTTACCTTTTCATGTGCTTTTTAAAAACTCGCCCACCCTCTCTAGAGATTAAAAATTGAAAAAGGCATGGAATTTTGGAATTTCACTTACTCTCTCTGATGAAAGAGGACCATTTTTACTTTTCCCTAAAATTCCCTCTTTTTTTTCTAGTTACGCCCAATCAACAATTCCGAAATATTTTTTAGTGCAGCCTAATTTCTCTTGGGCACTAGTTCTCTAGGCACTTGATTAGAGTCCTAATCGAATATCTTTTGCTTGTTTTTCCACCTACCATACGTGACTGTTTAATAGTCTCGTATCTTTTTAACTTATACCGAAATGCCCGGAAAACTTTTAAACAAAACAAGTATAAAAATATACTTGTGTCACTCTTTTCTTTAATTAGATTCTGTTAAATTTTGTAAAACATTGAAATGGTGACGAAAGCTCGCTAGTTTTATTTATTAACTAATGTAATTTTTATGTTGATTATGTTTGTGAAAAAAAAAATTTTTTTTCATAAAAAATAAGGACATTTGTTTTAATTTTAAAATGCAAAATTGATGTAAGCTTACATAATAAACAAATAAAATAACATTTTTATATTTCAACAAGTTGTTGTTTTATTGTTTTCAAGCAAGGCCAATTTAGGCTGAACCTCGGATAGGGCGGTTTGTTTTCGCTTGAGATATATATTCATATAATGTAAATCACCTGAAAAACAACAGGTCCATCCACATTTTTTATCATGCATTTTAAATACATTATTACAATATTAACAAAACACATTTTATTTATTATCCATGATAAAATTTCAAATGCGCTTGACGGCCTTGGATTTTAGTCTACAAGAAACGGAAGTATTTAATTAATAATGAAAAATTCATTATTTGAAAATTTTCATGAGTTTTTTTTTTAATTGAAATCTCGACAAATTTAGAAAGTAAAGTTAAAATTTGAAAAAATAAATGAAAGTTTGAAAATTGTTTGTTATTGAACAGGTCCTTCTGTACAGTACTATTTTAATCTTTCCCCTTTGAATACTCATCCCCCCACTTATTTATTACCCCTCTGATGACCCAAATCGCTCACTTGGGGGCGGGGGAACCACCTTAGGTTTTCCCAATAACAAATGTTTTCTTTACATTAAAAATTCTAGCATCGGGACAGTTTCACAATTTTATCCTTGCTTAAATTTTAGAGTTTGCAGTTTAGAAATTAGTTATTTCTTATTTTATTAAGGTTCACCAATTCTTTCCTTTTTCAATTGCATCAGTTTCTTGTGATTGTTTAAAAAAATTTGGTGTGACTGGTCGCCCAGCACAGAACTTTCTTGAGTAAGAAGAAGAGCATCTAAAAAATAATTGATTTATGAATTTTAATCAAAATCGTTTGAGCAAATTGAGAAAATCGAAAAAAACTGAAAAAGTTCATTAGTAAAGTACTAGTGCTCTTTGGCCGATTTTATTCAAAAGCTTCGTGGTCTCTTCCCAGGAGGATACCGAATTCTTTTCGTTCTTGAGATATTTTGTTCACAGACAGACACACACACTCATACAGACAGACCAGGTTGCGAAAATCACTTTTTTGGATTCAGGTGTCCTCAAAACGTGTAACCATCAAAATCTCAACATCGAACTTTTGACATGAAACCAATACTTTCCCTTTTTATATTAACATATATAGGTAAGAGAAAATAATATATGAAAAATTATTACTGAACACTTTAGTGGCTCATGAATTCTTAATCCTTTTTTTTATTGGATTCAAATTTAACAACTTGAAATAGAAGAAATCTGTCAATTCTATCTTATTCTTTCCTTGCCTTATTCCCGCAGTGCGGGGTCGACAGAATGTTTTTTTTTCGACCGGAAGAAAGAGAACAATCCGACCCGTCGCATGGTCTGACGCCTGTTGAAAATATAGAAGGAAGGGACAAATATGTAAAGAAAAGAAGGATTGCAAATCCCAGCTCGGGTAGCTCGTGGTCGCCATCCACGTACCGACAAGATGTAGGCCCCTGAGTATCTGTCAATCTATATAAACACAAAATAATGCAATTCATTCACTGACAGTGGCGTATTCAGGGGGGCCCAGGGGGGCCGGGTCCCCCCAAAGCCTTCTCCAAAACAAAAAAATACCTATTGTTTTCCCTAATGATTTTTTTTTTTTAAATAATTATTTTATTAACTCTCCTAAATTCTAAAATCTAAAAAAAAACTTATAAATAATTGAAAAAATCTCTAATATTTACGAATTTTGTATTAAAATTATTTTTTATTTCAAGAAAAAAAATTTTTTTTTTATTTGTTTTTTATTTATAATTATTATATTATCTAAAAAAAATTCCTCCACTTTATGTTTCTTGGAAAAAAAGGGGGGGGGGGGGTTCAAAAACTTTTGGGCCCCCCCCCCCCCAAGCAGAAATCCTGGCTACGCTACTGTTCCCTGTGATCTTTTATTAGTAGAAAAGAAATAGACCTTTTGTCCTTTGGATGGAGATTTTCTCTCGAAGGATTGAGGAGATTTTTGCTATCTCCCACTTTTCTCTCCTCATTTACTAATTACATCGTCATTGGAGATATCAATACAAACTTCTTCAGTCTTATAATATTATAAAGTCACATTAATAACACTTTTTATATATCTATCCAGAAACAATTTTCTCTTAAGAGAAGACAAGTGGCTGGACAAGTTCACAAAAAAAATGTACTTTCTCAAAAAAAAGGCAGGTTTTTGTCAAGGTCAGCGCTGGAGTCAGCCTTGGTTCTGACATTTCGCAACAAATAGCTAAGAATTTAATCTAAAGAGGACCCATACTGAATGGTTAATTAACGCTATTTTTAAACCAAGATTCATTTATATTTCTTTTGATTTTCAAAAAGAGAAATATTTTTATTTAAAAAAAAAAAAAAAAAAAAAAAACGATAACCACCTCCTGTTTCTATCACTTTCTCTTTTTAAATATTCATTATTTGTTACAATTTTTTTTTCTCCCCTAGCATCCGCTTGACAATCTAAAAAATAAATAATTCCTAGATATACTTTCCTTTTTCATCCATAATAAGAAACATTTTCTAAGCCTAAAGGTTTTTTTGCGTATGATGTAGAAAATTGAAATTATTTTTTGTTGCTCGAGAACTCTTTTAGAAAGGGTGCGAGCTGATTAATTTCTAGGAAGATTTAATATCTATCCCCAGGGATGAAAAGGTCATTTAAATTTACTTTCAGCTAACAGAACCAGAAATGTTCTAATTCATATAAAGGTGAACAGAAAACTTAAAGCATAAAACGGTCACCATCCAAAAAAATTTAATTTTATCTTTTTTTATCTCATTTTTTATAGCCAAGGTCGCTGTCCATTCGATAAATAAAATTCCATTCTAAAATATTTTTGGTGTTTACATACCAACGAAAACAAGTTTAAATAAAAAAAATCATATCTTCTTAAATATCAACTGGATCCTTTTTGCTACAAGACTTTCACACCAAGGGGTCTCCCCCTCCCCTCTCGTATTTGCAAAATAATGAACGTATTTTTTTTTTTTTAACCCCCTTCTACAATATATCTTCACTACGACCATGTAATTGATTATTTTTAATATATTCTAAAAAGTATTTTGCCCTCGGGGCATGGTGTAGAGGTTAGCGTGCTAACCTCGTATACCAAACGTCGCGGGTTCGGACCCCAGGCAGTCCGATGATTTTATTTAAGCCATTTGGATACCAGATGGCTTAAATAAGAATGCCTGGACCCCAATAATAGATAAATTAATAAATAACGGTTATCGGAAAAGTCTTATATGGCCTAAGTTGCCGAAAAGACTGTGTGAATGTGTGTGTGAATGCGAGTGTGAGTGAGAAAAAAGTGTGAATGTTTAAAAAAAAAAAAAAAAAAAAAAAAGTATTTTATTTGACGATTAGATTATATAATGTAATTTTTATTCTTTGTATAATTCACCAATATTTAGCTTGCTAGTATTTGTATAATTAGCTCTTATAAGATTTCTATATCTCTTTGATACCAAAAATAGAAATGATTATTCAAAAGGAATGTGTATTTAAATTTATTTCAAATTTATTATCAAACAAATTTTTTCCCTTTTGCCTGGTAACAATATATGCTTAATAAAGTGTTGATGCTGGATGAAAACTATACTGGTTATTTCTGAATTTTTAATATTTTGAGGCGACGCTATTTGGTATGCATAGTGCCGAATTCAAGCACGTTTTATATTTTTTTTAATTGGCAGGAAAAGTAGGCTACTATAATTCAATTGTTATAAGTCAGACAGACATACCTTAATTCTTTTTATACATTTTTAATTGGAATAATCTGATTAAATTTTTCTACATCTCTCTTTTGTTGGCAAAGCTTTTGTTCTAATGAACGGCAATCAAAGGAATTGATTTTTTTTAAATCAATCATTAGTCATATTATATTCAAGGACACCAAACAAATAGGAATTAGATACAAATTTGGTTTTAGTTTTGATTGATATTTAAGATGGTATAAATATTTGCTTATCGTTTTCTTTTAACTTGAGACATCATGGATTTTTTAAAATTTATTGACATGGCCATTGCTTCTGGCCGTTTAATTTCCTGGTTAGGCCCGGATATGCAAGGCAAAGTTAAGGAAATGACAAACAAGGCCAGGAGGAATGAGCATCCCGTGTTGGGGTAGGAAAATTAAGTAGAAGATCGCTTCGGGGCGAATGAATCTAATTTGAAATTCGTCAAAGAACAAACAGGAAGAAATAAAAAATTATATATAAATTTACATATATATAAAATTTATTGAATTTATTTAAGAGTTCGTTCCGTAACTCAATTACTGGCGCCAATTTAATGAAATCTCTAGTTAATTGTATATCACTTTGCACCAAGGGCGGATTCAGAGGTGTTTCTAGGGGGGGGGGGGGTAAGGTAATCTGGTGTGACTGGTCGCACAGCACACAATATTTTCTTAATTTCGGTAATTTAAAGGCGCATTCTGTACTTGTTTGCCAGAATATCAATACAAATCAAATTTTTAATTATTAATTTTAAAAATTTTACATTAAAAATACATTTTTTTCGAAAAAAAGTATTATTAAGAAAAAAAAAATTTATTTTATAAAAAAAAGCACTTCAACTTGATTAAAACAATATGATAATGTTAGAAAATAATAAAATGTCTTATTTATTAGTTATGCATTCATGCAGACATAAATAATAATTAACAATAATTACTAATATAATTAACATAACACGAGTCAAGAAAGAAAAAAATTTACTAGTTACAGAAGAAAAACATTTAGTATTAATAGGGAGGAATTTTGTTAAGTTTTTTTTTGTTTTTGTAGATTAGATAGAAAAAAAAACCAGTTTTATTATACTTTAAACTTTCGGAAAAAAAAGCTTTGGCCTTTGGTTTAATTTTTTTTTTAATCATAACTATCCTGCAATCTGGTTTTGAAAAGACTATTTTAATAATAAGAGCTAATTGTGGTTTTGAGAGTTATTTAAAGAAGAAAAGTTATATAAATTTCTATTTATTCATGCTTTTTTTTTCTTAAATTGCTCCAGGGTATATAGGTAATTCAAATGTAAATGTAATTTTTTTTGAGTAATTGTGAACGGACCACGCAAGCGAATTTGTTAAAACTCAAAAATTTACATCTGAGTATTGCATGCCTTTTCTAGGGGAGTCGGTGATTCACGGACATTTTGGGATTCGTGAGAAAATTTTGGATATTTATTGAGAATCCGTCTTTTTCAATTTAATACTTGATTGAAGATGTAAAATTTAAATCTCTCAATTGTTTCGTAAAATTTTAATGTATCTTAAATGTAGAACTTGACTCATTTTCGGCTTGAATATAAATACGTTATAAATACGACCAGGATGGCAGGCAGCTAGGAATGAAATCAGACAAAAAATTTAAATCATTCTTTATACTATTTTTTATTTCAATTACCGACGTTTCGGTTTAAATGTATTTTAACTTTGTTGTAACTTTTGTTGACTTTTATCATGCATATTTGTCTCATTGATCATAGGTCCTGAGGAAGGACGAGATTTGCGTCCGAAACGTCCGCAATTGAAATAAAAAATTGGATAAAGATTGATTTCATTGCTGGCATCCTGCTCGTATTTATCAATTATACAGCCATCTTCTCACTATTAAATACGTTTTTCCGTACCTAAAACTGGCTATGATATAACTGTGATAAATTTTGTTCTGTGCTTGTCACACCAGATTTTTCCTATCGACATATATTCAGTTTTCGACATTATGGTACATTTGAATTCAAGATGTAAAATTTATAAACATGGGAGAATATTTATATTTTGCAACCATTTATTTCTCCTATCTTTTCTATGAAGTACAAGAGTAAAGTGGTTTTCCGAAGATTTCAATGGCAAAATGAAAATATACATTTTAAAGAGCATCTAAAAAATAATTGATTTATGAATTTAAATTAGTAGCGAATTTTGAGAAGATTTTTGTACTAGTACTCTTTGGCCGATTTTGATTAAAAGCTTATTTTCACGCCTTAAGGGGTGCCTAATTTAAATATAAAATTTCAACCTCCTAATTCAATTCCTTCATGCTTTAAATTTAACCCAGACAGACACACAGACAGACCATGTCGCGAAAACCACTTTTTGGAATCAGGGGACCTCAAAACCTATATCCATCAAAATCTCGACATCGAATTTTTGACATGAATCTAATACTTTCTCTCTATATATATTGACATATATAGGGGTAAGAGAAAGTAAAAAATCTGGTGTGACAAACACAGAACACAACTTTCGATCACCGAAAGAGAAAGTTGTCTGCTGTGCGACTATCACACCAGATTTTTAATTTAGTCTTCTAAATCTTTTTTTTTCTTTAATTTGCAAATTTTATATTCAAATTTAAAAAATAATTACAAGGTGGAGTAGTTAGTTGACCTTGAATTAAAATCTCATTTGTAATAATATAATTGTTTATTAATCTATAACGATTAAATTATACTTCAATTTTAATCAAATTTATTCTTTTTTTAAAAATCGCGTGTTTTATTGATTCAACCGTTGAAGAAAAGACATTTTTACTTAACATAATTAGCAGCATCCAATCAATGGACCACACAGACTGAGTGATCTAGCCTAAACCGGTTTAGTTATCGATACCCATTTTACCCTATCAATTCATCAATGGTCATTTACTTCCTTCACAATTCAAAGGCTTCTTTTGCTATTCTATTGAATAATAATAAAAATGCTATTGATTTATTTGTTTTTGTATAGAATAAATGCATGAATTCCTCACCCTGTCTAATTTGACGCAATTAATTTCAAGTAATGTTAATAAATTTTCCTTGCTTGAGTCTAAGTTTTATATCAAATAATAAATTATTAATATTTACTACAAAATTAATTTATATAATTAGGCAGCTAATTATCAAGAAAATTTATTTCCTGGTTGATTTTACTGCCTCTAGAAAAAGATCGCAACATGCGACCGAAACGTCGATTAGGAAATAAATTTTCTTTATATCATAATTTCTACAATATTCACTCCCAGCTTTATGTGGATCTCAATTTTCTCAAAATTCGCTCCAATAAATTCAAAAATCAATTATTTTTTAGGTGCTCTTTAAAATGTATATTCTCATTTTGTCCTTGAAATCATCTGAAGATTACTTTACTCTACTTCGTAGGAAAGATAGTAGAAATGGTTGTCATGGTAACAAAATATAAATATTTTCCCATACTTATAAATTTTACATCTGAATTCAAATGTTCCGTACTGTCGGGAACTAAATATATGTCGACACAAAAAATCTGGTGTAACAAGCACAGTACACAAATTTCGATTACCGAAGGTAAGAGAAAGTTGTGTGCTGTGCGACCAGTCACACCAGATTTTTATTTTTATTTTTATTTCAATTCATGGGGGCAGCTGCCCCCTCTGGATACGCCCATGAACCCTACGATGTTTATAAAAAATACTTTCAAAATTGTATAGATATATCTCAATTGAAATTCTTGTTTATATTGTTTTTATGAAATATTTGATTATGAAACAGCAAAAGGTATTTTTACTTCGTTATTGTCATAATAGTTTGGTCAACATTTATTACGGGCATAGGCATACTTACGTTATTCGCAATTTGCTCTCTCAATTAACATTTCAGAGTTAGTTTTTCTCGTTCTCATTCTTAAAATGGAATATATATTTATTTTTGTTTATAGGCCTCTTTTCGAGACCATTTAGATGAGTTTACTTTACCATTTCTATTTAAAGATGAAATATTTTAATCCATATGGATTATTGTTTAAAAAAATCTAAAAATTAGAATGTTACATTTTTCACCTACTAACACTATTTGCGTTACAAATAGTAGTGTCATACCTGTTCTCAAAGTTAAATATTTATTTTTACTTTTCTAAAGAAATGCTTATTTAAAATTAAGTGTATTACATTCACTTTTAAAAAAGTTTTATTATCCAACTCTCTATTATAAAGAAAAATAAATTTTCTTGACCAACATTTTAATATTTATTATGGGTATAACACTTTCTATATAAAAAAAAATCACCAGCCGATATTTGAATAATATTATTTGAATATAATTTCTTTCTATTATACAATTATAGCTATTATTTATGGTTTATTATATTATATAAGCCTATTTGCATTAATCTCTAAGAAATTCAAATATCAATATTAAACAGTATTAATCAATATGAAAAAAAGGCAATTTCAAAAGAATTCTTCATGTCCTGAGAGCAGTTTATTTTATTCTATAAGAATGTTTCGATTTTTTGTGTTTGTTTTTCGATTTCCAATTTTTAGTCACAGTCGAAATATTATTAATTAAATAAAGCTTCTTCCATTTTGAATTTTTCGAGATAGGAACCAAAGTATTTGTTTTAATCGTTGTCATTTATTTCGTTATTTATTCACACTGTGAATCAAAACCTCTTCCCTCCACGTAATCTTAAAATATTACACTATAAATTAAATAAAATAAGCTTTATGTGCAAATTAGGGTTGCTACAACGTTTATTGGTGTAGATGGCTTCATTGAGAGACAATGGACCCTGAAGTTCTTTTATTTGACAGATATTTCGAAGCATGATTTCAATTTTTGGACAAACCTCACGGCACTGAAGATGTTACAGGTTTTGTTTTGAAATATCTGCCAAATAAAAGAACGTCAGGTGGAGGGATTGCAACTGCTGGCTTTTTACTTCCTCCTAAATACACTATATTTACTGTATTTTAAAAATATTTTTGTGTGGGAGTGGGGACCTTTAAGTATGAGCTTTCCTCTCGAACAGTTTCAAATATTTTGAAAGAGATTTATTGCCGAAGGCTTTTCGCGCCTAGCTTTGGCCCGCCTGCTGCAGACCCTCGCCTTTTCTTAATTTTTTTTTTAACACACACTTTTTTCTCACTCACACTCACACACACATTCACAGTCTTTTTGGCAATTTAGGCCTTTTAAAACTTTGACGATAACCGTTATTATTTATAATATCTATTGGGGGTCCAGGCATTTCTATTTAAGCCATTTGGTATCCAAGCTAGTAGAGTCTATAAAAGATTGGTTTAATAGAATATATAGATAGTTATTAGTCATATTCTTTTTTTTCTCCCTTTTGGTCGAGTTGTTTAGATGGCCGTTACCTATTAATGGAGCAAGACAACCTAGACATCGTCGCTTGGGGGGTCACGAGCGTCGCGGAGGTCAATAAACTCCCACTGCCTTCCGACGTTCTTGAATATAACAACACCAAGTAAAAAAAAAGACAGAGAACTCTTTTCGGCGAAGATCAATCAATATTTCTCCTTGGAAGATCTCATTAACCAAATAAAGATGAACACATGGAAACTTGGGGCTCTTATCTGTCAGTAGAATCAAAGACATTATTTGGACTTTTGCCGAGCAGCTCACCCACATATTTCTTTTCTTATATTTTGGATTATATAAAAAATGTAAATGAAATTCATTATTGGCGGACGCGAGATTTTGTGTTTATTGAGCCGGTGATTTAGGATAAAGATAGTCCGCCCGTTGCGAAAGCGTGAAGGTCCTGGTTCGACTTCAGGGGACGCAATTTTTCCAAAATCAATTATTTTTTACATGCTCTTTCAAATGTATATTTATTTTGCTCTGAAAATTGTTGAAGCACACTTTACTCTTCTGCTTCATAGGAAAGATAGGAGAAATGGTTGCCATGGTAACCAATTTGTTGTCTCAAAAAATAGTATTTCCGAAGCAATATTAAAAAAAAGTTTATTCATTTTCTAAGCACTCTGGTTGTCTAGCTTCACGGCTCTATTTCAACTTCGTAGTTTCCTTTCTGTTCTTGTTTTATTTTGAACGCAGACCATTTTGCATTGTTTGTTCGCACCTAGCCACTGGTGCTTCTCCTTGCGGTTCGTTAATATATTTATTTATTTATTTTCCTGGGCCCACTTTTTTAAATTCAGAGGTCCTAAAACGTGTTTTTTCATCAAAAAATCAAAAAAAGGAGTCATCGAATTTTTGACATAAATGCATATATTTACATAGGCTTATATAGTTTTTCCCCTTTCTCATCTACTGAGGCCATTTAGGAGCCGATATATTAATTAAATTATATATTATCGATGATAACCATGGACGTTCCACACGGTGGTTCCTCGGGACCACCTGCCCGAGGTTCCGCTGTGCTTCATTCCAAAAATCTTGGTGGCTCATGCTCTTCTCCGTTGCCCTGCTCCATGGCCAAAGAAAGTAAAAACTCGTTTTCTTTTGTATGAGAAGCACAAAACCACCCCTTTTATTATTCAAGACAGATAAATGATTTCCTATCAGGAATTTAGTTATAATTTGTTTTAATGGTAAATTAAAGAGAGTAATGATAGAGAGGATTACATTTACGAAATAAATAAATTATCATTATGGAATTACTATTTTCATTTAAGCACTAATTTATCAATTATAATTCCATATGCATACTTTGCTTATTTATTCTTTTAATGTCACTGATTGCGGAGTTGCCTATTCTCAAGGATATCTTCATTCATTACTCCGCCTAATTTTATGCAACCATTTATTATATTCATTTTTTAAAGATTTTCAACACATGTTTGCAATAAGTAGGAATGCAAACGAACCCAACAAAACAACAAATAAATTGTTTCCATTTGATCCCTTCCCCTTGTTTTTTATTTTATGGCCGTTTGTTTCCCAGCAACAATTTTTTATTCCGAATTTATTTTTAAAGTAAATTTTCATTATTCGTTAAATATTTTGTTCTTGATGATTGTGGCAAGAAAAAACAATAGCCCTTGGGCCATAGCATAGTGGTAGTGTCGGTGACTTGTACTAGAGATCAAGGAAGGGTTCGCATCCCGTCTCATGCGATTAAAATTTATTTCAATTTAATTGTCTACCAATATTAATAAAATAAATAAGACTAAAATATAGAAAATAATAAAAATAAATAGACAGGGCCTAAATTGCCTCTTATGCCGAAAAAGACCTTAAATAAATTTAAAAAAAAAATCAATTGCAAACGAAATTAAGCCTGTGTGTAATCTCAAAATTAAGAGTATGATTGCCGTAACATTTACAAAGTGCACTTAAGTTTCTTTGAACTAATTATTTGCTATGAATCAAAACTCATTTGGAAAAATTATTCTCTACTTTCAAAATATAAGCCAACAATACATTCTCTTGTAATTAGTCATTCGTACTCTATATCCACTTCTAAAAAAAAAAATTATTTTATTAATTTATCAAGAAGGACGTTGGCATAAGATCACCAGCCATTTTTGGCAACTACACTGCGTGCCAAAAATTTAGAAACACCCCTATTTTATAGTGTTCCGACATGTTACCAATTTTTCGTGCAAAACTATTATTCTCATCGTATTCAGCCACTCTAAAAATATATATTTCAATGAATAAACGAAAATTTATGAACATTCCATTTTACTAACAGCAAAAAAACGAATTTCGACAGAGCCAAATGTTTAGAAACAGTTAAATATCAAACAAAATCAAAAGCTCCATCAGCCTTCAAAAGTGCAATTATTCGCTTCCACAGATGCATACTGCTTTGTTTGCTACTGATTTTTTTTTTTTTTTTCGAATAATCTGAAGAATATTTAACTATTTCTAAACTTTTCGCTCGGTCGAAAATTCGTTTTTTGCTGTTAGTAAAGTGGAATGTTCATAAATTTTCGTATATTCATTGAGATATATGTTTTTTTGAGACCCTGAATACGATGAGAATAATAGTTTTGCACGGACATTAACTAGAGGAGAAAAATTGGTAACATGTCGGAACACTATAAAATAGGGGTCAGAGGCGGATTAATGCAATTTTTTCGGGGGGGGGGGCGGTTTTTTTATTTTTTTTTATTTAAGGACTTTGTTGGCATTGTTTGTGGCCATTTAGACCACTTTCCAATTTATTTAAATTGATTGGTAACAAATTCAATTGAAATTAAAGAGCGGAAATCATAATTTCTTTAGATTACTAGTTTTTATAACTGTTTGAATTTCTTCTCGGGGGGGGGGGGGGGGAGATCGCCCTCACCGCCCCCTTTTAATCCGCCCCTGATAGGGGTGTTTCTAAACTTTTGGCACGAAAAAAATAAAAAATTTAAATTCTTTTTTTTTCTTTCTGTTCGTAAATATATTTATTTTCACTTTTACTAAATATAAAAAAAATTTTATTAATTGAAAATTGAAATCAAGGACAAATGTTTAATATATTCAATATTTCACAAATGATTTTTCAGACCTGCTCTATCTAAAATATTAGAGATGTTATTTCAAATTTTTTTTCTATGTTTATATTTTAATTTAGACATAACTCCCTGCTTGGGTTTACCAATATTTATTTTGAATACTTGTTAATTAACTAGAGGAGAGGAGGAAATGAGAAGACTATCTTTTCTTTAAATCTATTTGGTAATATTTTTAATTAAAAAAGGTCAAATAAAATATAAAGTAGTAATTTATCTAAGGGAGAAGACCCTGAAATATCCTTCTTTCTTTATTTCTGCCGTTTTAGTAAAAATCAAAAATATTTGCTAACCTATTTAATCTTAAATTGTTGTATGTTTTTTTTTGCCTCTGAAAGTGATAGTGTTATCCATAAATGGTGACCCATATCTCAGGGCAATTCTTGCCACTCGACTCAATTAATAATCCGAACGGATTCAAAGCCGGTCAGTTGATAAAGGCCCTCTAAGCCGCCGATCTCTTCTTCGATATAATGCAGATATAATTCGATTAATAAATTAACACAATAATTCTAAGTCTTTTAACAGGTGCGATCTTTCACGTTAACTAAAAGTTATTTTTGCTAAAAACAATATGCGTGTTATACCTAACAAATGTAAACTACTAATACTCATAAATATTTTATAATAAAGTCTAGTTTGGATCATTTTTACTTATCTTTTTAAATCCTTTCATGAAATATACTCGTTTATTTAAGCTATTATTAAACAGTAAGACTTAACAAAAAAAAAAAAAAAAACTGAATATATTATAATCGAAATTAACAAACAAGTTTGAACGTCAGAGGATCATTCCTAAAGCTGACATAATCCAGAAAGAAAAAAAAAACTCGCCTAAAATAGTGTCATTGATTTTATAAAAACTAGAATATATATGGTCCATTAAATTTTTACTTTCTCTTACCCTATATATGAAATATATAGAAAGTATTCGATTTATGTCAAAAATTCGATGTCAAGATTTTGATGGATATACACGTTTTGAGGTCCCCTGAATCCAAAACAGTGGTTTTCGCGATATAGTCTGTCTGTGTGTGTGTGTGTGTGTGTGGAACAAAATATCTCAGGAACTAAAAGAGCTACGAGGACGAAATTTTATAATTAATTTAGGCACCCTCCCAAGGGGTGAAAATAAGCTTTTGAACAAAATTGGCCAAAAAGTACTAATACTTTACTTAAGTACTTTTTCAGTTTTTTTCGATTTTCTCAAAATTCGCTCCAACGATTTTGTTTAAAATTCTATTCTCTGCTATTGTATTTGTACTTTTTAAATGTTTTAAGCAGCGTGTTTAAACATCTGATTGGAGGAGGGCTCAATTATCATTCGTGCTACCGGCTATGATTAAAAATAATTGAATTTTTTGACAATCTAATTAGTATTATTATTATTATTGATTTTATATAATAAACATTATAAACCATATATAATAATCTAACATTATATCATTATCCATTTTCTTCCCTAATTTAATTTAAATTGTTTTCGTTATTCGTATAATATCTTTTAATCTTCTTAAAGACTTTCAATTGATAAAAACTTGACCGGATATCTTCTATAAACTGTATAGAATTAAATAATTTTCTGGTCACTTGAGCTAAAATGAGATTAAAAGAAAGGGAACTCATCAATTTTATAATATTTGAAAAAAAAAAAAAACATGTACACATCTTTTATAATATAAAAGATATAAGGAAAGTTATTTTCTGTGATAATCTTTTTGATATATTAATAATAATTGATTACTATACAGCAAGGCCGGGACTAGGAGATTTTTTAGGGGGCCAAAATTTAATTTGCCGCACCCTCCTTAAAATTTTCTATACAAAATTCATATCATTTTACCTTTTTTTAGTAAATCTTTCTTTAATTGCCGCTCCCTGATATCTGCCGCCCGAGGCACATGCACCCACTTCCTCCCCCCCCCCTAGATCCGGCCCTGATATACAAAAATGCGAAATGAACAAACTTAATTTTTATTAAATTCTATTGATATAACAAAACAAATTTAATATTCTCTGTCGATGTTTCGAATGCACAACGCGCTCATCATCACGCCATAAGCATAGAAGCCATATTCATAGAGAGACGGTACAAACACTGTTTATATAGAAAAAAAAACCTGGTGTGACAAGCACAACACACTGTGCGATCAGTCACACCAGAATCTTTTAAATGTTTGAAAGAATCTTTATCTAGCATATGATGAAAGGAATATAGAACATGTCTTTATTTGCTCATAAAACATCGCCTTAGATGTCATTCATGTATCCTTGACATACCCGTAAAAGAATGTTTTCGATTTAGCTGAAGATGATTGCAGATTTTTTTACCTAATTGAATTTTGTCATTAATATAAATTAGTCTATTCTTTAAAAGGGCTAAAAAATTTCCAAAACCTTTGTTCATTTGCAACTATTACACTAGTCGACAAGGTTTTTTTTCACAAGATATCTGATTAGTGAACCTAGTGCATTTTTTCATTCTGAATTCAGATATGTAGTTAGAATTTTTCCATCAGGCACAGTTTTAGAGATATAGAGCAAAATAAATTTTAATAGAAAAAGTGCTCTAAAACGGCTTTTATTTAGAATGTTCAAATTATTTTTAACGCGACACCCCGTCAAATTATGCAGATAGTTAGAATACACATAAATTTCAAGTTTCATTCCAATCGGAGGTCATTTAGACGTGCCGCAAACGGCAGAAGTTTTAAAAAATCGAAATTTTCAAGATTATTTTTGCTTTGGTCACCCCTAATACAATTTTAGATATCCCTGAATGCAAAAAACATATATGTACGATATTCTATAGTTCTTTGGCTTTCTAAAAATCATTCATTCATAAAAATCTGCTAATTATTAACAAAATTATGAACAAAAACGTGAGCAAAGAAAAAACCTAAGTACACTCACTGGTCGAAAAAATGGACTTCAATTGAATTAAAAAGCGAACCCTATCTTCGAGAAGCTAATGTATCCTCTTGGAGCATAGCTTCACGGGCACTAACTTTATTATATATTATTTAAAAAAATATTTTTTGAATCTGATATCTTTATTTACACTTCTAAAAGAACAAGAGGTCCATTTTTTTCGTCCAGTGAGTGTACTTAGGTTTTTTCTTTGCTCACGTTTTTGTTCATAATTTTGTTAATAATTAGCAGATTTTTATGAATGAATGATTTTTAGAAAGCCAAAGAACTATAGAATATCGTACATATATGTTTTTTGCATTCAGGGATATCTAAAATTGTATTAGGGGTGACCAAAGCAAAAATAATCTTGAAAATTTCGATTTTTTAAAACTTCTGCCGTTTGCGGCACGTCTAAATGACCTCCGATTGGAATGAAACTTAAAATTTATGTGTATTCTAACTATCTGCATAATTTGACGGGGTGTCGCGTTAAAAATAATTTGAACATTTTAGAATGTAAATAAAAGCCGTTTTAGAGCACTTTTTCTATTAAAATCTATTTTGCTCTATATCTCTAAAACTGTGCCTGATAGAAAAATTCTAACTACATATCTGAATTCAGAATAAAAAATACTTCTAGAATTTCATATCTTCATTCTTGTGAAAGAAAAAAAGTTCATTTTTGTCGACTAGGGTTATTTGTTTTAATTTAATTTAGATTCTTTCTCTATATTTAGAAAGAGAAAATCGGAATTTTGTTTAACAAGGTCTTTTGTTGCATTTGAGGCCATTTAAACCTTTGACTACTGAATTATTAAATCTAAATTATATTAGAAATGTTAGAATTCAAAAGGTTAATATTCGAACTTCGTAGAAAAAATTTGGTCCCTCAAAATAGTATATAAAGTGAATTTATTTATTTTATCGGCCAAGAGCCATTGCCAACATAAAGGAGTACATATCAGTTTGTTGTAGAAATAATATAAAACCGAAACCGAAACTTGTATTTCCTATACAAAATTCATATAATTTTACCTTTTTTTTTCTTTGAAATTTTTTTCCCTCCCGTGAAAATCATTTTACCTTTTTTTTGGGAAGGCAAAATTTTTTCCGGCCCTTTTCCGTCTTACGGAAAATTTTTTTCTCCTTCACGTGGTCATTTGACCTTTTTTTTTCCTGCGAGTCTCATCTCATAATTTCATACTCAGATTTCGGCTGGTTTTTGGCCGAAACCGAATATTCGGTCGGTTCCTAATATTTACTCAGCTATCGGCTCAACTTTAATATAAATTTTTTTTAGATTAATTAAAGTTTCTAAAACATTAGCGACTCATCATTCATTTACATGACATGCACTTTCCAATTTTAATGAAAATTAAACTATTAATTATTACATAATTTTAAAAGAAAATTAAATTATGGACTTCTCTATAATAGTTATTTAAGGAAAAAATTCTAGGCTTTTAAAAAAGTCACATCTCCTTGAAGAAAAAAAAATATATTTTTCTGAACAAAGCACTTTTCATTCTTTTAGTTGCTTAGCAACATTGTCTGTTTATGTTCTGTCAACCATTAGACAACAACCTATTATCAATGCAAAAAATAATAAAAAAAAATCTGGTGTGACTGGCGCACAGCACACAACTTTCTCTTACCTTTGGTAATCGAAAGTTGTATTCTGTGCTTGTCACACCAGATTTTTTGTGTCGACATATATTTAGTTCCCGACAGTACGAAACATATGAATTCAGATGTAAAATTTATAAGTATGGGAAAATATTTATATTTTGTTACCATGGCAACCATTTCTCCTATCTTCCATATGAAATACAAGAGTAAAGTGGTCTTCAGAAGATTTCAATTGCAAAATGAGAATATACATTTTAAAGAGAATCTAAAAATTAATTGATTTTTGAATTTAAAAAAAAATCGTTGGAGCAAATTTTGAGAAAATCGAAAAAAACTGAAAAAGTACATCAGTAAAGTACTAGTACTCTTTGGCCGATTTTGATTAAAAGCTTATTTTTCCGGTCCCGGGGGGTGTTTAACTTAAATATAAAATTTCAGCCTCCTAGCTCAATTCCTTCATGCTTAAAATTGAACACAGACACACAGACACACGGACACACAGACACACAGACACACACACACACACAGACAGACCATGTCGCGAAAACCACTTTTTTGGATTCAGGGGACCTCAAAACGTGAAGATCCATCAAAATCTCGACATCGAATTTTTGACATGAATCCAATACTTTCTCTCTATATATATATTACATATATACATAGGTAAGAGAAAGTAAAAATTGTGAGATACACACACATAAACATATTTATTTTATTCTTTAAAACTTCTCGTCAGCGCATAAAATAAATTGTTTTTTCTCTTTTACTTATTGTTTTACTTATTGCTTATAGTTTTACTTATAGACAGATCACTATTAATAAAAAAATTTTTAATTTCTTTAATTCTTTTAATTAAAAGTAAGAGAAAGTTGTGTGTACTACGACCAGTCACCCCAAATTACCTCCCCCCTGAAAAACTTCTCTGGATCCGCCCTTAAATGCAACATACACTATTTGAACAGAGATACTTTAACAGACTCACTTTTATAAAATTACATAATCTTTTAAATAAAAAGAAAAAATGCCCGCGGTGTAGGGGTTAGCGTGCTGGCATTGTAGGGTCGCGGGTTCAGATCCCAGACAGTCCGATGATTTTATTTAAGCCAGAGATTAACATTTATCGTCAAAGTCTTAAATGGCCTAAGTTGCTGAAAAGACTGTGTGAATATGTGTGAGTGTGAGTGTGAATGAGAAAAAAGTGTGAGTGTTAAAAAAAAAAAAAATTAAAACACACACGAATACGTATTTACAAACACATACCTTCATACGTAATCATATATATACTTTTGAACTTTTTTAAATTATTTAAATCGCACCATAGATATCCGGGAAGTCCTCATTATTTATTATGTCTTATGATGCTCTATTAGCCTATTTTACCATAATTTAATTTTTCTTTTAAAAAATATATAAACATACTAAATTTATTGTTTATTATTGTGCTCAATAATTGATGACATAGAAAATTTAACAAAAAATTTTAATAAAAAGGATATTGTGATAATTGTTGGAGGTTTTGAGGATACCCAATTGGGAAGGACGGATCATAATATTTATATTGGAATGGATACATTAGTCAAGAAAACGAGACATACCCGGGTTAAAATAGTTGGTCTCTTTAATAGAAATAGGAAGGTGAATGAAGAAATCAATCTAAAAATAGAAAATTTTATTAGAATTAATGAAATTAAAAATATTGAAGTCATTGATCCTCCTTTAATGATTAAAACTATTTATTGTGTGAGGAACGGATACGCCCTTAAATATAAAGCAAAAAAATATTTAGCAGAGTTTTTAATAGAAGAAATAACAAATTCTAAAAAAATACCAGTTATAATCAGTAATAGATATGGTAAAGTGAATAAACATTTTTTAAGTCAAGCACATATGCACACGCAGTCTTTTCTTCTTCAAAAAAAATAAATTCTGAAAATAAAAATAACATATATATTTCAGAATTACATAATAACGAAGTCAAAGATCAAGTGATTTGTTTTAATTGTCAGGGCTTCTTAAACAATAGAGACCAAATTGAATATTATCTTAGTTGTTCGAATTATTTGATCGTTGCATTGACTGAAACTCACGTAACTGATGATATAACTCTTAAAGAATTAAACATAAGAGGATATAAACTGGAACAAATCTGCACTGAAAATCGAAGGACAGGCGGAGTGATGATTTTCTTGAAGGATTCTATTAAATATAGAATGAAAGACTCAATTAATAATGAAAACTATCTTTGGTTGATATCGGTTGAGATATACATAAATAGAGAAAAATACTTGTTGACAGTTATTTATCATCCACCAGCCAAGGAAGATGCTAAATTTTTAAAGTTTTTTGAAGAGTTTATTAATGGAATGAATGAAATTGAGGGAAGGAAAATAATAATGGGTGATATTAATTATGACTATACCCAAACGACATTCTATATTCAAAAATATAAAGATATTATTTATAAAAATGGATTTAAGCAGATTGTAAACCATCCCACCCGAGAAACAGAATTTACTTCCACTGTTATAGACCATGTTATAACAAATGCAAAAAACATAAAGGTGAACGTTCTGCATACTCCAAGAATCAGTGATCATTACATGATAGAAATTATTTTTGAAAACTGTAAAAAGGATCAAGAAATTTTGAGATATAAGAAGAAAACATTTACCAACAGAAACTATAAAAAATATAATAAGGATATGTTTCAAGAAATACTACATAACTATGAATGGAATACATGTATATCTGATGTTAACATACTAGCTAATAGTCTCACTAATTCATTAAGAAATACAATAGATCAGATGTGCCCAATACAAGAATATCGAGTCGCTGTTAAACATCTGAATAATAAATGGATGAATAAGGAAATTTTGGACACTATGAAACAGAGAGATAATAAATATAGAGAAGCAAAAATGTCAAAGAATTTGAGTTTTTGGGATGAATACAGAAAGCTTAGAATACAAGTGATAAAAAAAATAAAATTTGCAAAAAATAAATATTTAACTGAATTGATTGACGGAAACAAACAAAATAGTCAAGTATTATGGAAAAACTTAAAAGAGTTATTGCCAGATAAAAATAAGGAACACAAAGACTTTATAGTTTTTGGAAATAAAGAAGAAAATGATGTTAATGTTATTCCTGATTGTTTCAATCAATATTTTGTTGAAAGCATTGAAAAAATTGTGACAGAGGTTGAAATTCAAAAGAAAAACTTAAATATATCACTTGATTCTATATGTAACAAGAGAGAAGATATGATTCCAAATAGATTTACATGCTTTGAAAGGATCGATATGACACAATTAAAGAGAATGGTTAAATCACTTAATAATACTGGTGGATGCGGAGATGGACTCACAACTGGTATAATAAGGGATGCAGTGGATGTCATCGCAAACAGATTTTTGGATGTAATCAATGCTTCTTTGACGGATGGAAAATTTCCTGATAATTGGAAGGACGCAATAGTGATACCAGTGCCGAAAGTGAATGGAACTAACAAGTGCGAAGAATTTCGTCCAATCAACATAGTTCCTATTTATGAAAAACTATTGGAAATGGCGGTGAGGGAACAATTAGTGAAGTATTGTGAGGAGTTTGGTTTGTTTAATAGTGACCAATCTGGGTTTAGACAGAAACATTCTTGTGAGACTGTTATATTAAAAATTACAGATGACTGGATGGAAAAATTTGAAAATGGTAAAACAATAATTTCGGTATTCCTAGATTATCGTAGGGCATTTGAAACTATTAACAGGAATAGACTGTTGGACAAATTGGAAGAATTAGGAATAGGTGGAAAAGTGCTGCAATGGTTTAGATCTTATCTTGGAAACAGAAGACAGAGAGTTAAATTTCAAGACAACTATTCAGAGTATAAAAATGTAAAATTTGGTGTTCCTCAAGGGACGGTTTTAGGCCCAATTCTGTTTCTATTGTATATAAATGATATTTCAAAATATATAAAACATTGTAAAATTAACATATTTGCGGATGACACAATGATTTATGTTAGTGGGGAAAATGTACAAAATTTGTTAAAGTGTATAAATGAAGATTTAGATAATTTGTTTGTATACTTATGTAATAATGAAATGTGCGTGAATATAAATAAATGTAAGTTTATGGTTGTGAATGGAAAAAAAGAGAATGTATCAAATGTTATTAATGTTAAGATGAATGATATGATGTTGGAAAGAGTGGATAAAATAAAATATTTGGGAGTAGTTTTGGATAGTAAGATGAGTTTCCTGGAGCATGGTAAATACTTAGTTAATAAAGTATCGAAAAAGGCATATTTTCTCCAGAGAATAGGAAAAAATTTGTCTATGTACACAAAACTGCTCTTATATAAATCAATAATTTCCCCACACTTGAATTTTTGTTCAACAATATTAAATTCCTTACCCGAGTATGTTGTAAATGATCTGCAAATTAAACAGAATTGGTGTATGAGGACTATATTAAGATGCGACAGATACACCTCAGTTAAAAAAATGTTAAATATTCTAGAAATATTTAATGTTAGAGAGACAGTATATTATAATTCTATGTCAATGGTTTTCAAGATGATTAATGGAGATATGCCAGAGTATTTAAATGAAAGAATAAAATTTAATAGTGAGAATTTTGAATATGGCTTAAGAGATAGAAGTAAGTTGAGAATTGATAAATGTAAAAGTGCTAAAAAACAAAAAACTTTATTCTATAGGGGATTGATGAATTTTAATAAATTAAATAAATGTATAAAGAATGTCAAAGATTTGAAAACTTTTCAAAACTTGTTGAGGAAGGAAATGTTAGAGAATAGGATAAACGATTGATATTTTGTGGAGTATTGGTGTGTTAAACTAATTTTCTCAAATTTATCCATCAAGTGACGATTGACTTTGAACTACTATTATCACTGGTCATTATTGTGTCCTTTATTCTTGAACGATTTATCAAAATTGATTATTGAAACGAAACGATAATTCATTTATTGTAAGAGGTACTAATTATTGGAATTATTGGAAAATATTTTTTAACTTAGATGTAAGGAAAATAAGGAATACTATTGTGGAATAATCAAGTAATATTTATTAATATTATTTTTTGTCTTGTATTACCATATTTTTTTTAAATATTCAATAAAGATTAATATTATAATTTATCTTTAATTTATTTTAAATTTGATGTATAGGATCTTCAGCTTTATTCTTTTACTCGGTAGAATATATTTACTTAGGTCATTTAGGGATTATTGTATGTGTCTATTTAAATTTTATTATACTGATAGCTATCGGGGCCGTTCCACACGCTGGTTCCCCGAGGTTCTGCCGAGCTTGGCATTGGTTATATTTAATTATAAATTTTACTTTTAGGTGTACAGTCAGTTTCAATATTAACCGCCATCGCTAGAGAATAGAGTCGTGAAGTTAGACAACTAGAATGCTTAGAAAATAAATAAATAAACTTTTTTTAATATTGCAGTGGAAATTCTATTTTTTGAAACAACAATTACGCCAGTTAAGCGCTCTGATTGTCTAACATCACGGCGCTATTCTCTATGAGTGGCGGTTAATATTGAAACTTACTGTACATCGTAAAACAAATATATCCCCTCTCCCCCGTGGCTGAGAGATTAGAGTTGGTGACAAATGTCATTATTGATAATCTTAAGGACAAGACGGAAACCGATGAATATTTATTTAAATCGTTGATTTTTGAAGTTATGGCTGTGATGTGATTGTAATGGCACAGGAGCCATATAATTTTGTATGAAGCAAATAAATTTTAATATTGACGTGTCCTGGTTTGATCACATGTGCACTTGCACTATGTGTATAATTCCCAATAACAGATGATGGCCAAATAAATTCAGGCCAAAACGTCTTATTCTGGGAGTTTTATTGAACATGGATAATCCCAATTTGGCTGATATCTCCAATTCTCCATTATAACTATATTTATTTAAATCATTCGGGTGTACCAATTGGTATAAATAAATGGATTACAAATATCGTTATTAGAATTATTCCAGTATCGTTAAAGTCTATTCGTGTATGGCCTAAGATGCCGAAAAAACTAAAAAAATATATACCGTATATCAGTATGTCGATACAAAAATTTTTATCTGATCAGTCATACCAGATTTTTATTGTTATTCTTATTACTTTCTCTTGCCTATGTATATATGTATACTCTCATTTTACCCTTGAAATCTTCTGAAGAACACTTTACTTTTGTACTTCATAGGAGAGATATGAGAAATGGTTATTGTTAACAAAAAATAAATATTTACCCATGTTTATAAATTTTACATCTTGAATTCTAATATATCAGCGGAAACTAAATATATCTCGACACAAAAAATCTGGTGTGACAAGCAGTGCGACCAGTCACACCAGATTTTTTATTTTTATTCATTTTGGCATGATACCTATATTTAATTACGATTCATGTGATCCAGGAATTTTTATATTATAGCTATACCAATTTATTTAAATATTCATCTGATTTCATGGGATTCGAACCCACCCACCCTTTAGTTTAGCTCTTACCGCTATATTGACATTGTCAGTATGTTTTATTAATTGAAGTTTATGATGCCGAAAGATCAGCATGTTAGAAGTTTTTCATAGTGTCTTTTATTGATATTCTTAATATATCAAAAGAAAATCATCAGCTCTCTGATAATAATTATTATCAAAGATTTTTGAAGAGAAATGTTGTTTTTCTTTTATATAAAATTTTATAATGGACACATTGATTTTTTTGCCTATGCCTAAAGGCCTGTTTTTCTCGATTAGTATCTTATTCTTGACAGCAAGTGCGTGGGAGGTCATATGCAAATCAAATGCAAAAGTATAGTGCGCATGCGCTTAAGAGATTCCGTCTCACCGGAAGACAAAGGGCGAAATTCTTCTTAGTAACGGTAGACATGATAAAAGGCGGTCGATTTATGATTTTACAATTTTCTTCCTTCAAGGTAGAAATGGACAAATCTTAATAAATAATCTAATCAAACGGACTTGCCCAAATGGTCAATTTGCTAATTAATAGAAAATAATCTTAATAAATAAATATTTAAAAAAAAAAAATATTTTTCGAGATTTTTACATATTATAATATCCAATATACCTCGATTAGAAAACAACACACAACTTTCTCTTATCCTTCGGGAAGATATTTTTCAAAATTTTAATCTCATATTTGGATATTTTATAGCCTACACAATAGAGAATCCTAAATAAATACAAAATTTCATAATAATTGGAGAAAAAAATTTTAAATATGTAAAAAGTTCCAAAGGTTCCCTTCAAAAGTTCCCTTTTGAATCGAAATTAACATGCAAATCCCCATAGAGATTTAACATTGGCTCTATGGAAGGAAAAGCCGAAAAGTGAATTTGAAAAATCTGAAATATTTCCTATGAAGTTCAAGAGTAAAGTGTACTTCAAACGATTTCAAGGGCAAAATGAGAATAGACATTTTAAAAAGCATCTAAAAAATAATTGATTTTATTGAAATATAATCAAATTGGTTGGAGCGAATTTTGAGAAAATTGAAAAAACTGAAAAAATACATCAGTAAAGTACTAGTACTTTTTAGCCGATTTTGTTCATAAGCTTATTTTGAATGTCCGGGAGGGTACTTAACTTAAATATAAAATTTCAAATCCCTAGCTTAATTCATCCATGATAAAAATCGTTGCACACACACACATAGACACACAGACACACACAATTAATTTTGCGGGACCTACTTTTTTTGACTCAGGGGACCACATCATCAAAATCTCGACATCGAATTTTTGACATGATCGCCAATACTTTCTCTCTATATATATTTCATTTATAGGGTAATAGAAAGTAATTAGAACGAAGTAAAATTTAGAATGCAAAACGTTGAGAAAAATCTTTGTTAAGATATGAATTAGAAAGAAGAATACTTTCTCTCTCTATATATTTCATATATGGACCCTGTTATGCAATGGTGTGTCAAAGACCAAATATCGAGTTATGAGAAAATCAACAATAAAGTTTTTTGTTTACATTGGATTATATATAATTTTTCTTGTCAATTGTGCAAGTAGCATTTAATATAAATTTTTTTAGGACATATTTCATAAAAAATACTATTAATTAAAGCATTTGAAACAATATTCCGTGCTTAACTCAATTTTAAATTTTTTGGTCTTTGACACACCATTGCATAACAGGGTCCATATAGGGTAAGAGAAAGTAAAAAGGTGAACGAAATTTTTTTCTTAATCCTTTTGGGCTGACATTTGGGATTATTTTGATTGCGTGTATATTATTATTAAGCTTATATTAATTGCTAGCCAATTTTAATTTAATTAATTTTTTTGGGCCGGAAGAAGGAACTGACTCTATGAATATGAAGCGAAACATCTATCTCTGCTTTGCTCCAAGAGTCAGATGCTTTAAATTCTTTTATTGAGAGTCTTCTCTAATTTTTATTTTCGTATTAATATATACTTATTAACAATATTTTCCAGGTGAATAAACATTTTTACTATTTAATTTAAAAAAAAAATCATTAATTAATTTTTAATTATATTTTTAAACTCGATTTTTTTCCCATGGTCATATGCAAATATCAACTGTCCCAATTTACTGTTCAATGTCAAAAAAAATTCTCTTTAAAAACAATTATAAAAAGGTACTCTGATAATGTAGTCTGCATTAATCAATTATTATTGTAATAGATAAAAAGTGCAAATTACGGATTACCTTGTCCTACCTTCTTGGCACTTAATTCATTATCTATACACTCTGTCTAACCTAAAAAAGAAGTTCAATAAAAAAGAAAAAACCTCTCAAGATATTCTCGTGACTTTCGTAGGAATGAAGCTCATGAATTAGGAAAAATGGTGTTTCAATTGGTGATAGGGTTTTGATTAGGATTCTGATTTTTATTTATCAATATATTTATAGTTCGTTTTATTTAAATCAGGCTATTAATTATTCTTCAATTTTATAAATTTCGGCGCATTGGTATTTATATGATGAATGAATTTTGTCACTGATCCAGGAGAAGGGCTTTTATTAAGTCTTTATCATTATACCTATTATATACAATCAATAAAAAAAAACATTAAATTCATAAAGATGAACTTGTGATCAACCTAGCAAATAATGTAATGGAAAATATTATTTTTTGGTAAATTTATTAGAATAAATGAATCTCTGAGGAAGGATTAGTTCTAATAAATTACTCTATAATATCAGAGAAAGTGTTGCGATCCTGTCAAAAATTCGATGTCGAGATTTTGATGGATATACATGTTTTGAGGTTCCCTGAGTTCAAAAAAGTGGGTTCCGCTAATTAGTCTGTCTGTGTATGTGTAACGATTTTAAGCATGAAGGAATTGAGCTATGGGATTGAAATTTTATTGTACAGGATATTTAAGTTAGCTTTTGAACAAAAAGTACTAGAACTTTACTGAAATTACTTCTTCAGTTTTTTTCGAATTTCTCAAAATAGTCTTTAACGATTTTGATTAAAATTCATAAATCAATTATTTTTTAGATTCTCTTTATTTTTCTTCGAATATCCTTTTCTAATTGTATCCTTTACAAGTATTGAAACATTTTGAAAAAAAAAGTCAAAAATTTCAAAGACACATTGCCAAATAAATGGTAATCTAATTCCAATCATTGAAAAAAATTTTTATAAATTTTTTATGTTAAATTAAATAAACTAATTCAAATTAATTAAAAACAAAAAAGCTGCCTGCCCATACGAAGTGAGCTTACATTTCGTAATTTCTTGTGAACCAGTTCAAGGTTTAATTAAAAGAGTGTAATTGACTCAAATATTTAATTCACATTTTATAGGTCTACATATATTATTTATTTCATTTTTAATACTTATTTAAAAATACTTGTTAGTTTGAAATTGGTTTGATAATTATTAATAAGTGAGAGCAGTAGGTAGACATAATTAATAAAAAAAAATCTGGTATGACTGGTAAGCACAACTTGCCTACCTTTGGTAATTGTAAGTTGTGTTCTGTGCTTTTCACACCAGATTGTTTGAAAAATATGTTGAACGTGAGCATTACTAGTGGCCAATCAAAATATCATTTGCATCTTCTCTTGCGTACTATTTCCCAGTGCTTATTTTAGGTAAACCCTAACCATCTTCAGTCGTCACAAATTCAATTTTTTCTACCAAATTTTTCCTAAGAAATATTCTAATTTTACTAATAATTTTTTGGGTATATTAATTGAGACTTTTGCTTATACTAATTTATTGTAGCTTATTTAATAAGCTGTTAAATTAGCTTGCGCCACCTCTGTGTAAATTCTAAGATTAATATATAGATAGCTCTCATTGATTATCTTTTGTAGTTGCATGTTATGTTAAAATATGGATATTAAAATTATAATTTTATTTTCTGGTGTAATATAAAACGATAGGGGCTTCTCAAATATATCTAATCAAATCTAATTTCACTCAGGGGCTCACTTCTAGTGAGTACGTGGATGGCGACCACGAGTTACCCGAGCTAAGGATAGCATTTCTTCCTTTCCTTTATGTTAGCCTTTTTTTCTATTTTTCATATCAAGCGCCAGCTTGCTTTTCTTTCGGTCTCATTTTTTTATAAATTAATTTTGCCGGCTCTACATAGGGATAAGATAGAAGAAGATGGACTCCTCAAATCTAAATCAAAAAACTGAAAAAATACATCAGTAAAGTACTAGTACACACACACACACACACAGACCAGGTTGCGAAATCAATCCAAAAAAAGGATTCAGGGGGCCTCAAAACGTAAATATCGATCAAAATTTGGAGATCGAATTTTTGACATGAATCTAATACTTTCACTCTATATAGGTAAGAGAAAGCAAAAAATGTACTGCTGATAAATTTAAATAAAATTTGGTGTAACAAGCACAGAACACAACTTTCAATTACCGAAGTTAAGAGAAAGTTGTGTGCTGTGTGACAATCACACCAGATTTTTTAAATTAATTTGATAAGGAATCTGCTGTTTTTTTATACAAACAACAGACTTTCCTACTATTGTAAGAAGATAAAATTGATTCCATTTTACTGGTGTTAGGCTATCCACTCAAACCCTTAAATGTCTTTGGATTAGGTGAAAGTGTATGAGAAGGAAGACTTAAAGAGAATGATTATCTTTTCGATGTCCATCTTAAAGGAGAAAGCTTTTTTTTTTTTATTTTTATTTGATTTTTTTTTTCAAGGAAATTCCTCTTGTCTTTTATTAACTACTCCAAGCTCGATTAAATCCAAACGGATCAGTTAATCCAATCATCGGCTTTCTCTTTTATCGATAATAATAACAACAACAACAACAACAGCCCTTTTGTATTTTACCGTCCATTATTTGCCAATAAACTTCCTGAGAAAATCAAATCAAATTGAATGATGATGAAAAATTGTTTTGAGACTTTCATTTAAAAAAAGTAATTAAATTTTCAATATCAATTATATAAGAATAAAATTTTTTTGATAACATAAATTAATTGTAAAAATGTATTGTAGTAAAAAAAAAAAAAACTTATTCTCACGAGGGTTTATAGCCTACTATACCTGCATTCAATTAAGAAGAAATTTTCACATGACTTCCATTATATTATTAATTTTATAATTGTCCTTTTTTTTTTATTTTCTCCTGTTATTTTTTTTTAGTAGAAAATTTTTAAATTCAGTTTTTTGGTAATAAATAATTTAGGGATTAAGCAACCCGCTTCTTTTTTAGAGAATCAAAGTTTAATTTGATTGGACAAAGATTTTGTTTTCTTTATTTTTTTTTCTTTAAAAAAAACACTCACACTTTCTCATTCACACTCAACATACACACACATTCACAGTCTTTTCGGCAACTCAGGCCATATAAGAATTCAACAAGAAAAAACCAAAACTGCTTTATTCATCATAAACACTAATTTTTATGAAAATATTTCCTGTTGCATACTGTCTGTCGTCCATCATCAGTACTGACAAAAATTGCAATGGCGGTTGTCTTCCATATATAAAATTTTATTTTTTTAAAATATAAGGTTGCCATTTAATATCAATGTTTTTTTTTTTTTTTTTAAGTACTTTTTTTCAATTAAATGTGGGATTGTACAATTTTTTATCTTAATTTCTTAAATATCGGAAGTTTTATTTGTCTATGGCTAAATTAGTGGTGGCTGATTAAAACAATATACCATATAATATATGGTCTATATATTATATAGACAAATAAAACTTCCGATAATTTTTTTCAGTTTTATAAAAAAAAAAAAAAAAAAAAAAACGCCGAACTCCCAACTCCTCAACTGGGAACTATGTATATTGTTATATGGACAACATCCACCATTACAATTATTGTAGGCACTGCATGATGGATCGCGTTTTTTTTTTTTTTTTTTTAACACTCACACTTTTTTCTCATTCACACTCACACACACATTCACACAGTCTTTTCGGCAACTCAGGTCATATAAGACTTACGATATCCGTTATAGAGATTAATGTACATATATGGGGTCCAGGCATTCTTATTTAAGCCATTTGGTATCCAATTGGCTTAAATAAAATCATCGGACTGCCTGGGATCCGAACCCGCGGCGTTTGGTATACGAGGTTAGCACGCTAACCTCTACGCCAAGCCCCGAGGGCGATGGATCGCGTTATTAACATAATAAATAGCATTTATGGTGTTAAAGTAGTGTTGGTTTCTTTGATTATTATTATCCAGTCTAAAACAACAAAGTTCATGTTTAAAGAAATTTTATTTACAAACACTTACTCTAGTCCAATTGAAGGGCTTGTTTTTGAAATATATTTTGTTTCTTTAAACGAGGCCTCCCAATCTTTATCCTTGTCCCAATCCTACCTATTCTTAAAATTTAATTTTACATATTTTTACTTGTCTATCCATTCAGAATAATGATCAATTTTGTTTTCAGAGGGTCAAATTTGTCAAATATCAGTCAACTCTTAAAAAACTTAACTGAAAATTTCTTTATTTTTGCTATTCTTAAGTGCGTGCAAGTGTAATACTATTCTATAATATTTGTGAATATTTGCTCATTAGTCACTAACCCTTTTACTTTAATTCTATTTCTCTGATTTATGAGGATTTTCAAAAATTAAAACCGCTATTATCTCCAAACAATTGGAATTTGGCATAGGGATGATTTATTTTATATTTCAAATGTCCCTGGGATAACACAAGGGTGGAAATCTCGCCTTTTCTTCTAGGGTTCAGAGGTTCCCTTCTTCTCCCGAGCGATAAAATTTTTTAAAATTAAATATAAGTTAATAATTAATTTAGAAAAATGCTTAAAACAAACCTTTAAAAAATGTTAAACAAGATTTCAAAACTAAAGGTCATTTTCATCTTAGGAAAAATTAACATTAAAAACTTCCCTTTATTTATTTTTAAATTTAATTTCCAGTAGAAGCTATCTTTTCAATTAAAGTGGAAACTCGTGCATATTCATAGACTTGGAAAGATGAATTTATTATCAACCTTTCCCTTTCATAAATTTTGTTGGTTTTTCCTTGTAGATTAATTTTTTAAAGATTATTGCACCACTCTGAGAGGGATTTTTTTGTTTATTCGCATTATAAATAAATCAATTTATAAAATCAAATTTAGTTCGAACTAACTTGTTTTCGTGTCAGACGTTTTAAACGATCAAATTGTGATTCAAAGCATTTATTTATTCATAATTAAAACGTCTATTGCATCAGATTTTGCGCCCAATTCTAAGAACAATATTTGATCATTTTCTATTTATTAATAAAATATTTATTTGAGTGAGAAAAAAATAATCTATTTTTTAAAATTATGTGAGTGGAGAGGAAGCCATCAAATGGATAGTTCTATCGAAATCTATAGGCATCGTCAGTCTCTCATCGCTCATCTTTTATTTTTAATATTTTTCTGTGTTTCGGAAAGTGTTTGTAAATAAATTTAGAAGAAAGAAAAACAAGAAGAAAATGCAGCCAATGTAGTTTCTTTGTTGAGATCAGCCCATGGCTAACGTTTCAGTCCTAGGTTTGGATCATCATCAGAGTTGTATGGCTGTGTCAAAAAGGCATATATAATCTTGCACCGAGACCGGAGGGCTTCATGTACAAAATTGAGTCTTATATACTTTTAATAACAAAATGTTATTATTGTTTAAAATTGAGAAGGGCATCTCAAACAATGATAGAATTTTGTAAAAGTGCATAAGACTCATTCTTGCACAGGAAGCTCTCTCTTCTCTGGGAAAATATATATCGACGTTCTAATTAGAAAAGTGCCTAACTCCATTTTTGTTTATTTTTCAGGAGAGCCAAAAAATATTTCATTGTCATTGTTAAAGCCACTGTCAAACACTTTTCGTGCTGCAACTTTTCGAACTGAAAAATTTGAATTACGCTCTTACCCAGTTCAGGCATATGGAGAATGATATTTTTCAACAGAAAATAAAAAAAAATGATTTTCGAAAAAAAGTGGAGTTAGACACTTTGCTAATTAGAGCGCCGATATGCCTTTTTGACACAGCCCCAGCTCTGATGATGGTCCAAACCTAAGTCCGAAACGTTAGCCGTGGGCTGATCTCAACAAAGAAACTACGTAGATTGACTCGATTTCCTTCTTGTTTTTCTTTCTTCTACAGTCATAAATCCCCTGTTACATGTAAATATATTCTTACTGCGACTTATTACATATTATATTTAACTCGGACTTAAATTTAATTCAGGTTACTGTAATTTATAATTTTTCTAATTTATTCAATTTGATTAACTTTAGCCATAAATTACTCTCTCAAATAATTCTTACTTAAATGATTTTTTTGCCTTGTTACTTCAAACAACGCCCAATAAATTGTGAATTAGCCAGTCAATATTTTGTTTAAGATAAAGAGAATATACGAGATGAGTTTGTGTGTTTTTGATTGGGCAAATCTCACCCTCTGGACAATGCTGATGAAATGATTTTTTACTTTCTTTTTTATATATAATAAACTTATAAATTAAAAGTTTATTGATGTTTAAAAAGCTTAAAACTTAAAATTGAGTAAGGATATGTAAATAAGCAAGCTATTATCTAAAAATTCACTTATATTAATTTATAAAATTCATTTTAAAAAAAAGATGGCGGGGATTGGTCCTGCTGGGAAGACGGCCTCTATATGTCTGGGACTTTCTTCCCATGTCAAGGGACTTTCACTGCTTTCCCCGGCCTCAGTTCGTTTAGTGCCTTCGTTAGAAGTGCATCTTGTGCTTTAAGTGAGTACTCATTTTTGACGATGTCTATAAAAATAAACAGATTCCAATTCCTTAATAATTTCATATAGGTAAAATAGGAGAATTAGTTTTTTTTCTTAATTCAATTTTAATGATTTATTGGGAATCGAACTTTGAAATAATTAAGAGTTTTAAATGAGAATTTTGTATTAGCCTAATGTTTCATGAAAGAGGGTGAAATTATTCTTTCTTACATTAATAGGCGACTAGATTGCCCAGTAAAACGGCATATCAAGGTGTGTTCAAATTAATTGCCAAAATCGACAAAAATTTGCAAAACTGCAAAAAAAAATTACAAATTTATCTTTTAATTATTCCTTTACTTAAAAAGGAATTTCAGAATAGTTTTGAAAAGGAAGTAAATAACTTTCTTAAAAGGAATGATTTTTTTAATATAATATCTTTCGTTACCCTTTTATAAACGTCATACCTTCTTTTCTGGATTCCAAATAAATATTGTCATCAAATTATAATTTTAATGGAAATCATAAATTTCTTTATTGATACAAGAATTTTACTATTTAAGAATTTCGTCAGTAAAGGACAAGGACTCAAACTAAGATCACCTTGAAAGGAGCCCAACTTTTGGGATTTTATTTCCTGTTTAATTATTGTTTAAAATATTCATAAAATTTTATTTTATAAAAACTAAAAAATTTTATATAAGCCATCCATAGTAATTAAAACTCCTAAGTGGTTAATTAATCTAATCTAGTTTTTATGAAAATATTTTAATGTTTTGTTTCTGAATATTTTTTTGCGAGTATTTCTTCTTTCTTCGTTCTGACGAGACAACTCATACAGAGATACTTGGCTGTGATAAAAAAAAAAAAAAAAAACTCCGAATTTAATTTCACACAATAGCATTACATTTATTTTTGTCTATTTTCATTTTTTTCTTCTTCATTTAAATATAATAAATAATAAGACTAATTAGTTTGACCATATGATGAAAGGTGGCTATTATTTGGTCACTTATTTATATTACAAGTGGAAAAGCCCGCCCTCGGCGGGTAAACAGCTAGTAAACAAAAACACGCTTAACCTTTGAGTTTAAAAAAAGTTTTTTTTTTCACAAATATTTACCTATCTGAGGTATAAGGAAATTTTTGTTAAGTTAGCAACTTAATAAAGACATTATTTATTAAAATATACTAGTGAGATTTTTTTTAAGGTCTTTTTCGACAACTAAGGCCATTTAGACCCCATCCCTATTTATTTCAAATGATTTGTAGTCAAATCAAATGAAATAAATTTTTCTCGCTTGGGACGGGGACCCTGGCGCGAGAAGTTAGAGATTTAATTACTAATTATTTTAATTATTTGGCTTTAAATTTCATAGGTAAGAGAAAACTTAATGCTTTCTAATGAACAAATTCTCGATTTTCCGAAATTTTTTGCGCCTCCTTTTTTGAGAATTTGGGGACAAGGGCGGACCCAGAAGAGTTTTTCGGGTGGGGGGGGGGGGGTAATTTGGTATGAGTGATCGCACAACACAACACACTCTTACTTTCGGTAATTTAAAGTTGCATTCTGTACTTGTTTACCAGAATATAAGTTATACACAAATCCAATTTAATTAAGTATTCATTTTTAAAGTTTTATTTTAAAAATAATATTTAATTTCCAAGAAAAATATTTTGGTCAAACCGAGCGTGACAAACCGACAGACAGACCGACACTCCGCTATTATATAGGCCTATATTTATAGAAATTAAAGCTAATTAATTTTTTTCAAAAAAATAAATAAACAAGGCTTATGTTTCTAATTTCACCCCTTTGTTGTGTCTTATACCGAATTTCGGGTCTTTGCTAACTAACTCCGTCTTGGGCTCTTTTGTAATCATATCGCCTGCTGAAAATCATAGTGACGAAAGTCCGAAATTCAACAATCCAAACAACAAATGAATAGGCAAGAATCAATAACAAACAATGGAAATATATTTCCGCCACTTTGGCTCTCATAAGAGAAGACGTTTTAACAACGTTAGGGTTAGGCTTAACTCAAAAATTGAATTTTCGGACTTTCGCCACTATGATTCTCAACATAAAGAAATAAAATGAATAGAATGATTGTCATCTCCCTCCTCTTGATTATTTGACGTTTCGAAAAGAGAGATATCTTCTTAAGTTAGTATGCTTAAGTGTTCATCAAGGTCGTCTAGTGTTCAAAGACTTAAGTACTCTAGCACTCTCTTCTCTCTTTTAAGAGTCGTCATCGGAGATAAGGTCATCTCCCCACTGATTATATAATTATATCGCTGTTTATTTGCAAATGAAAAAAAAAATTAATAAATCTTTTTTTATATTATGTAAAAAACTATATTCATTTGTACGCTAATGAAAAAAAATATTTATTTCATCATAAGTAGTATGATCGCGTGAAACTTTTATTTCTTAATACATTAAAAATATTTATTTTCCATGTATTCTAGAAAAATCACTCTTAAGGTGATTGAAGTAGATATGATTATTAATTGTCTCAGGAACTCATATCTTGTGAGCACGTCTATAGCTCCCACGAGTTACCTGAACTAAAGCTAGCCATCCTTCCCCCTCCTCTCATCAAACCTCTGACCGGGTCGGTTTGCTTCTTCTCTTCGTCGTATCTGGTTTTAATATGCTGACTCCGAAATAAGTGATTTAAGGCATTGAAAGAAGAAGAAATAATAAATATCAAAGCTTATAAAAAATTTTGCAGGTGCTGCAATAAAAAAAGATTTATTTGCTAATCGTTTGTTCATTCTCCATCGAGAGTAGTCAAAAGTGGCTTCATTATTTATGCCCAAACTTAGTTGTTAAAGTCAATATTAACTATCCGATTGATGAAGCTCCGTTAAAAATTGCATACGTTCAAATATATGCATATGGTGGTTATAAAAAGATATTTCAAGTTAAACGCTTCTCAGGAGTTTATTTTCAACATTTAATAAGTACGACGATTTTCTCACCAATTCATTTTACAATATAAACACAAATCACAGAATCAAATTTCTTTTGATAGGATGGGTCAATAAAAAAATTATATTTTTTAAAAGAGTAAAATTAGTACAAAGAGTATAATATTAAGTCCCACCTAGCGGTCTACCTGGCTTTAGAGCCCTGCGCGTAGGCAACCATTTAGCTTTCCAAATATACGACCGAAACGTTGGATTTGGGCTGTTCAAATAAAGAAATTTTGCTGCTTGCTAACTTCTTATTTTCTTTCGTCATTTTTACACATTTCTACACACTAGAATCATATCCCTTTGATACATAAAAGAAAATTCCATATAAATTTTTGAAAGGATAGGCAGAGGCAGCCAAAAAGCAAATACTCTGAATGCTTTACAATTTCCAGGACGTTTTGGTGCATCAAAAAACTGAAGATGAAGCATAAATAAACGCACCGAAACGTCTCCTGGAAATTATTCAGAGTATTTTCTTTTTAGCTTTCTCTACCCATCCTTTTAACAATTCCAATTGCACAGTGTACACAATAAGTACAATATTTAGTCCCACCCAGCGGTCTACCTGGCTTTAGAGCCCTGCGCGTAGGCAACCATTTACGATAGTCTGTCTATTGAGATGCCTTAAAATGTACATTCCCCCTGCAATTCTATAAACTCTATTAAAATTAGAAACCATAATATAATTTGGGACACCTACGCGCAGGGCTCTAAAGCCAGGTTGACCGCTGGGTGGGACTTAATATTGTCCCTCACTGTACACAAGGCAGACATGTGTGCAACGTGTGCACCGGGCTAAAGATGACACTTTTCTTCATAAAATACTACAAATCGTTAAAGTCTTTTACAATTAATCGTCAAATCTTCGAAAATTATTCTCCTATTAATTATTTTAATTGAAAAACTTTCAAAAATATATGTCTTCTAGTCATTTTTTTTTTCTTACCATTCAAACTTTTTTCTCATTCACACACATATTCACACAGTCTTTTCGGCAACTTAGGCCATATAAGACTTTACGATAACAGTTATTTATGAATCTATGTATATTGGGGTCCAGGCATTTCTATTTAAGCCATTTGGTATCCAAAATTATCGGACTGCATGGGGTCCGAACCCGCGACGTTCGGTATAGAAGGTAGGCACGCTACCAACTACACCAAGCCCGGGGGCTAGTCAAAAATAAAATTTAATTTATTTTGAAAATGTTAATGGAATTTAAAAGAAGTGGAATCAAATGACGTCATCATTATTGAACAAACAACGGAATAACAAAATCCTATACTAATATAGATATAGAGAAATTGATAAGGAAATTATCCCTATAAGTACGTTTGTTTGCATGATCGAATGAAATTTAATTTACTATATCATAAATTTCATGGGTGTACTAAGTTCAAATCAATATTTATAGATTTAAAAAATTCTGTTTTTTTTTCTCATAATAAGTATTGAATATAATAGAAGCAAGCATTGGTAATTCGGCTCTTGTCTCAGGGATATGTTTGGAATGCCTGATGGGCCTTTAACTATTATATTATTGAATTAAGCAATGGCTGCGACGATTTGAAAGTCCACGAATGCAAATCGTACCGGAAGCAAACACCTTCTTACTCATTTGTTTGTTGCTCTTTAATATATCTCAGACCTTACTTGTTAAAAAAAATTAATTTCGAAATAAGTTGCACCCTTCCTTTCTTATCGCATCCTCTTGAAGAGGTCGTATTTGACTTAGAACTCAGTCTCAGGTTGCTCAAAAGATTTTTTTTCGTTTTCTGCTTTGGCGTAGGTAGGTTCACGAAAAAAAACTTAATTGCGTCTTGGAACCCTTCGCGTTTCCAACTTCCGCTCCTTTTCTCCTAATTTTTTCTTACATGTTCGCCTCTCGGCCCCATCACACACCACGTCACTCCCATTTTAGTAGTAAGGGGCCATTCAAGTTTTACGTAAGCATTCTGGGGTGGAGAGTTTTTTTTTTTTTTTTTTTTTTTTTTTTGTTTAATTATTCTCATTCGCATACATGAGTCCATTTAGAGTTTACAAATGTTATATTTGAAATACCATAATTCAGTATCGATAGCTTCCGGTGGGCATTCAGCATTATTGTTCTTCGGGATCCACCTATCGAGGGGTATCTTATGTGCTTATTTTTGCTGATAAGAGAAAGGGGGTAAAACAGTTGCATATGTGAGCATTTTGAAACCCAAAGTTCCCTAATAAAATATACAAAGAGTAGTTGAAAATTTGCTTATTATTGCAGACACGGAGAAGAGCCTAAAAGAACCAAAAATTTGCTTACGTAATACTTGAATGGCCCTTAATCATAAAATTGTGACTACGTATTATATGAGTAAAAGAAACGAATTGCTCAGGGGCCCACATCTTGTGGGTACGTGGATGGCGACCACGAGCTGCCCTAGCTGGGACTGGCAGCACTTCTGTTCTTTGCATGTCAGTCCCTTCCCTTCTATATTTTCAACAGGCGTCAGACCGTGCGACGGGCCGGCTTGTTCTATTTCTTCCCGGTCGTAAAAACCCAAACCCATGAACCGCCGACCCCGCACCGCGGGATTAAGGCGAAGAAAGAAAAAGAAGAAGAAAAAAACTATCTAAAAATTTAAAAAAAAAATTCAAAATTTCAAGAAATTAAATAAAATTGCCCTGGAGATGATGGCAACGGAGTAGAGCAACAGCCGTTACAGTTAACGACAAGCATGGTTGCAGTTGGGTGGCCTCAAAAAACCAGCATGTGAAACGTCTTCTAGTTCCCATCGGTAATGACAATAAATAAATATACAGTGAAACCCTTAATGTCCTCAGCAGCCGAGAGGAAAATTAAAAAAAATAAAATTATATTTAATTTAAATACAAACTAGTCATCTCATCCTTTTGAGAAAAAGAAGTAAATTAATTAAAATCAAGAAATTAAAATAAGCTTAATGTCAATAAACATGAATAGAGAAGAATTTTAACAAGTGTACTTGAATTAATTAATGTTGAATTTAAATAAACATGAAATAAGTTTTGAATTAAAAAATTATTATGAGGAAGTTAAAATAAATTATATGACTCTAGACTTGAAGGCCCAGGGCATATCATTAATGGTAGCTGACAAACTGTAACTAAGAAGTTGGACAGCCCTGGTCTATTAATCACTAGAGAGTAAATATTTTTGTCATTTAATCTGAAGTTTAAGATAATTTTTTTGTGTTTGTCCAAAAGATACCCCCATCACAATGTCACTTCTCCCTCCTTCATTATCATCGCCAATTCCATTTTTTTCTCTATATGCCTATAATTCTGAGAGCCGCCACATCCGCCTTATACGATAGATATCAAAATGGAGAAAAAAATTTATATTATTATGGGAATATTTTAGTTAATTATGAACTAATAAAATTTTACTTTTTTTTTGAAATTCAAAGTAAATATTAGAAAAAAACACGAAATTAAATAAATATTCAACCTTCAAAGACAAAACTATTTATCCCATGAATAGTTTATTTATCTTGTAATTAATTTAATAAACGTTGGGATTTATATAAAAAAATAAATAAATAAATCCTTGAATATACGTGACTGTGACTCAAGTATTTTTTTTTCTTATTTAAAAAAAAGAAAAAATACTTAATAATTAATTAAGATAAATCAAGAAAATAAAATCGTATATATTTCAATTAAAGTTAAAAAAGAAGTTGGAGAGGTCAAGCTGTTGTTCAGTCCTCTTATTTATTTTTTTAGTCAGTTATTCGTTAATCAACGAACCAGAACGTACAGGAGATGGGAGATATCCGCAGGGCTGTTTTAATTTATAAATGTTAAGGAATTTTTATGGAAAAAACCTTCATGTAGATTTGTTTATAAATGATTCAAAGGAAAAAAAAAGATAAGGAACATTATTTTTGAGAATTTAGGTATAAATAAGAGAGTATAATGTTTCTGTTTCCTTTTTAATATAAATAAATTTTATTATTTTAGAGAATCAGTGAACCTAGCGTGTTCAATCTCTGGTCTAAGAGAGAGAATCTGGTTTTTACTTCCTCTTACCCTATATATGAAATATATATATAGAGAAAGTATTGCGATCATGTCAAAAATTCGATGTCGAGATTTTGATGGATAAACATGTTTTGAGGTCCCCTGAGTCCAAAAAAAGTGGGTCCCGCAAATTGGTCTGTGTGTGTGTAACGATTTTTAGCATGAAGGAATTGAGCTACCGGATTGAAATTTTATATTTAATTTAGACACCCTCTCGGACACACAAAATAAGCTTTTGAACAAAATCGGCCTAAAAGTACTAGTACTTTACTGATGTACTTTTTCAGTTTTTTTCGATTTTCTCAAATTCGCTCAAACGATTTTTTTTTTTTAATTCAAAAATCAATTATTTTTCAGATTCTCTTTAAAATGTTTATTTTCATTTTGTCATTGAAATCTTCTGAAGACAACTTTACGCTTGTACTTCGTAGGAAAAAGTTAAGATTTTTTCTTTGTTTTCGATTTTTTCAATTTTCAATTTTCTTTCTTCACTCCCAGCTTTATGTGGATCTCAATTATCGCAAAATTTGCTCCAACGATTTTGATAAAAATTCAAAAATCTATTATTTTTTAGATGCTCTTTAAAATTTATATTCTCGTTTTGCCCTTGAATTATTTTGAAGTATTACTCTTATACTTCATAGGAAAGATTTCACTTTTCGGCTCTTCCTTCCAAAGAGCAAATGTTAAATCCCAAAGGGAATTTGCATGTTAATTTCGAGTCAAAAGTGTGTGTTTGTCTCATTATCAGAGCAAAAAAATTGACAGTTGTCACTTAACATCTGTAGTTAATTGACAGTTGTGCTTGCCTCTAAGATGAGTAAGAAAAGTGCTCGAAACGTCGCCTATTAAATATAAAAAAAAATTATTTTTTCAAGTAGCTAGTCTTTTTCCTGGTGGGCTCCTGTCCATTTACAATATACTATAGTATTAACGATTTATATCTTCTTTATTGGCTGAGCTTCAAGAACCAGCACTTGATCCCTGCTAGCACTGAAGAAGTACACAACTGAGATTCGAAACGTCGGAAACAGAAAAATTAAATTAATTTTTATTCTCACCTGGCTGCATTCTTTCTCTATAATATATTTAGTTACGATTAACATATTATCTTTGTATAAAGGATCGTTCTTATCTTAGGATGAATAACCTTCCTGCAAATCATTAAAATTGTATCATCTGCTCTTTTTTGATTAGGTCTCACATTGAATCAAGACTCTCATCCAAGATTTCTCTATCAAAAAAAAAATTTATAATTCTAATGAAGAACTCTCTCCAATTAAAATTTAAAATGGAATATTCATAGATATTTATATATTTATTATTTAATTATAGGGAATACAAATTGAAATTTTTTTTTTATAATTTAACCCTCGAAAATTGTATGTCCTTGAATACTTCCTTATATTAAGGGGTTATTTATTGGTGATTGACCCTTACAAGGTTGTCTTGTTTGACCCGTGCTTCCAGCTGTTTTTGGACAAACAAACTTTCTTTTAATCACGCTGCATCTTTTTATAAATGCGCTTAAGAGTTATGCAATCTAAAGATTCGACTTTCACTCGGATAAAAAAAATTGAACCCAAAGAAAAAAAAATTTAGAGGTTATAAAATCAAATTGGTTTAGACAGGAGCTATAAAATAACATAAATCCGAGAAGTTGATTTTAAAATTTTTTGTGTTACCTTTCTATTTATTGTATTCAAAATTTAGAATAATATACAGTAATTAAGTTTTTTTTTAACACCGATCTTTCTTATTATCAATATGTTTTAATATAATTACCGTCCAAAGAAAGTCCAGGCTGGAGGGGATGGGGGGGGGGGGGTATATAAACTCAATCTCCTGGGATCTCGAAATTTTACAAAAAATTACAGAGAAAGAAACGTAGTGTAACAATTTTTAACGCTAATTATTAAAAATATTTTTATTGTTGGAGAGGAAAGAGATGATTGCTCGGATCGTCCAAAATCCTCTCCTTCGGAGAAATTTTCTGATTATATTCTCTTTGTTTAAAAACTGTTTTACTATCCTTCTTTCTCTTTTAATTTCTGATTAACAGATGGTAATTATTAAGCAATTCTGTCCACCACCCCCAGTAGACGAGAGGTTAGAGATGTTGACAAATGTCAATATGGATAACCTCATTAACCTCAGACAGACCTTTTTAAATCATATGGAAACCAAATGATAATAATATAACTGAACCCCAATATACAGTATACCATATTATTAGCCTATAATGATTATCGTCTAAAGTCTATCTGGCCTAAGATACCGAAAAGACTAAAAAAAATTGTTTTTGAATATAGTTCGTTTTTAGGACATTTGAATAAATAAATAAGAAACTAAATATATAATATTTAAGATATTATATATATCGCGTATGTTAGCCGCGAAGGAAATTTATATAATTCTAATATTCAAATACCCGAAAAAAGTAAGGTGTGCCGACGGGAGTTGAACCACCCACGGATCCACCAATTTGTACTCGGTGTGCCCTTACCACTAGCCCCCAGCACGGCATTCGGGTTCAACTCCCGACGGCACACCCTTACTTTTTTCGGGTATTTGAATTAATAAATATTGGAATTATATTCGAAACAAATATTTGGGTTGCCTATCTTCTAGTAACCAAATCCTACAAACCTATTTAGGTTATTTTACACTTTTACAAAAATATTTTAAGAAAATTAAATATAGGCCTGCCTGTAAAAATAATAGGTAATTAAAAAAAAAAATCTGGTGTGACTGGCGCACAGCACACAACTTTCTCTTACCTTCGGTAATCGAAAGTTGTGTACTGTGCTTGTCACACCAGATTTTTTGTGTCGACATGTATTTAGTTCCCGGCAGTAGGGAATATTTGAATTCAAATGTAAAATTTATAAGTATGGGAAAATATTTATATTTTGTAACCATGGCAACCATTTCTTCTATCTTTCCTATGAAGCACAAGAGTAAAGTGTGCTTCAAACAATTTTGAGGGCAAAACGAGAATATACATTTGAAAGAGCATCTAAAAAATAATTGATTTTTGAATTTTAATCAAAATCGTTAGAGCGAATTTTGAGAAAATCGAAAAAAACTGAAAAAGTACATCAGTAAAGTACTAGTACTCTTTGGCCGATTTTGATTAAAAGCTTATTTTTCCGGTCCCGGGGGTGTTTAACTTAAATATAAAATTTCAGCCTCATAGCTCAATTCCTTCATGCTTAAAAGTGAACACAGACACACACACACACACACACAGACAGACCATGTCGCGAAAACCACTTTTTTGGATTCAGGGGACCTCAAAACGTGAAGATCCATCAAAATCTCGACATCGAATTTTTGACATGAATCCAATACTTTCTCTCTATATATATATTACATATATACATAGGTAAGAGAAAGTAAAAATTGTCTCCGTATCGTCTGTTGATTCATCTATACAACCATTGTATTTTAAAGATGAATCATTTGATTAAAGGAAATAGACAAATATCAATTTTTATACTTTTACATTTGGATAATTTTTATATTCAACAAGATCAGTGGCAGTGAAAAAACTCACTTAATTTCTCATCATTTTTTTTTAAGAGCCTTAAATTCACAGTCATTCATATATTTTCATTTCATCACTTCACTTTGAATTAGAAATGGGATGATAAAAATTCGCACAATTTACACTCTTTGACCGACACATTTTAAATTCCTCTAACTTATTGCAATCTCATCTTAGTTCTTAATGGTTCTATTCTTACTTTAATATTTAAGATGAAAAAGAAGTATCTGGTGTGACTGGTCACAAAGCACTCAACTTTCTCTTACTTTCAATAATTTAAAGTTGTGTTCTGTGCTTACCACACCAGATTTTTTTGTGTTGACATATATTTAGAAGTAAAATTTATAAACATATTTACTACATATTTATTATATCTATCTTTCCTATGATGAACTACGAAAATTTTTGATTTAGCCATCATATGTCTAGTGGGGAGAGAAGGTTACTTTGAAATCCTTTCATTGTTAATGCCAAGAAGGAAGATTTTTGTGGTAAAAATCGATATTCTTTTTTTATTTTTTTTGAGAAATATCTTTAGGGTAGAGCTTGAAAAGAATTGATTTTTTTTTTTTATTTGGGTTTAAGGTCTTTTTCGGCATCTGAGTCCATTTAGGCCCCCGTCTCTATTTATTTCAATTGATTAGTATCTAATTCATTTGAAATAAATTTCTCGGCTGGGACGGGATGCTAACTCTCGACCTTTGACACCAGAAGCAAATCCTCTGAGCCATAGGTCATGGGCCAACTTTGTTTTTATTCAGGGTTCGAAGGACGTTGCAGTCAGGAAATAAATAATTTTTATTTAATTTTTTATTTGCCAACGTTTCAATTGCCAATCACGGCCTTCATCAGAGCAAATATTATTAAATATACACAATCTTAGGTATTTTAAAAACTATCATCATTGAATCAGAGACATCGATAAAGAGAGTCAGTAATCATTTTTTTTTTTTTTTTGTACATATTAAAGACAAAAGAAATTGTATATGTTTTTTAAATTTCATTAAGGTCTTTACCGCATCGAAAGCCATTTAGACCCCGACTCTATTTATTTAAATTGATTTGTAGCCATCCATCTGAAATAAAGTGTCGCATGAGACGGGATGTGAACCCGCGACTCTTAGTACAAATGGCCAGCACGCTAATCATTACACCAAGAGTCAAAGGCGGATTGCAATAGCTATTAAAATACCTAAGATCGTGTATATTTAACAATATTTGCCCTGAGGAAGGTCGTGATTGACGATCAAAACGTCAGCGAATAAAAAAAATAAGTAAAAATTTTTATTTAATTTCCTCGTCCTTCAAATCCTGAGTGATTCTCCACAGTCATAAAAAATTTCAAGTTTGTTTTATTTCTTTATCAATATTTTCCTACACGGAAGGTGATTTTAATTAAAATTTCTAGCTTAATCAATTTCATTAAATAAAGATGATAATTATTTTATGATATCAAAGGCTAAAGAGTTTTAATGATTATTTCCATACTTTTCGCCCCCCCCCCCCCTTTTTTTTTATCTTTATTTTCTTTTTAATAAATATTTAAGAAATCCAATCGATACACTTTGCTTTATGAGTGATTTTTAAATAGAATTTTTTTTTTTTTTAATTTTAAAATTACTATTTTTAATTAAATAGGTTAAGAAACAAAGAAACGTCTTGTTTGTTTTAAAGTACAAAGGACATATGAAAAAAGTTTACTAGTTACTTTTTTGTTTTTAATTTCTCATTCATCTGTGTGTTGAATTTTTTTTTTCCACATTCTATTCTTAAATCCAGGGCGGCGAATAGACATTTTTATTTTGTTTTTTAGTATTACAAGGTTATGATTAATAATTGAACTAATTCCGATGAGAATTCCTTTTTTATTCAGGGGATGACGGTTTTATAAATATCAAAATTGTTTGTATACATTTGTCTGTTTGTCTGCCCTTGAACGAATTCTGTTCCAAATTGAGGCCAATTCTTCTTTCACATTCAATCAAATCTCTCACTTTTTCTCTGTTCTCCCATGTTCTCAATCTTATCTCTGTCTCTCATTTTTAATTAAATTATTCATTTTATTCTCACAATTTCTATTATTTTCTAATAAATATTTCATGATAACATTTTGTTAATTGCTTGAATAATTAAAAATCTTCAGAGATGAACAATGAATTAAAATTAACGTCTTCGTCTGAATTTCAAAACCATGAAAAATTAGGTGCATATACCAAAATAGCTCGAGTTTCATAAAATCCAAAATAACAAATTTCATAACAATAAAATTTAATAATTTTTATTTTCCTTCTATTTCTTAATTATCAATCAAACTACAAAAAATATATTTCATTCATTTTATTTTAATACCTGGTAAAGTGAGCGCCATCTTGTATCTAGAGCCTTAAGTATATGGTATATAGTGAAATAATTTTAATGACCGAAAAGGTAAAATAAAATCTGGTTCAGATGATTTTATTTCACCTTTTCAAATTTAAATTTATTTCACTATATACCATATACTCAAGGCTCTAGATACCAGGTGGGGACTTAATTGTGGCGCTCACTGTACTCTTAACATTAAGAGAGAGAGCTTTATATAGACTATAGAAAAGACGAAAAAAGAAATAAAAGAGAGAGCAGACTTTACTCTCAAATTTGAGGTTTTATTTAAATAACTCCATCATCAGTCCACCTAGAGCATCGAATCAAATGTAGAGTTGTCAGTGTTACAAATAATTTTTTTTTTTTTTTATTATTTGAAATTCCTATCGGGATCCCCGTTTATTTCCCCGAGGTGCTTTCGTGCACGATGACACACACCTCAAACAAAACAGGCCTCTGATCGTAGCCATCTACCGGCACCCCATGAAGTTACATTATTTTCTATTTCTAACTCCTCCTCCTTTGTTCGTTTCTATCTAGTGAACTAATCCTTATTTCTGGTTCCACCCGGTTCCTTTTATCCAACCTCTTCTATGCTAGGGAGGATGTCCTAGTTGAGGAGGGACTCCCTCAGCACCGGCGTGTAGCCTACTCCTTTCGAAGAATGCACGTCCCTTCCACAGGACGGAATGTCGCAGCAACAAATAATATTTGAATATAAAATTTTCAAATGCTTATACAGAGTCTATTCGTTGAAGGGATAAATTTGTTTTGTTCCCTCGCTTATTGTTAAATACAACAGTCACCTTTCTACTTATACTCACATACACTCAGCAGCAATTATATTTAGAGGAATATAGTTTAAAACACAAGGCGGGTTTTTATTTTTAATTATGAGTGCAGATATTAATTATATACTTTCGAATTTAAAAGAAAAAATGTTTCTTTTTAATGCAGCCATCCTCCTCTGTCTGCTTTCCCATTAGTTCGTCTCTTTAGCTAAAAAGGTTAAAATTCCCTGTTATGGAGAGGGTGCGGCTGAAAGGAATAGGATGGACACAGGTAGAAGACTTTTCTTGTTGGGTGTTGATTTAAATAGTCAAAGGTTGTTTTTTTCATGGAGCGTTTTATAAAGGAAACCATTTAAGGTGTCTGAATTTTCAAAAATGTAATAAAATTTAAAAAAAATAGCCATACATAAAAAAAAAATCTATTTTGATACTAAAAAGATTTGATCAAGTAGATAAAAAATGATGCTATGGTCCATAGTTATATGAAAATTTAAAAAATGTTATTACTAACACAAAGTTTCAAAGATTTATAAAAAAAAAAAAAAAAAAAATAACATTTTAACCCTTAATGCGCATTCAGACCCTCATCATAACAAGTGATTTTATAATACATGTGTGTCGATTTGCTCATTCAGTTTATTTTTAATAAATCTTTGAAACTTTAATCTAGTATTTTTAATTTAATTTTTTTAAATTTTCATATACAGTAACTTATATAGGTAATTTGAATAAGTCTAATTTTGTTATTGCTAATAGAATTTTTTTGACAACGCCCAAAATTTAAAAAGCAACAAAGAGAATCTATTTTTGAAATATTATTTAATTTTTTTTTTATTAAATAGAAAAGAGAGAGAGTTGATTTGGAATTCAAGTTCTTCTACTCGATTCGTCCTTGTCGAGATTTATTATGCTACACGCCTGAATACATGCTAACTTATTTAGGTTGTTACATAATTTTTTTTTTAACTTTGTATTAGATGTTTTTATAGAAATTTTTTTCTTAAATCAAAGAGTGAAATTACAATAATCGTAATCATTTTAGGCCAAGGGGGCGTTTCCTTCTCCCTCAATTTAAAAATAAAATATGCTATTATTTAGAAAAAAAAAAAATAATAATCCGTTAGAGGGCACATAGCTAGCTAGCTAGGCATGCAGAACAGGATTTGGTCAAAGGTCAGAGGCTTTTGACCATCCACTAGCCTTATTGCCTCGATCCACCAACCATAACAACACAGTCGTTATTTCTCCAAATTTGTTTTCTAAATATATTGTAGAGACAACATATATTCAAATAATAAATGAAAATGCAAATGCTGTAGCTCTCTAAGTTTACATTTTGTAAAATGTTTTTTTAATTAATTCGTCTTTTAGTACAATTTAATAAGGGAGTTTATACTCAAAAACTGAACATTAAGCATTTATAAACGAGAAAGTAAAAAATCTGGTGTGATGGCGCACAGTACACAACTATCTCTTTCCTTCGGGAATGTAAAGTTGTGTACTGTGCTTGTCACACCAGATTTTTTAGGTTGACATGTATTTAGTTTCCGAAAGTACGGTACATTCGATTTTCAAGATGTAAAATTTATGTTTTTTTTTTTTTTTTTTTTTTTTTTTTAAAGTCATTTCGGCTGCTGAGGCCATTTGACTTTATAAATTTATTATGTAAATTTATTAAATACAATATATCGATGGCTTCCGGCGGGCGTTCAACGGTCTTGTTTTTCGGGGGCCACCTATCCCGATTTTCAGCACCGCTTGGCGTCGCTTAACAACGTTGATCTTGGTGGCTGTTGTTCATTCTTCTTGCCAGGCCCGCCGGCTAAAATTTATATGTGAAAATATTTATATTTTGTTACCATGGCAACCATTTCTCCTACCTTTTCTATGGAGTACAAGAGTAAAGTGGTCTTCTGAAGATTTCAAAGACAAAATGAGAATATACATTTTAAAGAGAATCTAAAAAATAATTGATTTTTGAATTTAAAAAAAATCGTTGGAACGAATTTAGAGAAAATCGAAAAAGTGCATCAGTAAAGTACTAGTACTCTTTGGTCGATTTTGTTCAAAAGCTTCCTGTCACGAAGATTCGAAAACATTTTTTTGAATCTGAGCTATCTCAATACAGGATAATAATTTTCTGCTAATTTTGAATAATTTGCCATACGAAGATCGTTTTGATTTTTTTTCATAGATTAAAAATAATACTTTGTTGAAGAGATATCCTTTCACACTTTCATTTATAGAGTCGGCGATTTAGATAAGATTCAGCTCATATAGTTAAGAATTTAATTCATAAAATTTACTATAATAAAAATTCCATGTCATAACCTTGACTTGAACTCTTAAACACAAACGTATGCATGATGAATTAGATGAAATTCTTCTTTTCTCTTATGATTATATTTTTGTGCAAATTACTAGACGTGCTGGGAATTAAATAATATTATTTATCTATTCTTTACCATACTTGTAAATATGTTTATTATATTGAAATAAATTGATTTATGTGCACGTGTTAAGGCTGGGCTGTAATTAATCAAAATTTTAAAATAATAGGCTATATTATTGTATACTAAATTTACATATCCTCAGAGCTGCCGTGTTTTAATACTCTCCATCCACTATAAAATGCACTAATTTAAAATTTATTTAGACATCCAACATCACCTAATCATCTAATATATAAGATAAAAAAAGTAAAGAAATTATCAAAAAAAAACAAAAAAAAAAAAACAATATATATTAAATAAATTTAATATTATATATGCAAGCTCAAAGCTTCAAAGATCTCTCACCTGATGAACATCATTACACATAGCTGCCTAATGCAAATTATATATACGGGTATTTCCTTGATTCTTATTGGGCCCTGAAGATGGTCTCTATCGGGACCGAAACGTCGGCCCAATAAAATATTTAAAGAAAAAAATTTGGCTGCCAGTCTCTGCTCCTGCAACCTTTCCTTCTTATAATTATGTTACTTATTTAACAAAGTTTTATTCCAATATTATAAAACAGTATATAAGCGTATTTATTTTGATTGATGTTCCACTTAGGGGCAAACCAATGGGCCCAGTGCTTGGAAATGTATCTCCTTGTTGATTGGCACCCATTTTACTCAAAGATAACTTTGATATCTTACTTTTTACTATTTCGAATAAATTTCATCATATTTCATAAAAACAAGAAAGTTACAAATTTTGTTTCCACAAGTTGGGAATAAATTGATTTTTTTAACTCGTTTAACATCGCAATAAATGTTTAGCCTCTGACCTTGAATTAAAACTCGGATTGTCTCTCGCGAAGAAGTTAATCACGCGAATGAGTCATTTTTCAAATTGTGATTACAATTACCTGATATTTTAATTTTACTTTCTCTTACCTATGTATATATGTAATATATATATAGAGAGAAAGTATTGGATTCATGTCAAAAATTCGATGTCGAGATTTTGATGGATCTTCACGTTTTGAGGTCCCCTGAATCCAAAAAAGTGGTTTTCGCGACATGGTCTGTCTGTGGGTGGGTGGGTGGGTGGGTGTGTGTTCAATTTTAAGGATGAAGGAATTAAGCTACGAGGTTGAAATTTTATATTTAAGTTAAACACCCCCCGGGACCGGAAAAATAAGCTTTTAATCAAAATCGGCCAAAGAGTACTAGTACTTTACTGATGTACTTTTTCAGTTTTTTTCGATTTTCTCAAAATTTGCTCCAACGATTTTTTTTTAAATTCAAAAAATCAATTATTTTTTAGATGTTCTTTAAAATGTATATTCTCATTTTGCAATTGAAATCTTCTGAAGACCACTTTACTCTTGTATTTCATAGGGAAGATAGGAGAAATGGTTGCCATGGTAACAAAATATAAATATTTTCCCATACTTATAAATTTTACATCTGAATTCAAATGTTCCGTACTGTCGGGAACTAAATATATGTCGACACAAAAAATCTGGTGTGACAAGCACAGAACACAACTTTCGATTACCGAAGGTAAGAGAAAGTTGTGTGCTGTGCGCCAGTCACACCAGATTTTTTTTTTTTTTTTTTGTTGTGTGTTTGATGGGAAATCATTCAAACAAAATCTTCAAACATGGAATTTAAAAACTAAACATCACCATTTTTAGCAGAAGTACGGAGGAGGAGGAATAAAGAATTCATTTTTTAAACTTTTGATTCATAATCTAAAAATAATGAATATGGAGGAAATATTGATGATAAACAAAATGTGTGATTATTTACAAGTTAAAAATATTCAAGACTAAATACGTTTTTGCCAGCCATTGGAATTTGTTCTGGATCCTTTTGTCAAGAAAACATATTTAGATCTACAAAATTAGAAATGAAAACTGAACTAGTCAAGAATTATGTTTATGAAAAACAATTTTCCGTAAAACGGTATTTATGCGTCCCAGAGCAGCCAGACCCTTCGGGGGTTCTGGCATAAAGGAATTCGAAACCAGAAACTTGTGACAGAAGATATGAGCTCTGAATCTTCTTCTTTTTTCTTCGCCTTAATCCCGCAGGTGCCGAGTGGGCTGAAAAATTTATCCGACGCCTTTACCATCTCGAGTAGTTAGCCTACTTGTATGAGCACTGAGTGAAATCAAGAAAAAAGGATTATAAAAAATATTGACAAAATATCACGATTTGGGGAAATTTAGAAACAGAGATTAGAATATTTTCCTTAACTTGAGTTGCGGTTAAAGATAAAATGGATTTTTTTTTTACGTATTTAATTCTATTTTTAGGATAAGGGAAATTTTTTAAAAGTATATTCAAAAACATAAACATCCAGATAAATTCAAGAGCCCAAAAAGTTGGGAAATTCCTATAAATTATATTTTTTATTTACTCCTACTACTGGAACTGAGATGGATAAATATTTTTCCATGTTTATAAATTTTACAACAAGAATTCTAATATACCGTACTCGACACAATAAATCTGGGATAACAAGCACCGAACACAACTTTCGATTACCGAAGGTAAGAGAAAGTTGTGTGCTGTCCGATCGATCACACCAGACTTTTATTATTAACTACAAATTTGGTCAATATACTGTATTACTACTAGGAACCGACCGAATATTCGGTTTCGGTTACGGTTTCGGCCAGTTTCGGCCAAAAATCATGGTTTCGGCCGTAGTTTCGGTTTCGGCCAAAAAGTGGCCGAACCTTTCGGCCGGCCGAAACCAGAGTCTGAAAAAATGGAATGAGACTCGTATGCAAAAAAAAAAAGGCCAAATAATTTGCACTTGAGGGAGAAAAAAATTTTAGTCTCCCTAAAAAAAAGGTAAAATGATTTTCACGGGAGGGAAAAAAAAATTCAAAAAAAAAAAAAAAAAAGGTAAAATGAAAAAAATTTTTTATAGGAAATACAAGTTTCGGTTTCGGTTACGGTTTCGGCCGAAACTAAGGTTGAGGCCGAATATTCGGTTTCGGTTTCGGTTTCGGCTGAAAATCTTGTTTCGGTCGGACCCTAATTACTACCCAAAACTAGGAGGAAATTTTAAGAAAAAGTTTAAAACAAGTTTCGGAGGGGGGTTTATGTTGTGACATAATATTTATAGGGGGGTTTGTTTGTATGTGACTATGACAGGGGGGGGTCTAGGATATCGTCAAAAAAGGCGTTACGTTATATTTGGACGACCCCCTAGAAGAAAGCTTAATTATTAAAAAAAAATTAGGGAAAAAAATTAAAAACTTAAAAATCTTATTTAATAGGCCTATATACTACACTTAAAACAATACTTTCTCTTTATTTACTATACGGTAAAGTAAACAATTAGAAATTTATATTTAATATATCGGTCAGTAATGTAATGTCCTGGTCGTCAAATTTTTTTATTTAAACGAATCTATTACAAATAAATAATCCTTTTAAGGAATTAGTTTATTTAAAGAAGTCGATTAGCCACCCCTCGTGAAACTCTCTATAATGTTATAATAATTTTATAGTATTTTGTTCTGATTACCTGATTGCACTGTTGCAGGTCGGGTCCGTTCGGCTGCATTCGGCTATTTTCGTGAAGCGGCGACGGCAGTCGTCGGCTGCACCTCTTTCTCCTCGGACGCAGAGAGCTAGTTGAAGCAATGCGCGCCTCTCGTTAACATCTCTAAATATATAATAAATATTAGAGATACAAATTGTCTCACGCGACAGTAACACGTGAATACTACCATAATTGCGACTAAAATGACACAACAACGTCAAGACGAAGATGAAGACGCGGGTTGGTTAGTCTGCGAACGTATTGGGGTAGCGCCAACCCTTTTACGGAATTCAGTTGTTGTCGGTGGTGTCGGCGGGTCTCTCACATCCGGCAAGGATTTCCGGGCGAGGACGTTGACCACGCTCAAGAATTCCCTCGGAAAACTCTGGAAAAGTCGGAGCGTCACAATCAGCGAGTATGATCCCACCTATAAGACCAGCTACCTTGGCAACGTGCTTACAGGCTGGGCAAAAGGTAAACAACAACTCATCTTAGCAACCTTATTGTTGGATCCATTCAAAATATATTTTTTATTTCTTATCCCTTAGCCAGAGACCATAGGGCTATTCAAAATATAAAATGGTCGTTTGAAAGTTATTATTAGATTTCTTATAAAGCTCAACAATGGAATGGACCTCCCCATTGAAATGGCTGAAAGCAATTATATGAAAGGTTCTTTGTATTGGATGTGTATGTTTGTTTAATTTTAATTATTATTATTTTGAACAAACATAATTTCAATATTCCATTCGTTATTATAAAAACTTTCAAATACGATACCGTGTATCGTAAACACTATTAAAGCAATAAAAAATAAACTTCTTTTTTTCATTTATTATTTTCGATAATTCTCTGGTAAATATATATTTGACTTTTATTTTTTTTTTATTGCATTCAAGTAAATACAATTACATTTGACAACATATAAAATATTCCGGTGAATCGTTCATTGAAAAGTCTATATATTAATTTATCATTAAATTAAATAAAAGATTTGACGAAAAGAATATAATATTATTAACATACTTCAATATTTGAAGAAATAAATAAGTTGTGTACGTGGAAATTAAAATTTTATATTGGGTTTATTTATTATTAATATAATAATATTACCTTTTATTCTGAGAACTTTATATGTATTTGTTTATTAATTTTATATAGAATTGAATTTTTTTTTTTTAATCTTGTATGCAATTTTTTTAAATATTTGCCGGTCCAATAAATAAGACTTGTATGCCTCGCCTCATAATAATTGTTTTAGAATGAATAGTTCGGCGTAGACTTCAACTCTTTTCTACATTCAAATTTCTATTTTATTATAAAAGGTTAATGTGAAATTTACTTAGATTTAACATCATTGATAAGGCATTTTTTTTCTTTTTTTTTCCAAATTAAACAGGTACTAATATTTTCATTTTAGATTATTATAAACTTTTTTTTGGAAAATCTTTCCTTATTTTTTAAGGATATTAGGAACTCTTGTCTCATTAGAAAGAACAATAGATCATCTTTTAAAACGATTTTTTTTTATTTTGCCTTTTTAACCAACTGTCCTTATGCCTAAAATCTAAAAAATTATTCTCTTTATATTTAAGTTAAATAATTTTTGACATCTACATATATATTTGAATAACATATTAATGTATTAATATATTCAATAAATACCTCGGACTTGACAAGTTCTAGATATATTTAAAATTTTTTTGAGTATGTTTATTCGTTGGTGGGTCAAACGCTCTATGATGACCGGGAATCGAACCCAGGATTTCCAGCCTATCCGAGCCCTCGGTGTGCTACCCTTTGGACTTTGAAAATTATTAACTATACTAATCCCCTGACCCCTAATAAAGGTTTAGCTGCTTACAGCTAGAAGAAGTCTGTCCCCCTGTTATAACAAGCGTCTGTCAAGAGAGAAATTTCTCTTCAAAGATTTCTCACTTCAATTCCTCGATAAATTAGGCTCTAAACTCCAAAAAACTGAATTTAGGAATTAATTTTAATAAAAAAAAATTGATTCGAACCTTATCAAACTCACGGAAAATGATTCGCCTAATATCAATAAATTTAAATAAATATAAGATATACAAATCAATATAAATTATTTTAGCCGGAAAAAAATACATTTATTAACGATAGCGGTCCAGGTTCAAGTGAAAGTCATTTATTTAATTAAATTGTAATATTTGCTCAGTGATTGAATTGGCAAATGCAAATAATCAGGAATTAATAAATATCCTTTTTTTATTGGCCTGTCAATCATCTTTATTTCCCTTAGATAATTTAATTTAGAACAATTCCGTTCTGTGCATTTTTTATGAACGATTACACTTGGAGGGACTTTAATTCCCTATATGATATCAAATTATGTTATCTTGTCCTATTAATATATCATACGAATACATTAACCTTTTAGAGTTGTTTATAGAATATATAAATATGGAAATTTAATACCAAAGTAAAGTTTTATTGATATAGAATATACTGAACAATTAAAACTTTCTTTCCAAACATCACCCTCAAAAAATCACGATGATTTAGATGACTGTCTGAAGTTATTTTAGAGACTACCGCCTTTGGCTGACTTAGGCTGAACGCACACCAAATGAGCAAAACGCTCTTGGACAAAACGTTTTGTCCAATAGCAAAACGCTTTGCTCAATGCCAACGCACACCGTTTAAACAAAATGTTTTGCCATTGGGCAAAATGTTATGTCATTGAACGTTTTTGCCTAATCGGTGTGCGTTGGTATTTTTTGCTCAATGGTCGAACATTGTGTCCAATGCCAACGCACACTGATTGAGCAAAACGCTCAATGGCAAAACGTTTTGCTCAATGCCAACGCACATCGATTGAGCTCAATGGCAAAATCTTTTTTCCAATGATGTCGAATCATGCTCATTTGTGTTTTGCCTCCTCGGTGTGTGTTGACCCATAGAAAAACATTGAAAAAACAGTTTTAGGCACGATTAGTCAAAAACGTTTTGTCCAAGAACGTTTTTAAAGTGAAACTTTTGCTCAATTGGTGTGCGTTTAGCCTTACTTTCTTTTACAATTCTTCTCTCCAATAAAATCCCTAGTGGGAGTTTAGCCATCCATATCTTTGGCATATAAGTTTATCAATAAATAATTTTTTTTTTTTTTTTAGTTTTTTTTTTTTTTACTTGTGTGGCAATTTAGGCCAAGTCTCTATTTTTCCAAATTAATTGGTCGCGAATATAATTTTGAAAAATTTCTTCGCTAGGGAGCCTTACACTCGACTCCTAGCACAATATGTGAAATTGCTACTTTTGAATTGTGAGCAATCTGTTTTCGGAATATCTTTTAAAACTGATATAAGAATAGAATTTTATATAGGGCTTTATGAACGATTGCATTTGGAGGATTTTTTTTTAAGTCTTTTCGGCATCTTAGGCCATATAGAGCTTTGACGATACTAATTATTTTAAAAACGATAGGTCTATATATCCAGGCACATTTATTCCATTTGTATTCCAAATGATATAAATAAATTCATCAGACTGCCTGGGATCCGAACCCGCGCCCCTTGGCTTTAAGTTATCAATATTTGCCAGGGATTTTAATTCCCTAATTCCCAGAAACAATAAATTTTTATAATTGTAAATACTTAATGTTGAAAAGCAAAAATACAAAAAAAAAAAAAAAAAAATACAAAAATGTATTCGAATTTTATTATAATACTTGAGTTAAAAGCAAGGTGGTCTAAATAGCCTTCAATGCCAAAAAAATCATTTATTTGAACATCGAAAATTTTTTTTTCATAATTTGACAATGCCAATTGCGAATAATTGCCCAAATAATCTTTTCTAAAATACTTTTCACCCGCTCTTTGACTTGTACGGATCTATTTATGATTTTAGAACAAAATTACGGATTTAACTAAACACACTTTCAAAGAGAATTGAAATATTAAGCTTATATAAATTAGGACTAAATGAAATGTTTTCAGTTAGATTTATAAGTAGAAATAAACAAGAAATCGACAAAAAATCACTTTGCAATCGACCGGTCGATGACGTCTATTTTGAATTAATGTAGTTTTCTTTTACTTTAAGTGCAATTCAAAATTAACAAGATAATCCACATCCATTAAAAATATGATTAATATGGATTTTTTTTGCTAATACTTACGTCTTTACTTTACTTTATCATGTATTTACGTACATATTCGAGAGATAAATAATTAACCCCGCAATGGAAATATCCGGTTAAAGATCTCTCTTAAAAATTTTATTGGATTGACATTGGAATTATAAGACAATAAAATAAATTATTAATTCATAAAATTCTTGGCCTTAAGTCTATGTTGAATCGGTAATTTGATTTTTTATAAAACCGATTGGTGATTGCTTGTTATGGAAATGGAAAAAAGACTGGCAAGACTGGCATAAATGAAAGAAATAAACGGGTAACTCGTTGTTGCCATCAAGATCATGTACCCACAAGAAATCGGTTCGTGATCCATTAAAACAATAAATTGCTTTATTTTTGTCTTTTGTATTTTTGCATCATTCAATTAAAAATGCCCTCGGACCTTGGTGTAGTTGCTAGTGTGAGGGCCTTCTATACCAAAGATCGCGAGTTCGGATCCCAGGCAGTTCGATGATTTTATTTAAGCCAGGGATAGCGAACCCTATTGAGAAGTGGGTCAAATTTTGTAGTCACTAATGCCCACTAGAGTTACGTTTTTTAACTGATTATTTTTAAAACTAAACTTCTTTAAAATTCAATTGGCTTATCGTGTAAAAATATGCGTGGTTTGACCATTTAAAAATTTTTCGTGCGCCTCTTTCCTCCTTCACGTGCAACTTTTTTAGGGAGTTTCTGTGAGTACAGTGGCGTAGCGAGGGTGGTGCAAGGGGGGGTCATGATGCCCCGGGTGCTGCTCACAAAGGGGCGCCAAATGGACCGCAAAACAAAAAATTGTTGGATAATTTTTATTATTTTTATTATAATTGATTTCTGGAAAATATATTTTAAATTTAGTGCCAGTGTAATATAATAATTCTCGCCGAAGAAAAAACTCGCCGAAAAAAATCTTACCGAAAAAAAACGGCCAAAAATCCGAAAAATTCCAAAATAAAATATTTGTTATGTCGACATACATATATATAGTTTCCGTCGATATATGAGAATATACATTTTAAAGAACATCTAAAAAAAATAATTGTTTTTTGAATTTTATTCAAAATCGTTAAAGCGAATTTTTAGGAAAATCGAAAAAAAACTGAAAAAATAACATCTGTAAATTACTAGTAGTTTTTGGCCGATTTTGTTTAAAAGCTTATTTTCACGCCCTAAGGGGGTGCCTAACTTAAATATAAAATTTCAACTTCCTAGCTCATTTCCTTTATGCTTAAAATTGAACACACACACACAGAATATTTTTGATGTTTTTTAATGTTTTTTTTTTATGTAAAAAAAACACTCGCACTTTTTTCTCATTCACACTCACACTCACACACACATGCACATAGTCGTTTCGGCAACTCAGACCATATAAGACTTTAAACGATAACCGTTATTTATGAATATAAATGTATTGGAGGGCCAGGGATTCTTATTTAAGCCATTTGGATGCCAAATGGCTTAAATAAAATCACCGCCTGCCTGGGATCCGAAACCCTGACCCTTGGTTTAGAAGGCCAGCACGCTAGCCACTAGACCAAGTCCGAGGGCCAGAGCCCTACTTATAAATTTCATTACATCTTCTAATATATCGACGGAAACTATACATATGTCGACACAAAAAATCTGGTGGGACAGTCACACCAGATTTTAAAAAAATATTTTATTTTCGGATTTTCGGCGATTTTGTTCTCGGCGACTTTTTTTCGGCGAGTTTTTACTTTCGGCGAGATATACCGCCCCCATAATAATTTTGTATATTTTAAATATAATCTATGGTTTTCGAATGGGGGGGGCGCTAAAAAGGCATTGTGCCCCGGGCGCGAGTTAAGCTCACTACGCCACTGTGTGAGTAGCAATCGTGGGTCAGTTAAAAAGCTTGCGTGGGTCAGTGTCTGACCCATGGGTCATAGGTTCGCTATCACTGATTTAAGCCATTTGGATACAAAAAATGTGTGAGTGTGTATGGGAAAAAGTGTGAGGGCTTAAAAAATAAAAAAATTTTTGAACACTTGTTTAAAATAAATTAAAATTTTCTATTTGCCAATTTAAATTATTTTTAATCTATATCTATATTTTTTTTATCTTTCATCTTATAAGAATCTTCATGTTATTTAAAATCATATCTAAGGGGAAAGGTGCATGAGTCCTATATAAAATTCTCTACTTATCTCTGTTTTACAGGATATTCCGAAAAAAGATTGACTCATAAATCATGTATGCTATTTAAATAATTATTCATTAACTAATAAATTAAGAAAAATATAAAAAATATTATATATTGAATGAATCATTTAATACCAGATTATATAAAAGTGAAGATCTATTAGAGAAATAAAACAGGTAATTTTACATAAATTGAGCCCCGGAGGAAAAATATTTTTTTTTAATTGTTATTAAATAAATATACCCAATTAATATTAAATATGAAAAATATATTTTAATACAGAGAAATGGCCTTGACCTTAGAATATATTTTTCTGAGCCTCCTCACGAAACTGAATTGATTAAGTTAATCATTATCTAAAACGTCATTAGTGTATTTATATTAGTAACTTGAATCGTCAATGGGCGTGAATATTAGAAGAGAATAATATTATAATAGCAGAGGGATTCGTTAAACTCTTTATCAATATTTTTTCATTCGGTATTTATTAATAATGAAAAAAAAACTTTTTTGTAAACCTATAATTAGAATATATTATTGTATGTTAAAAAATTTTTATTCATTAATATTTTATTTACTCACGGAGTTATTTTTTAACGAGATTTCAATTAATTTGTACTTTAACTTAGGAATTAATTTTCTAAAACCCTTAGTTTCTGTTGCACCCTCTCTTGAATAATTATTAAACAGGCCAACAGTGATTTTGGTGACGCGGTATTTTGAGCTATTCCACGGTCCAGATAGCCCTGATTCCAAAAATGACCTCAGTTTTGCTCCATCAGCTCTAGTTTTAGAGATATAGAGAGAATTAAATTTTATTAGATGCATTTTTTTAAGGAGTATCGTCTTAAAGAAATCTAGAAAATTCAAAATAAAGGCGCTTTAGAGCACATTTTCTATTAAAACTTAATTTTCTCTATAACTCTAAAACTAGAGCTGAAGGGGCAAACCTGATGGCATATGTGACTACCTACATAGCCTGGAATATTTCTAAATTTCAATGCACAAATAAAAATTTTTTGTTGCCCTGTTATTTATTATTTGGACAGGAGGAATTTAATAAAATTTGTAATACATAGAAGTTTGTCCTTTAGACCAGTTGTTTGCAAACTTTATGTTACCACGTCTCCTTAAAAATATTTAATCATATAACGCCTCCCACTTCCCACACTTTTTATAAAATAGGCCTAATACAAATACAAAAATTTTTATTGCAAAAAATTTATTGATACCAACTATTATATTGTTTAGAAAATTGCTCGCTAGTATTCGCGCCTCCCCTAAGACTAGTCCGCGCCTCACAGTTTGGAAAACGCTGACAATGAAAAATAATAGTGCATATTTTAAATAAAAAATATTAAAATGTTATAGATGAAAATAGGGGTCAGCCTGGTGAATAATATTATTGCGAAGGATAAATAAAAATTTAGAGATGGTCATAAAGTCAATTTATTCGAATCTTTTCCTCCCGTTACATGTCTACGTTTCGGTTGCTCAGGGGCCCACATCTTGTGGGTACGTGGATGGCGACCACGAGCTGCCCGAGCTGGGACAGGCAGTCCTTCAGTTCTTTGTATGTCTGAGACAGACATCCTCTCTTTCTTCCTCTTTTCAACAGGCGTCAGACCGTGCGACGGGTCGGCCTGTCTTATTTCTTCCGGTCGCAAGAACACATGATAGGTTTTGGGGAAAAAGAGAGGTCGGCCGACCCCGCATCGCGCGAAGAATAAGAAGACATGTCTACGTTTCGGAGTTCTTACGAACTTAAATGCGGGGTTAAAAGACCCCGCATGATCCTGAAAAAAGAGCCGTAAGAACTCTGAAACGTAGACATGTAACGGGAACAGAAGTTTCGAATAAATTGACTTTATGATCATCTCCAAATTTTTATTTATCCTACTCAATAATATTAAAATGTTAGTTGACAAATGAAATTGTAGGAATATTAAAAATTTTTATTTAACATTCACACATCCATTCTAATTGTCAAAAAAACTAATTAACTTTTACTATATTTAATTAATCGGACTGCATTCACTTATTTTTTGAATAAAAACTTTTATTTTAATTGATTATCCGGCCAGGCGGCCTTGGTCCCAATTGGATCGATAATCAAATTTCTTCTGTACAACTCTATTATCATATTTTTTAAATTCCAAAATGAATTAATTATTTTTTTTTACTAGTTATTTATTTTCAAAATTAATTATAGTTAAAAATAAGTTATTTTTTTATTATTTTAAAGGTCGTTTTGTTATTATCAATCTTAAAAATTACTGTTATCAATTTATTTAGAGAAAAATGAAGGTTTGCAGTAATAATTAGAGATTTCCAAGAGGTTAGTAAGATTAGAATAGATTTCTAAAAGTTATTGCTGAGATCTTTTGCGAAACTCTAATTCAAAAATTAATTTTGCCTGAGGAAAATTGAAATTTGTTATTTTCATTATCTTACTGCCTCTTATGAATATAAATATTATTGTATTGTTATTTAAAATTGATAGAGTTCATTAAATAAATTTGTTATTTTTGATTTATATCCCTATATAAGAATTGCCAACAAATAAAGACCCAATTTGTCTATATGAAATATCTTGGTTCATGGGAGTCGTTTATTTGATGAATTTCCGCCCTTCTATTGTTTGAGGGAAGCTTTTGCGTCATTTTTCCAAGGGAGAAAGTCTCCAACTTGTTAAACGTTTTTTTTTTTTTTTTATTATTTATTAATTCAAAAACTTATTTCTCATAAATAACAGTGTCTTATTTTTTGTTTTTCATTGACGGACAGGAAATTGAATTTTAATTATCTATTGTTTTATTTTTCGTAATTTGGGTCGACGAAATTGAAACTAAAATGTGAAAGTAAAAAATATATTTTTTTTTTAAGTTTGTTAACTTAAAAGTAATAGGAATTTACTAGGCAAGACACGCCTTTGATGGGTGGCTATTTGACTTGGAACATTTTAATATCAATACTTAATATTGGATATTATCTCAAATTGATTTCTCCATCTGCTCTTTTTTCTACTTGTTTTTTTTTTTTTTTTTTTATAACATTCACACTTTTTTCTCATTCACACTCACACTCACACACACATTCACACTGTCTTTTCGGCAACTCAGGCCATATAAGACATTTACGATAACCGTAATTTAATAATATACATATATGGGGTCCAGGCATTCTTATTTAAGCCATTTGGTATCCAATTGTCTTAAATAAAATCATTGGACTGCCTGGGGTCCGAACCCGCGACGTTTGGTATACGATGTTAGCACGCTAACCTCTACACCAAGCCCCGAGGGCGTTTTTTTTATATTAATTTGTTATACATTTCTCTCATATTTAATTTAAAAAAAAACACCTCAAGAATCTATAACGGAATATCTTTTAATAAATATTTTTTATTAAGTTTTTACTTTTTTACATATTTTATAAAAAATATTTTTCTGGATATATTTATACCAAGGTATATATAATATATATAAGCGTAGAGCTTATTTTTTTTATAAAATACCTGTATGTATTTACATATTTTCGAAATTTTGAATTTTGAATGCAGGTGTCGAGTTTCTGAGAATAAAATTTGGTTATAGACTTAAATTGAATTTATTGGAAAGGGAAAAAAAGATAGGCAGCTAGTAGATAAGAAGTCGGCATTTCGGTCGTACATAGGGAATAACTACATTTGAAACAATATTTCCCCTAGCTAAGCCTTTGGTTGTCCAAACTCAAGACAAGTCGTTAGGTTGACGGAATTGAGATACCGCCTGTTCGTTGTTCGCTCTCATTAATAAAATGAGCAATTTTAACGAGTAGACTTTCCTACAATCTTCACAGCCATCTCTAATTTTAATTTAATTAATATATTCTTTGAAGATTTTTTAAATTATTTATTTAATTTATAAAATTCCCTCTCAAAGGATGAATAGAACCTCTTTCAGTTGCCATTCTGAAATTAAGACCTGAGTGTAGACCAAAATATTTAGTTGTGGGAAATTATGTCTCAAAAGAATTTATTCACCTTCATTTTTATTAAAATTATTATTGTGAATTAAAAATCCTCTAAAACTAATGATAATAAATAAATTCGTTTCGTGTCTGTTCTGAAAATTTGGCAATGCAAATAACCAAATCGATAATAGATTAATTGCTCCAGAATTTTAATGAAAACCGATTAAACGTGCCTATTTGTTAATTTAAAGGGAGTTTTAAGGGGAGATTTTGAGCAAAAATTGATCATTTTGGTTGCCAAACTTCCAGCAACTAATCGTATTAGAAATATAAAAACTAAAAACAGACTGTGATATATTATTGGAATAAGGATTTGTATCACTTTTGAAGATGACACACCAAGTGTCGAAATACGTATCAATTGTATATATGAATAAATATATTGAATAATACTGTATATTGAAATATATCATCTCGTTAAATTTAAACTATCACTCGTAGGATTTATTGAAAATAAAAAAAAGTTAATTTAAAAAGACTCGCTTATATACAGTATTTCAAAGATTTTTAAAAATTAACTCGAAACTTGTAATCTTGTGTTTTTAATTTAACTAATTTCTCTCACAGGTGAAAAAAGTTTTATTTTATCATTTATTCTAGTTTTTTTTTTTTATTTGTTTTAAGGTCGTTTTCAGCCTCTAAGGCCATTTAGACCCCATCCTTATTTATTTCAAATGATTAGTAGCCAATTCATTTAAAATCAATGTTTCTGGGACGGGAAGCTAACCTGGGACCTCAGGCACGAGTTGCTTGCTATCAATTAGTAATTTTTGTAATTCATTTCTAATTTTTGAATACATATAAGTTAAATAACATATATTTGCTGACTAAAAAAAATGTGCTAGAATGTTAATATTTGTTGGTTATCATAAATTAAATAATCACAGACTAATATTTATTTAGTAAAGATTTGATCTGTGTCTTTTTAATATTTTACATAAGAAAGTTGTACGAGAAAACGTGAGTTTAAGGAATTTTTCGGCACCTAAGGCCATTTAGGTCCCGTGTCTTTTATTTCAACTAATTGGTAGCTAATTCAAATTAAAATAAATTGTTTTTGTCTGGTATGGAATGCGAATCCCTCTATTCCCAAGCATCAGGAGCTTTACCTCTGAGCCACGGGTCAAGGGCAAATCTTTTTGATGAAATAATAAATTAGAAAAGTTAATAAAACTCAGAGTCATTGAAATATTAGGTCTGTATACGTAATAAAAAAAAAATGTAATTAAAGGCAAAAAAAAAAAAAAAAAAAAATGAAAGTAAAATTTAAATAATTTCGCTCGGAAAATGATAAATCATTTTTAAGTTGATAGCGAGAGTGAAACTGTATTTATTTAAATTTCATCTCGATACATGAACTGAAACTTTTACTTATAATTATGAATAAATGAAATATAAATTTTTTTTATTACTTATTTACGAGTATATAGGAAATCATCAAGATAGATTAAATGATTAAAAGCATGACCAGGAAAGGTCTAATCATCGGATGGGTGACCATAAGGAACAATTTTGTTAGAATTAATTCCTCATTCATAATTTTTAATGATTTTATAAAGATATTATATTTATTTGAAGTAGCCGAACCAATATTCAGGGTAAATTCTTTTTCTCCCTTAATCTGGTATCTTGTATGCTACTTGTTTCTTAGAGTTAGATTCAAATTTTCCATCTTTATTTACAAAATAAACAAAATAAGACCAAATATTAGCTTATAGGATTTCATGGTTACCGGTAATTAAAAAAAAAAAATATTTGTTTTAAATATTATTAATAATTAATTTAATTGTTTTAAATATTATTTATAATTAAATTTAAAATAAAAACATAGGTAAGAAACATTAAGATTATTTGAAAATATACAAAAATTAATTTAAAAAACACTAGTTTATAAGTTTCAAAAATTTAATAAAATTTAACATTGTTGTCCAAATACTCGTTTATTGTTAAAAATGTTAATTTTTAATAAAATCTAGTGTGTTTAATTAATTAATTTTTTTTTTTGACGTGACGTCTTACAATGCATGTCTTTATAGTGGCCGGGTAGGGAGGCATTCACGAAAAAGTTTAGAGGCTTGAATAACTCCTCTGTCTTAATTATGTGGAATATACGGTTTTTAATTTATTATTAATAATTAAGGGATAAAACTACTAAATGACTCTGCTTATTGCCAAGTTCTTTCTATTATAACGCCCTCCTTCCCCCAGAGGAAAATCCTGGTTGCGCCATTGTATGAATATATTTCTAGTATTTTAAATTTAAAATAAAATAAAAAAAAATTCTTGAATAACTGAATTAATTTTCATTAAATACTCTCTTCCATAGTGTATCTTTATTTTATCATTTAACTAAATTAATTCCAAATGATTAAAAGATTTACATAAACTAAATAATTTACATTTAAATGGAACTAGACCTATCATTGTATAATTTTACTTCTCTCTCTATCTCTTTCTCTTTTTAAAAATTCATATCATTTTAACTGAAGTCCTCGCAAGGTCGACACACTTGGCCTTTTAGCCTAGTTAACATCAAATATTATTATTTAATAATTTTCTTCAAAATTATATATATTTTTTAAGTTATTTTCTATTAACACAAATTCTTGAGGTGTTGACCTCCAATGAGTATTTTTTTATAACCTCTTGAACCGAAATTGATTAAGGATAACGGTATGATAAAGTTTGAATACTGTATTTTGAGAAAAAGGAATTTTTAAATTTGTCAATAGTGAGTCATTAAACTAATAGATACCTGTAAGTTTAAAGTTTAATCCTCAAGGGCTTTTTCTCAAATAAAGTGTAGTCTGGGGCTTATGCTTTTACGAGCTTTTACGATGCATTATACTACTATCAAAAAAATAACTTACATTTAAACACTAACTCACCTCTCTCTAAATTAAGATCTCTTTATTTGTTAATTACTTCTTAATGGAATTTTGAAATAAAATTTTATAAACATTAAAGTGGAGGTCAAACTTGGAAATTTCTTTTAGCATAAATGGTAAATTAAACATTATATCATATAACTATTATTTTCAAGAAAATTAGTGTTTGAAAATTGATGAAGGAAGTTTTTGGTAGATCGCAACAATAAATTAATCAAATGTTTGAATGGTTTCGGGAAAATTTATTTTTCCGTCAAATGCCTGAGGATGGAAAAAAATCTTTTTCAGAAACACCTTCTCACTTGAATTTATTTTATTGTGGCAACCCTGCCTAGTACCCCCTTCATCAATATCATACACTTCAGTAACAATGGAGTGAAGAAGCTACAGCCATTTGCTATTCAGTTTAACTTCAGTAATTATAAAAATTGTGTGATGGTCGCACGGTACACAACTTGCCTTAACTTCAGTAATTGAAAGGGAGAGTTCTGTGCTTGCGCACCATTTTTTTTTTTTTTTTTTTGTGTTGACATTATTTTTAGTATCCGATAGTATGGTACAATTTGAAATAAAGAATTTATTAACATAAAATATTTATATTTTGTTACCATGGGAATTATTTCTCCTATCTTTCCTATGAAGTACAAAAGTAAAGTGTACTTCAAACAATTTTGAGAGCAAAATGAGAATACCTATTTTAAAGAACATCTGATTTATAAATTTTAATCAAAATCGTTTGTGCAAATTTTGAGAAAATTGAAAAAAAAAATCTGAAAAAGTAAAGTACTAACATTTTAGTACTCCGAAGACCGATTTTATCCGATTAAATATATATACCGAAACAAAAAATCTGATGTGACAAGCACAGAACACCATTTTCTCTTCCTGAAGGTAAGAGTTGTATGCTGTGCGACCAGTCATACCAGATTTTTTAAACTCTGGGACCTCAAAACCTGTATTTTCATCAAAATCTTAACATCGAATTTTTGTTATTTTGTCTTATTTTTTACTTTTTTTTTTAAATATATTGAACACATCAGATTTCTTCCCTCTTGTATTTTACTTATTCTTTCGACTGAGAGAGATATCTATCGATTTATTCTAATTTTCGTTTCCCCCTCCACAAAACAGCTTAATTATTTATTCTCTCTCTTAACTTTTATCGATTCTTATTATGCAAATTTTCTTATTCTTGTTTTCGTATGGCACGCAATTTTGTGCTTCTGACCCGTAAATGACCTCTACCCTTATTCGTTAATTTTTAATCCCTATTTAAATTCCAGTCTGATAGTAAAGTCTGGATCATGTTCGCTCTTAGGTAAATATTTCTTCTAATTCTCTTTAAACAGAGAGAAAGAGAGGATCAAAAAGAAAGGGAGAAAAAGCATCTATTAATTGACTTGCCTTTTAACGTCTTCTTTTCTCCTCTGATGTTATCGAAATGATGATATATACAAAAACTACAAAAGCATATAAACTAAGCAGAAAAAATATCCTTTGGGTCAAGGCTAGATGTTTTGGGGTTACATATTTTTTTGTTGAAAAGCTCTATAGTCTATAAACGGAGCAGCATGATTTGAAATCCTTGGTAAATATTTACCAAAGAGCTCTTGTGTACTGGTATCTTATTCCAAAAAAAAAGACAATATTTTCAAGATTAAATAATAGTAACCTACAAATTTTTCTAAATTTTATTGTCTATTGACTAAAAGAAAAAATAAGACTGGCATTTCTTTTTTATGACAGCCTTTTTCCCTTCCGAGATGAGCAGGCTGGTTTCATTCTCCTTATCTACCGAATAAAAAATAAACCACGATTAATGCCAATTTATTTCTAATGATCGAGAAAACTTAAATCAATTAATAGAAGATTCATTTTTTTTTTTTTTATTATTCAGGAAAATAAAAAATAATACTTTTTCTTAGCCAAGTAGCCTATTTAAAGAGAGCATAATAATTCTTTCTTTATTTTTAGTGATAGGCCTATATCTTTTCCATTTTTAACCTACCTGCTCTATCATTTAAAGATAAAAAAAATTATCTTAAAAAAGTGTAACGTTAAAAGATAATATAATTGTTTTAAAAAGTGAAAGTGAAATATTTTTCTTAATTAAAATATCTATGTTTTAAATGTCTTTAAGAGATAAAACAAAGTATGATAATTAACGTACATTGATCTGATATTTAATATCTTTTTTCTTCATTGATTATTAAATATTTTTAACGTAGATTGTTTGTAAAACATACATATCAATTGAGATAAATATAATTTAATGAAAGAGTATTTTATGATTGGTGAAATTTGTATCAGGAATCAAAGTTAGAAACAAACGCAGCCAGAATTTTTTCTTTAAAAATTATATTTCTAGCAGCTGGCGTTTCGGCTTTGGCTAAAGCCATCATCAGAGCTGCTAGTTGTCATTATATAGGTCTACATATATTTGGAGTTGTATTAAGTATTGTTTTTAGCTATAACATTAGGAAAAAATTTTTTCTTTGAGAAAAAAAACCTTTTCCTCCTTCTATAGGGCAGTATAATTCCATCTAAAAAAAAGCCTAATGTTATAACAGTTATGTACAATTCCAAATATATGTAGACCTATATAATGACAACTAACAGCTCCGATGATGGCTTTAACCAAATTTTATGAATGGTGAAATTAACCAAAGCCGAAACGTCAGCTGTTAGAAATATAATTTTTAAAGAAAAATTCTCACTGCGTTTTCTTCTAACTTTGATTCCGAATATAATTTATCTCGGTAGAGTTTTGTTTAAAGAAAGATCGAAACTTTTTCAATCAACGCTCAAATAGACTCTAATTAAGACAGTGAATATATCGTTTAAGATTGCAAATTTGAGAGATGAGTTTGTCTTTGATTGGGGAAAAAATTGCGCCCCCTCGGAGTCGAACCAGGACCTCCACGCTTTCGTGGTGGGTGGACTACCTTTACCCTAAGTTGTCGGTCCAATAGTCCGCCTGCTGCGAAAGCTTGGAGGTCGTGGTTCGATCTCAGGGGGCGCAATTTTGCCCAATCAAACACAAACTCATTTTGCAAATTTTTTCTTAAATACAAAATAATTCATTTTCGGTATGCAAATTAAATTCGCAATAGTATAAATGGAACAATAAAATGTATCCTGTTCTTTTAAGAATGATCTAAATGGAAAATTATTCAATAATTAATGAAGTATTTATTTATTTCATTTCCTAATGATTTACTTGGAACAATTTTAGGTGGGTCACATATTTTTCAATCATGTGATAATTGAATAAGCATGTAAAATATGACCTTTATTTATTTGCCATTAATATAGTACTTTTTGAATTTACTGTTTAAAGTACTCCTAACCCCGATAATGATTTGAAAGTATGTTTCGATGTATATTTCTCATATTTATAAATTTGTCTAATTACTAAAATGTTAACATGGTCAACAAAATTTCTCATTAATTAATTTATTATTATTATTTTTTTTTTTTTCAATTTTTCTACTTTTAAAACTTTTCCATGAAAAATATAGGAAAAATTTTCTAATTGATATTTTTTCTTTTTGTTTCAGGTAAGAGAAATTGAAATTTCTGCTTTTCATTTTAAGGGTAAGCGAAAGGCTAGTCTAAAAATAAATATTTTAAACATGTAGAAAACAGATTATTTTCCCTACTTTATTGATTTATATTTATTTTTTATTGGACTAGTTTAATACTCCATTTTTAATTAATTCACAGGGACGCCATTTCCATATTTTATTGTGGGAAAGCAAAAATCTATTATTTATAATAATTTCTTACTACGTTCGTCTGTTTAGCCGATGAATTTTTTTTATCAAATCGAATGTAAATTTGCAACATTATTTACATGAATTAAATTACTGAAAGTAATTTTCAAAATAATTTAAATAGGCCCTAATTATTTTTACATTTTACAAATAAAAGTTTTTTATTATTTTCTTTTAAATATTTATATATATATATATGTATATAGACTATTATACTGATAGAATATTTTAGAAATGATTAGGCCTATTTAAAAAAAAAATTATTCACTTTAGAATTTAATTCATGAATTAATAAAAAAATATTTTTCCAAGATATTACTAATTTTCAACAATCAAAATACTTTTCTTTTTTTTTACAAAAAAAACATTCACACTTTTTTCTCATTCACACTCACACCCACACATTCACACAGTCTTTTCGGCAACTTAGGCCATATAAAACTTTGACGATAACCGTTGTAATTAATAAATCAATTTGGGGTTCAGGCATTTCTATTTAAGCCATCTGGTATCCAAATGGCTTAAACAAAATCATCGGACTGCCTGGGTCCGAACCCGCGACGTTTGGTATAGGAGGCACGCTACCTACTACGCCAGACCCGGGGGCAATCAAAATACTTGTTGAAATATAATTTTATTATAAATGAAAAAACTATCAATCATCCTTTGAAAATATATAATATAAACCTGTTAATCCTGGGTGGTATTATTGTAATAACCCCTTTTATTATTTTATTTCATAATTAAATATTCTTATAAGAGTTCCGTTATTAAATTGACTGTTAAAATTTCTTTCTAAATTTACAAAAAACAAAATTTCTTTTTTTTTTATTAATCTTGAGTTACACACGCATAGATTATTATTTTAATTTATGTTTGAAAAGCAGTGAAGGGGAGGGGGAGTAGCTGCTACTGCCTGCCTGTTTCAGATCACCTTTCTACACCGGTTTTTTTCCTCTGTCAAAATTACTAACATTCCACCTACACGAGCGAGATTTTGTCAAGCGGTTGATTTTTACTACTAATAATAATAGATTCCTTTCCTTTCACCAAACAGCTATTATTTTGGTTTATAACTGAACATTTGTCAATTTTCATGCTAAAAAAAATTATAATATAATTTTTCCGCGTTTAATTGGGCAATTTAAATATAATAAAAATGTTTCTTAATGGGTTATTACTGGCGATCTAAATCCTCATTCAAAAATTATATTAAAAAAAAGACAAAAATTTTACATGACAATGAAATGCAAAACAAATCACCATTAAAAAAAAAATAAATCCCTGCTTTTGGTATGTATAAATTTAACAGAAATCGAAATCATTGATAGTATTAATAATACCAAATTTTATCGATCTGGCTGCTGCTTGCTTTTTTAAGTAATCGTGTTCACATTCCCACACAGAAACACACACAGACATAATTACAAAAATAGTTTTTTAGATTATACAAAAAAAGTCTTGGAGAATTCATTTCCAAATTTTTAAAATTCACCCCCTCCCCTCCCTCCTTGGAAAAATTTTAACTTTTTAAAAGCATAATTGACATTTTTATATTTAAATACTTTATGTGATTAATATTGTTTTGTCTTCAAAAAATGTTATTTTTTTTTAAATCAATCAAATAATCATCACATTTTTACAAGGCCATTAAAAATGCATATTTTTTTAAATAATAAAAGTTGTTAAAAAATTTTTATTATTGACATAAAAAGAAAAGAAATTATGATAAGATTAACTTTGAGTTAGTCTTACTTAATATACTTAGTTATCTAATAATTACTGGATATTTATTATCCTAATAAAATAATCATTAAAATTACCTTGATGGCCTATTTCTAAAGAAAATATTTACCTTTAACCAGGTATGGAAGACATAACGTCAATGCCCTTTGGTTTTTTTTTCTTTAATTAAATATTTCTTATATAAAATTAATTTATCTATTATATACAACAATCATTTGGTTATTATAAATCATCTATAATACAAACATAGTATTGCTCTCGAAACAAAATGTATTTTAAAACCTTTTATCAGATTTTAGTCGCCTTGCAAAATTTTTTTTTCTTAAAATTTCTTCCACGTCTTCGACCAGTCTTAAAATTATAATTAAATATAAATCATTTAAATGCAAAAAAAACCTGTTCTATATTTTTATATATCCACGTAGGTGTACATTATCATAAAATTAGGATATTTATTTAATGATATATATAAAGTGAAAAGTGATTGGATTTTTCTGCTGAAAACGATCGTAAAACTTTCCCTTATTTGCTGCAATAGCTAATACGAACAAGGAACAAACATGGATCAAGTAAAAGTTATTTGTTTAAGGAAAATTTTCTCTCGAAAATACACATTATTAGTTGGTTTATTAAATTTTTAGTTAAAGGAAGTCTTGTTAATTGTCTGGAAAATTTTAATTATAATTAATATTCTTTTTTTCTTTAATATTCTCCCATAATATCATAATATTTTTGGGACGAACAAAATCAATTAACAAATTTATTTTGAGTCCTGTCTAGCTTTTTTATTTGTTCTATCAGCCGAAGGTTATAAATCGTCAGTTTAATTTTGAGGTTTTCACAACCTTTACGATTATCTGAAATTTTTTTTTTGCTTCCGTTTTCTCAAAAACTCTAAATAGTCGAATTATAACGTTTTTTTGAGGTTCTTATTATCTGAGGTTGTTTTTCAAAGCGGTCCTTACGGGGGGGGGGGGGCTAAAGCTCCCAGAAATCAATTGAGTAAGAACCGTTTTTATACATTTTTTTTATTTATTCTGAATTGTTTTTTAAACATTCAAATTTCCCGCGCTCGAAGATGCCTTCCCCTCTTCTAAGGCGTATGAAATACAAGTGAAAATAGAATTCATTTATACTTGGTGTCAAATAATTACCTAATTGTCCATAATTTTCGTATTCTTATACAGTGGATTCCCGATAATTCATATCTCCCGCTAATTCATACAAACTTGCCGGTCCCTAGAAAAAAATCCTGATAACTGGTATAAAAACAATACATTTCAGCCCCCTCGGTAATTCCTATTATTTTTATGCTCGAGGTCACTTAAAACGTCTTATAATTCGTATTTCGAGCTCAAAAAGCTCGTTAATTCGTACTGTTTTCAAGAGGGGAAGTAGAGAGACAAGTTTTCACGTTCATTCGTAAACTTTTTACTCAAAGAAAATGAGAAGAGAAGAGAGGGAAATTGAGCTTCTCTTACATTTTTTTCTTTCCTTTCTACCATTCAGTCTTTGTGTTAATATTTTAATTTTATACTCCCGATAATTCGTACCAAACCGTCGGTCCCGTGACGATACGAATTATCGGGATTCTACGTTATTTAAAAAGTTTTAAAGATAAATTTTTGTAAGTGTCGGATTATTTTATGTTTAGAGAAATAATCTTATGTCATTTATTAATTATTATTATTATTATTATACACTTAGGAACGAAAGTAGTATTAGAGCTGGAATAAGGTGAGGAGAGAGGCGAATGTCCATCCACTCTGGACTTCGTCATCAAGCCAGATACTAAACTAGCCAATAAAAAAAGTATTTGAACTCTACACGCTAATTTTTTTTTATTTTAGAAATATCTTTTACGCGAATGAAATGCAATAATGATAAATTAAATTTTTATGTTGATTAAGAAACAAAAATTATTGATAAAATTTAATTTTTCTATTACCAAGCAATTTTAATATCAAAAACGCACGCTCCGATTTTTTTCTTCTTTTTCTTATAAATTAGAATTTATGCGTTGTCTGGCGTGTTATCAGAAAGATGAAGAATTAAGAGGCGGCACCGCGACCTCAGAGGCCAAGATGCCCAGAGCCAATCGGATGCAGACGTTTCGATCATCCGATTGCTGATAACAAATGTCGCAATCGGATCAATGAGCCTGACGTCGACCCAGGGTTTCCAATCTAAATATTAATAAAAATAATTAATAAATGGCCTTCATCATAGAAATATATAGATATAAAAAATAATACAAGCTTAATATAGGGGAACTTGGACCTCTCTTCTTTTGATTAAAAAAACTTATGTTATTTTTAATTAGCCTTGTATTTCTCTCATAAATTTCTCCCTTCATTTTTATCTTATTTTTCTCCTCCTTCCAATATTTTTCAATTTTACTCCATTTTTTACTTTCTCTTACCCCATATATGAAATATATATATACAGAGAAAGTATTGGCGATCATGTCAAAAATTCCATATCGAGATTTTTTTCGTATATTTTTTTCGGCAATATTCGTTATTTTCCCTATTTTTCTCGATGCATTATACTGGTATTTTAATTTGCTTAGTAGCTTATGAAATTTCAGTATAAATTTGTTCTTCAACATCTCTGGAACATTTAAATAAAGAGATTACTTGCTATTTAATTAGTTAAAAAAACTTTCAGACTAATGAAATATTTAATTATTTACAAATTCAAAATTATGTATATACTAGGAAGTTATTAAACTGACCTTCATCATATGAAATGGACCTAGAAAAAAAAAATAACAGCGATAAAAATAGATCGAACTACCCGATGTTTCATGTCTTCTTTAGATAATTTGTCTTTAATAAAATAAAAATATGATATATGTATTGCTCCATGTCTGCAAGTGTCTCCACCTCCTTAATAAAAATATTTTTTTACTTTCTCTTACTTTGTTAATGTATATAGGGAAAGTAGTGGATTAATGTCAAAAATTTGATATCAAGATTTTGATGGGCTTCCTGAATTCAAAAAACCCGGAAGGTTCTGTCTTTCTGAATGCGTGAACAAAATACCATTGTCTTGAAAACGAAAAAAAATAGGATGAAATTTAATATTTAATTTAGGCGCTCCTCTGGTACGTAACAAGAAGCTTTTGAACAAAATTGGAGAGTAGTGGTACTTTAGTTCGCTCAGGGGCCCACATCTTGTGGGTACGTGGATGGCGACCACGAGCTGCCCGAGCTGGGACAGGCAGTCTTTGTATGTCTGTCTCTTCCTTCCTCTTTTCAACAGGCGTCAGACCGTGTGACGGGCCGGCCTGTCCTATTTCTTCCGGTCGCAAAAACTCATGTTAGGGTTGAAGGGAGAAAGTCAGGTCCGCCGACCCCGCATCGCGGGAATAGGGCGAGGACAGAAGAAGAAGAAGAAGTGGTACTTTAGTGATGTAATATTACAGTTTTTTTTTTATTTCTTCAAAGTTCGCACTAACGATATTGATTAAAATTTAAATATCAATTATTTTTTTAGATACTCTTTAAAATGTATATTCTCATTTTTCCCTTGAAATCTTATAAAGACCACTTAACACTTCATACAAAATATGTTTATAAATTTTACATCTTGAATTCTAATATATCGGCGGAGACTAAATATATCTCGACACAAAAAAATCTGGTGTCACACACCTTTGGTAAGAGAAAGTTGGGTGCTGTGCGACCATTCACACCAGATTTTTAATTTAGTCTTCTAAATTTTTTTTTTTTGTTCTCTTTAATTTGCAAATTTTTTTTTAGATCTTTGAAATGTATATTCTCATTTTGTTCTCAAAATTGTTTGAAGCACACTCTACTCTAGTACTTTATAGGATCATAGGAAAGAATAGGAGATTAGTTGCCATAGTATTTTTATTCAGAATAATTAGAATTGCTTATTTATATTATTTAATCCCATACCCAACAATTAACAAGTCAAGGATTTTTTTTACATTAAGATATGATAAACAAAGTATTTATCTAAAAAAAAAAAGGATACATTAAATGCAATTCGGACTTATTCAAGTAAAGTTAGTATCGGAAATGGTTTTAATTTGAATTAATTAATTTTAACAAACTCATTTTATATTATAATAAGATAATTTTTTTAAATCATTTTTTTTATATTATTATATATTTGGTTTTTTAATTACGCGGATGGTAACTACGAGTTACCTGAACTTAGATTTAAATATCCTATATCATATTTATGTGAACCCCAAAAAAAAAACAAGAAAAAATATGGTCTGATGGTCGTGGTCGCACAGCACACAACTTCCTCTTACCAAAGGTTTGCGCTTGTCACACCAGATTTTTTGTGTCGACATATATTTAGTTTCCGACAGTACGGAACATTCAAAATTCAAGATGTAAAATTTATAAAAATATTTATATTTTGTTACCATAGTAACCATTTCTCCTCTTTCCTATGAAGTACAAGAGTAAAGTGGTCTTCAAAAGATTTCAATGGCAAAATGAGAATATATATTTGAAAGAGCATCTAAAAATTAAGTGATTTTTGAATTTCAATGAAAATCGTTAGAGTCAATTTTGAGAAAAAGTGCATCAGTAAAGTACTAGTACTTCTTGGCCGATTTTGTTCAAAAGCTTCATGTTACGTCTCAGATGAGTATCTAACTTAAATATAAAATTTCAACATCGTAGCTCTTTTTGTTCTTGAGATTTTTTGTTCGCCGACAGACAGACACACAAATAGACAAACCATGAAAACCACTTTTTTCCAAAAATGGACTCAGGGGACCTCAAAACGTGTAAATTTTTTTACATAAATCCAATACTTTCTCTCTCTATATATGCCTATATATAGGTAAGAGAAAGTAAAAAATAAAAATTTGATACTCCTTATCTATTCTGAAGGGATGAAGAATTCAGAACAGTCTCTGAATTTTCTAAATAAATGTTTCTTAATACTTGAGACTACTTATGACTTGTGGAAAAAAGATATTCCTTCAATTGTTTATTGTCGAAGATTAATTTAAAATGATTAATAATAATAAAATTCTCGTACTTGCAAGCCTGGGAATATCTGATATCTTATAAAAATACTTTTTTTCGGGACCTTGAGAAGGTCAAAATAGTTACCTATCCCAGAGGATTTTTAATCCATTTACTAAGCAACTCCCATCTCTAAACAATCGAATTATATGTTTCCTTGGGAAAATATAGTACTGATATCACTCATATCCTCTCTCTCCTATTTTTTTTTTATTATACTTCGTTTCATAATCATAAAAATTTAAAATAAATTCATTTATAAAAGGTGTTTTTATTCTATTTGCCATCTCAAAGTCATCTGGTTTATAATAATAATCAATTTTTTAATGCATCATCAGGGGAAACATTCATTTTAAAATTCTAAACATGAAACTAGAACCGAGTTAGAATTAATTTTCGTATACATAATCAGACTTTATGATGGCCCTTTTTACATAAAAATTATGCAACTTTGGATCGTAACTAAAAAGGAAAAGACAAATATGTAAATAATACAAAAGTTATTTGATTGAGTCTGTTGGATGACATTAGTGTTGATAATATCTTCCATGCAAAATATTTTTTCATTTTAAATATTTCAAAAATAGTTTCAAAAAAATAGTTTTAACGACTTTAGAAATCAAAATTAAAATACGCTCTTATAATAGCTTCTCAATTGCCTAGATTCCAGGGGCGATATAGGCCTATTGAATAAAATTTAGACCTTTTTTTATTAAAATTTCAAGTCCGATTTAGAAGAGTTCAAAAATAAACATTTATTTTTTTGAATATTAACATAATATTATAAATACTCGTATATTAACTACAATAGATAGAACTTGGTTTGAAAAAAGATGAAATTTTTTTTTCAATCAACGCTCAAATAGACTGTAAATAACCCAGTTAATATATCGTTTAAGATAATAAATTTGCGAGATCAGTTTGTGTTTGATTAAGCAAAATTTTCGTCCCCTGCAGTCGAACCAGGAACACCAGGCTTTCGCGGCGGACGGACTTTAGGCCGGCAACCTACGATAAAGGTAGTCTGCCCACCGCGAATCCTGGTTCGACTCCAGGGGGCGAAATTTTTGCCCAATCAAACACAAACTCATCTCGCAAATTTGTTATCTTAAATAAAATATATCTTTCCTTAACTAAAGAAAGTAAATATTAATTGCCAAATTCTTTCAATTTCTAATTGGGAAAATAATAAGTGAAATGGTTGGAGGTTAAAAATAGGACCCTCAAAAATAGATATCTTTCACTTCCATTTTTCTTTTTGTCTCTAAACAGGTGAAATCGTCTCTTTTTATCTCCTAAAAAAATATCCACGTGCCTTTATTATAGTTCTAATAGTTATAAATAAATTACTTCTTCACCCAAGGCCAAGTTCACATTAGATTAAAAGTAAAGATTTCTTTGATTTTTTTGGTTTTAGCTTCTCAACTAATTAAATACAATCCCTCTCTTCCGTTCAACAGGAAAATCATGTAATCGTGTTTATATTTATCCTAGGCATAATCTCACGAGGACAGGACAAACACTGTAGATAATTGGATAATCACTTGAGCATGTGAATAAAAAAAAAAAGGGACAATAGAATGACTTTGTCACTCCCCTCCCTCTTTCATTTATTATTAAATTTGGTTGATGGTTTTTCATCCCAGGCCCTTGGGCGGTTGCCCATTCGGTCAAGACGACAGGATAAAATTAGATATTGTAATTAATCTAATTATTCATTTTGATTTATTTATTTTCTCCCGAAATCCAATGTTTAGATAAGTTAACAACAAGGACTAGATATTCATTATGTAATTTTAATGTAATTTAAAAATTCTGGTAAATAGTTTAGCAATATAAGCTTATATGCTTTATTGTACATTATAGCCTATCATATCTTCGCTGAGTTCACGTGTTTAAAATTTAATTTTACACTACAATATATTGTTTGAATTCATTCACTAGTAATTTTTTCCTTTGATAGACCAAACCACCTAGCTTTATTATTAATTTTGAAGGAGATTTTACAACCACTTCACTTGAAACAATTATTCGAAAATTAATTTAGTGAAATGGCCAGAAAATTATGATTTGTTAAACAAAAAAAATTAGTAGGTGTGAGATGGTTCGAGTTAGTCATTTCCCATCATGTGTCAGTGTTAGCCTTGGATTGACATATTTTTTACGAATATTTTCGACATATCCCCATTAAATCTCTTTTTAAAACTTATTTTTTTATCAACCTTGTAAACAAAAATTTTGCATTGTTTTTTCATATGCATTTTCTCAGTTGTCAAATAATATAAAAAAATTGCATTTTCAACATTACCGGCTACATTATTTTTAATTGATAGAATAGGCCTTTTTTTTAACACACTTTTTTCACATTCACACTCATACACACATTCACACAGTCTTTTCGGCAACTCAGGCTCAGACTTTTACGATATCCGTTTAATGATTAATATACATATTGGGGGTCCAGGCATTCTTATTTAAGCCATTTGGTATCCAAATGGGTAGCCTGGGAGCCCGAACCCGCGATTTTTGGTTTACGAGGTTAGCACGCTAACCCTTACACCAAGCCCCGAGGGCCGAGAATAGGCCTACTGAGTACGTTTTTGCTAATAAGTACTTTTAAATTCATGAATTCGTCTTTTTTTCCCTCGTCATTCACAAACAGGTCTCATCAAAAATTATTAAAAATAAAATTTTTTAAGTATTCATTTTAGAATAAAATCCATTAGAGCTTTTATCTAATCAAACAACAACAAAACGAAACAAAAAAAAAAAAAAAAAAAAATTAAAAAGTTAATATGCATATTTAAATATCTTCAACTGAAGAGGGACTTCGATTCATCCTCGTTCTAAAAAATAAAAAGAAATAAAAATAGGGAGCCTTGAAAGGAATGTGTGGGCCCCAGGGACGCTCTTTAGTGTCACGGATTCTTGAAACTTCTTGTTGTTGATCTCGTTAACAAACGAACCGAACAAAAACAGACAAAACCATGTCTGCCTCTTTTGTCAAGGCTGACAAACACTTCAGCTTACAGTTAATAAAATTTTATATAACTAGCTAACCCCTTGTAATCAAACAAAAAGAATCAGGGAAAACCCAAGTAAATTTCTTTTTTTTTCGTCTCTCTTGGCTATTCTAATCTCTAATTACAAGATTGATTCAACGAATTTCGTGTTGTATATTTTTTCAATTGAAATAAATAGGGACAGGGTTTAAGGGGGAGTCTAAACGTACATTGAGGGACAATATTAAGTCTCACCCAAGCGTTTTCTACTTGTGATTGTTTCATTGTTTAAAAAAAAATATTAGATATTTTTTTAATGCAAACTTTCATGGTTCAAATCTAGAAAATTTCCAATAAAACTTTTCATTTTCTTTTATAAAAACAATGAAATAACCACAAGAAGAAAACTCATGGGTCGGACTTAATATTGTCCCTCACTGTACTTAAAAAAAAAAAAAAAAAAAAACTAGACTATTATGACATTTTTCAATGCGTTTTTTTTTAATTAATTAAATCAAGTTATAATTTTTATAATGACTTTTTATAAAATTATGAAAATTAATTTTTTTATCAAGCAAATACAGAAAAACAAACTGTTACAATAATTTAAAATTTTTTTTTAAATTTAAAAATGAATGTATTATTATTATTATTAATTACATATTAATTATGAAAAATTTAAAGTAACTAGATGATTTATTTAAAAATTAACTGTCAAATAGTTCAGCACTCTTGCAAAAGATGGCAGGCTAGTCCAACAGCCGGTATTATCTGATCTCATATTAGCCTATCTCTGGCCTATATTTATATATTTTTATGCTTTTATAAATGATACATAATATATAATAACATTTACCAGGTATAAAGTATTCATTGTTAAAAGATCAATGCAAATCAACCAAATTCATTCGATCCTACGTTGGCAAATTTTCCTAATTACTTTTTAAGACACTTAACGCCATCTTATCAGCAAAAACATGCGCTCCTACTCCCCCCCCCCTTAATGTCCTCAGATGCCAAAAAAGCCTTTAACAAAATTTAAAAAAATATATATATTTTTTTATACTTACAAGTTAATATGACTACCGACTATTAGTTACCAGAGCTAAGACTTGCATTTATTCCTTTTGATTTTAATCGCGCACTTTTGATTGATGAATCTTCATAATTCCGTCAATTATACTCGCATGAAAATTTAATTTCGTTGCATTTAAATTACAAAAGTCTAAATTAATAACAGATAATAAAATCTCTGAGATGTAATATGTAAATAAAAACTGAATATGAACTTATGACTTTGATCTATTTAAAGTTGAAATTTACAATTTATAATTCTATTTTGCAGACAATTGAGAGCTAATTAAAGCGTTAAAGTAAATATTTGACTACTAGGTATAATGTTATGTCTTGACTTCAATTTAATCCTCTATTATAAATTTTCCAAATACTTTATTAAGATAAGTAAAAGTTTCGTGTTCTAGGCCTAAATAACAACTTGCTTAAGAGCTTAAATAATTAGTAAAAGAAATAGAATTTATATTTTGTGAAAGATATTTATTTTAAACTGTAAACACAGAGAATTTTATAGTCAAAATTTGCATACTAATAAAAACTTTAGGTTGCTTAAATTAATGTCTGGTTGCTGGAATGTAGGCAATGCAAATAACACTTGAGTTTTTTGATTCCTTGTTCTGTAACTGCTTTAGAGCGGACACTTCTCCAAAGAAGTTAAATCTTGAAACTAGACAGCGCAAGTCACCTAAAAAGACTAATTATTTTAACTAAATAATTAGTAAAAAGACTCTGTTTTCGACAAAAAAAAGTCTACAAAAAATTCGCTATCGATTATATGAATATGAGAAAAATGAAATCACTAGATGTGGAGAGGCCCGAGTTTTGAGAATTTAATTAAAACTAAAAAAAAAAAATAGTTGGAATTTTAAAGAAAATTTAAAAAAAGGTATATAAATAAACAATTTTTAATCAAGTAAATAATGTGTGACTGGTCGCACATTACACCAGATTTTTTTATATTTTATTTATTAATTTTTTATTTAATTAAATGAATTAAATCTTTGTATAAAATGTTTTACAATTATATGTAAAAAAGTAATTAAAAAATATAATAGTTGTCTAGTTTTGGTTCTTCAGTCAAAAAAACTTTTAAAAAGTTGTTATTCAAAATATCAAATTATCTTTAATTTTTAAGAAAGAATTTTAAAATTTCTACTTATCTAATAAAATCATGAAAGGTCTCAAAAATATGAAAAACAATTGATTTTTGAATTTTAATCAAAATCGTTGGAGCGAATTTTGAGAAAATCGAAAAAAAAACTGAAAAAGTACATTAGTAAAGTACTTTAGTACTTTTTGGCCAATTTTATTCAAAAGCTTATTTTGAGTGTCCGGAAGGGTACCTACTTTTAATATAAAATTTCAATCCTATTGCTTAATTCCTTCATGCTAAAAATCGTTACACATAGACAGACCAATTTGCGGGAGCCACTTTTTTGGACTCAGGACACCTCAAAACATGTATATCCATCTAAATCTCGACATTGAATTTTTGACATGATTGCCAATACTTTCTCTCTATATATATTCCATATATAGGGTAAGAGAAAGTAAAAAAAGGTATAAAGGTTTTTTTGCTCTCTCTACTTATAACCTATGCAAGAATGAAGATTTCTTCTAAATTCCAAAAGGTTTTGTCATGGAAATTTAAAAAAAAAGTAATTTTGATAAAAATAAAATTTCATTGCTCTAAAATTTATTTTAATGCAGAAAGAACCCTTTTAAAAGTGTTTTTAGAAACTCTTATTAATTTTTACTTTCTCTTACCTCTATATATATGTTAATATATAGAGAGAGAAAGTATTGGGATTCATGTCAAAAATTCGATATCGAGATTTTGATTGATATACACGTTTTGAGGTCCCCTGAGTCCAAAAAAGTGGTTTTCGCGACATGGTCTGTCTGTCTGTGTGTCTGGGTTCAATTTAAAGCATGAAGGAATTGAGCTAGGAGGTTGAAATTTTATATTTAAGTTAGGCACCCTCCTAGGGCGTGAAAATAAGCTTTTAATCAAAATCGACCAAAGTGTACTAGTACTTTACTGATGTACTTTTTCAGTTTTTTTTTTCGATTTTCTCTAAATTGGCTCCAACGATTTTTTTTTAAATTGTAAAATCAATTATTTTTTAGATTCTCTTTCAAATGTATTGATATATCCTCATTTTGTCATTGAAATCTTATGAAAACCACTTTACTCTTGTACTCCATAGAAAAGATAGGAGAAATGGTTGCCATGGTAACAAAATATAAATATTTTCCATACTTATAAATTTTACATCTTGAATTATAATATATCGGCGGAAACTAAATATATGTCGACACAAAAAATTTGGTGTGACAAGCACAGTACACAACTTTCGATTACCGAAGGTAAGAGATAGTTGTGTGCTGTGCGCCAGTCACACCAGATTTTTATTTAAAAAAAAAAATGAGAGCCATTGCTCTAAAGAAAGTCAGGAAATTCATTAGTGAATTGATTTGACATCAAACACGAACGAATTCATGCAATACATAAAATCAAATTAATTTTTTAGTCTGATAAATATTTTAGACTCAAATTTTGCATATTTTTATTCCATGAATAATTAAATACTTTCAGAAAATCCATTAAATTGAAGTATAATTTCCTAAAGTTTCCATTTTAGTCTCTATTTCTAAATATATTCCAGACCTATGACATTTGATAAAAAAAAAAAGAAGAGGCAAGTTATTATTATCAAAATGAGAGAAATAAAATAGCAACACGCGACCGTAAAAATAATATTTAATATTAATAAGTAATCATTTTTATCAGAAAAACTTTTTATTCCTCTTAATAATAATTCTATAAATGGTCTATGATTTTTTATTAATATTAGTAACTTATCTCGGTCATGCTCGTTGTCTATAAATACAGTATATTAGATATAGAAAAGTAATTTTTTTTTTTTTTTACATTGATTAAATAAAAAATTTTTTCCTAATGAAATTGTTTTTATAAAATGTTAATTACATAACTTTTTAAAAGGAGGACTGGGGTCAGCGCACTCGTATTATACCACTACTCGTGTACGATTCCACTCACACCTGATTTTTTCATTAAATAAAATTTCTTATGGGTTTTCATAACAGTGACTCATCAGACGAGGTGAGAGGGAGTTACTTTAGTAACCCCTCTTCTGTAAGTGGAAAGGAGTCACTTACTTCTTCCCTCTGGGAATAAATATACCTGGTATATATAATGGCGGGCTTAAATCGTTCTTTTTTGTTCACTGAAAGATAGGCAACCAAATTTGCCTTTTCGGTTGTCCGCTCTAAAGGAGCTATGGAGAAATTAATCGTCTTGGACCAATTGCTTCAGTTCTAGTCAACTAATAAACTTATCCCAGATAGCAAATCACAAATATAGTAAACAAGAACCCGCTTAACCTTTTATGCATTAATTTTTTATTATTGGTCGTTACTCATTTGGATTGCCTATCTTTCACCAAACAAAATAATTTCTACAGCTCTAACTTTCAATAAGTTAATACTATATTTTAGGTTTTGTCATGGAAATTAAAAAAAAAGGGAAAAGAAGTAATTTTGATAATAATAAAATTGCAATGCTTTAACAAAACAAACGAATTCAATTAGGTAAAACAAATTTGAATTAAAAAAAATAAATAAAAAATAAAAATGAATTGACAGAAAGCAAGACAAATACATGAATTATCGGAATTTCCGTTGCGGTGATGCCTTTTACCGGAAGCCCATCTCTGCTTCAGTAACCGCAAATGTTACACCAGCCAGTCCTAGATAGAACATTGTCTACTATATGTTTATAAAATGAACATATTGTCTATCTGGCCGACTAATCTCGACTTTTGTTTGTTGACATAATCATTAAAAAAAAAACTGAAATATCCATGAGCTTATTTATGCGCTAATTCCACTAAGTTGTTTAAGATGCCGACTTGCACAAAGATAGTAGATGCAATTTGAAGATAATTTGTGCAAAAAACTCCAAATTGCATTTTTTGAGTTAGACCGGGGCTTGAACTGGACCGACGATGTATTATTTTTTCTTTGAAGGAGGTATATAGCTGAGTGTTGATAATCAATTAGGTGAATGAGCAAGCAGCTTGTTATATTTCAATTTATTAACAAGCCAGGGCCGACGTTTCGGTCACATATGTGACGTAATTGATTATTATTTTTTCGGTGGCTGGTAGGTGTTTATTCTAATAAGCTTGGGTAGGCAGCCAGATGGAGAAATAAAATTCTAATTTATTCCAATCTCGTCATCAACGTTTCGAGTGCTAATCACTCCTTTCCTCAGGAGTAAACAGGTCTCAGATTATAACAAGTTTGATTTTGTTAATCAATTAACATTCTGATTACGAAGTATATATTTATAATAAAATAGCAAAGTATGCACATGTAGTTTTTTTCAATACAAGGATGTTGATTCTACTATTTCTTTTCAATCTTTAATGTCAGAGCTGACATGTTTCAGTTACTCAGAATAATAAGCCTATATTGTGGTAGGTTAACTAACTTCTCTTAGGCTGAACGCACACCAATCTAGCAAAAACGTTTTCGATCAAAAAGTTTTGTTCAAGAGCAAAACGTTTTGTTCGATGCCAACCGATCGAGCAAAACGTTTTCGGACAAAACATTTTGTTCGATGATGTCGAATCATGTCCAATTGTTTTTTGTCTCTTCGGTGTGCGTTGAAAAAACAGTTTTAGGCAAAAACGTTTTGTTCGAAAACGTTTTTGCTCGATCTGTGTGCGTTCAGCCTTCCTCAGAAGATCGAGTAGAATTTTTTTTGCCTTGAACCCGAGTTTTCTTCAATTCCTTACCCTCTCGAATATTCAACTATAAAGAAAGACAATGTTTAAAGAAACTGCCCAATCTCTTAATAGAATGAAACTGCGTAATTTACCAAACTAATCAACTCTTTACTTTGCAAACAGTATAAAAAAATACGATGTAGTAAATTTGAATTATAGTTAAGAAAACTTGATAATAAACATGATAATGAATTTAGAGAATAGATAACATCATTTATAAACAGTGTGAAATCCGGGGGGAGAGAGAAAATATTGACTTTTGCTTGTATATTTTCATGTATTTGAAATTAGTAAAAGAGTTTGTAATTGTCCATAAAATGTTAGGGCGATTGGAAATCGAAATATTCAGACTTTGAAATTTAAATATTTATGAATTTAGGGCCTTTACTTCGTAATTTGGTACTTTCATAATATTCTTTCGAAATATTTGTTTATATCTCTATATAAAGAGAAAATTTTGCTTTCTTATTTCTTATATAAATTGTGATATATGATCTACTCAATAGATAGCCACATATAGAGGAGGTATATTAAAAAATAAAATTTTTTTGATCTGATAACTACATTTGAATATTGCTTCTACTGATTAATTATGAATTTGATAATAATTATAAAATCGTTTTTGAAATTTTTTTTTTATTACTCTGACGTCAATATTTAATCTTCCAACAACAATTATATTATTTCACGTAAATTTTGTAGCGTGTCGTCTTGTGATTAATCAAGCTAGCGATAAAGATTTTAAAATTCGATATAGTACTTTTAAATAATAGAACATTTATTTTTATTGTATTTTTTTTAAATTCACAATCCATTATCATTAGAATTATGTGAAACTATTAAAATTTATTTCTCCAATTTTGCATATCAAATTAATTTTCTAATTTATGATTACTAAAATCTTTCGACTAATAACATTGTTGATTTGGTCTTTTCGTTTTTTACTTTCTCTTACCCTATAAATGAAATATATATAGAGAGAAAGTATTGGCGATCATGTCAAAAATTCGATGTCGAGATTTTGATGGATATTCATGTTTTCCGACGTTCCCTGAGTCCAAAAAAGTGGGTCCCGCAAATTGGTCTGTCTGTATGTGTGTCTAACGATTTTTAGCATGAAGGAACTGAGCTACCGGATTGAAATTTTATATTTACCGGTAGTAAGTCAGGCACCCTCCAAGACACTCAAAATAAGCTTTTGAACAAAATCGGCCAAAAAGTACTAGTACTTTACTGATGTACTTTATCAGTTTTTTTAGATTTTCTCAAAATTCGCTCCACCAAAATTGTTTAAAATTCAAAAATCAATTATTTTTTAAATGCTATTTAAAATGTATATTCTCATTTTGCCCTAAAAGTGTTTCAAAGAACACTTTACTCTTGTTCTTCATAGAAAAGATAGGAGACACCAGATTTTTTTTTATTAAAAATTAATTCTCTTTTTTCTAATCCTAACATTACTTTAAAACCTTGATTAAGCAAATATGTTATCCCTAAATTTCAATTTTCAAGGCTGGTTACTCTTATATTATCATTGGAAATCATTAACCTCGAGTAATACTGTATATCTTCCTATCTAATAAATTTTATTTATTCCGGGTTTCAAACAAAATTCAATATTTAATAATATGTAGACTATGTTTTTTTTTTATGGTTGTGGTTCAACCATCCCACGACTCCTGCGAATCGAGCCCAGGATCTTTAGACTATCTATGATTTGTCACGTCAATCTTATTCAAATATATAAACGATATAACCAAAATTCAATAGACCCCAATACCCTCCCCACTTCTCTCAAATTTTCTTTTTCACTTTACAAATATATTTATGAAATATGAATTATTTTAGAAAATAAAAAATAAATTTTAAACCCTATCTTATTAATTAAAATTCCTTTAGTTTTTTTTTAATTCAAATTTTTCTCAATTTTTTTATATAAGCCTATACTTTTTTTTAAAAGATAAACTTTTATTTATGTTAATATGATAATATTAATTAGATTCTTGAATTTATTTCATAAACAAATGAACTGGACTGGAAATAAATAAGCTTAATCTCATTCACCCAAAGCAACCTTGTTTATGAAATATTGATTGCTTATTGGAAAATGCTAAGAAAAGTGGTGTGATGGCCATTTATTATTATTTTATTTTTATTTATTTATTTGACATTGATTAATTCAATAATAGTGTCGTGAAATGTATTTAACGAAACGTTCTTTTGTTGTTCGTTTATTAAATAAACGAATAGATAAGTACTTAGGTATTTGATTTAGTAACTTATAAAAAGAAAATTTATTTCTAATAAATTTTGAATAATAAGCTGCGGGTTGCCGATCCCATATTTGGATTGAAAAATCAAAGTCTGCATTCAAACACGAATTTATTCATCTCATGGGATGTTTTTTTTTTTTTAAATGCAAATTTTGATCTATTTTGAAAATTTCTTTTGACGAACTTAATGGAATTCGCAAACCTTGACCCTGTCTAATTATCTCGTTTCTTTGGTCGATATTTAGCAACAGCCACCTTAACTTGAGCAATTGATTAATTACTCGCATTTATGCCTTCTGGCACAAATTAATAGCAATTTTTGAACGTCCTTGAAAACATTTGTTAGTTTGCTTTTGATTTTTCCTTTTGATCCTAAACAAAGTCTTGTTATAATCAAAATTTATTAATTATAAAAAAATTAAACAATTTGAACTGATAGCCATTGATTTATTGTTAGGATATAAGTTTACTTAAATCCTCATTCATCTCTAAAACGGAGATATTACTGTACCAATTCACTGATCACCATCGGATATTGATAAAAATACATTTATTTTAAATCCTTAAAAAAAAGACAAAAATGAAATAGCTTGCCAAGTATTTTGCATATATTAAAAAATAAAACGCAAATATTGAGGTATAAATTTATCTAAAACAAAAACAATAACAACGGAAAGTGTGACTTTCTTATGTTTATTGCAAAAAAAAAAAAAAAATTGTTGATCTTTATAATCTCTGAAAATTTGTTGTTAAATTAAAAAAACAAATATTATTAAAGCGTGTGCTTTATGTTTGTGAAAAGATTATTTTCAATTTGGAATTTTAAGTTTTTTCCTTATACTAAAGAAAGAAAATCCGCATGGTACTCGCTAAATACTTTTTAAAAATTACATCACAATTGAGAGTAAGTCAGTAGAGTTTATTTATTATCTCGGGTTCCAAATTTTGGAATTCTCTGCCCCCTTCCAATTTTAGTCACCTGGAACTGTTTTGTTCTTTTTCGATGAAGTATTTTTCTTTTCTGGAGTGTTCAATTATCAATACTGTCAACTATTATTATTAACAAATATTTTGAAATGTATTTTCTTTGGGGCTCATAAGTGTACGGAAAGTACTCAGAGCCAAAGTAAAAATGTATTCTTCTTCTTTGATTAAGGGCGGCAAAAGCTCTCCCTAGATCCTCTCGAATAGGTGTCAATAATATTATTTTTTTCATAAAAAAATAAATTTCCATTTTTCCTGATATTTTTGATATTGTGAGGTATGTCTTTGTGGCTGGAAGTATTATTGAGGAATCAAAAAAAAATCCAATACATAGGCAGCCAAAATTATTTATTATTATTTTTTTTATTTTATTTTTTTTTTTTTTATTTTATTATTTTTTTTTTATTATTTTTTTTTTTATTATTATTTTTTTATTTTTATTTTATTTTTTTTTTTATTATTTTTTTTATTTTTTTTATTTTTTATTTTTTTTTTATTTATTTATTTATTTTATTATTGCCGTTCCAGATATTTTTAATTGACAAATTTTATCCAACGAATTCTAAGTTAGTAACGACCTCTACCCTCTTCGCTACACTCATAACTTTGATTCTGTTATCGTAAATTCCATCCGATATAAAACATAACCTAGATCTAATTCCGTGCCGATTAGTCAACCTTACTAATTATATTTCCAATCACTAAGGGCCGGTTGGTTCAGTTCTAATTAACTAGCTATTTCTCGGATAAACTAGTTGACTATGACTTTCGAGTCTCTTCAGTTCTAATTAACCTAATCATATCATTAAATAATAGCCCATATCGTAGTTAACTAGTTAAGACCCAAATTCGGTATAAGGCTTAACAAAGGGGTGAAATTTGTTTATTTATTTTTTTGAAAATTTTTAAAATTTTGTTAAAAAATAAATTAACTTTAATTACTTAATAATTTTTATAAATGATCTTTTATTAAGCTGCTAACTCCACAAATCTTTCCTTAAGCCTATACCTCAAATGTGAAAAACTCAATTTTTTAAACTCTAAGGTTAAGGGTGTTCTTGTTTACTATATCGATGATCTGCTATCTGTTGAATAAATTTGCTAGTTGACAAGAACTGAAGCAACCGGCCCTAAGTTTTCTTGTATATTTATTTTGTTTGTAAAGTATAAGTTAGTATAGTAGTAGAAGAATCTTCCACTCTATCAACCAAACTAATTTATATTATGTTTGAACCTTTTTTCTGCTGCTTATAATCCAACATTTTTAATATTAGCGCTGATATTATTAAGCACATAGTTTTTAGTTTCTCTATAGGCCTACTGTACCTCGATATCATTAATCCCGGATCATGTCCGGGTTAAGTGAGGTTCTGAAGGTTATCAAACGGCGTCGAGACGCTTCTGATAACCTTGCTTCGCCTAGATCAAAAAAATGCACAAAAATACCATAGATTTTAATTTTTTTTTTTCTGATATATTAAATAAATTGCATAAAGAGGCGCCAGCAACAGGCACGGTGCCAGGGAAGGACAATTATACATTTTTGTAAGAACTATGCTGACGGTAGTATAATCCTCAATAATTTAGGTAAATTATATAAATTTATCAACAGTTGTTTTTTTTTTTTTTTTTTAAATAGACATTTATTTTTTTTTTTTTTGTCATTAAACTGACCAATTTCACCAATTTTTTATCCTTTTCCGAAAGTCACGACTTCATTCAATCGCCATCGATATTATGTATTTTTTATATTATTGATTCAAATGTAAGTTTAATGCTTTCGCCCTCTTTCTTTTTCTCCCTCTTATCTGCAATAATTCATTTACTAAGATTTAATTTCTCAATTTGAGGTTTAAAAAAAATAGATCTTTATTAATATTTATATTTCGAGGTGCTGAAAAAAAATGTAAACAAATTTTAAAAATTGCCATAATAATTGGCAAGTGCTGAAATATGATATAAGCGTTAATTATTTGTTTTCAAGATATATGATACTTTATCTTGATTAATGAGAATAAATTTCTAGAAAGATTCTCATTTTTTACTCTATTAAAAAATGAAATATTTCCTCGAAAAAATATTCAATTCATTTGTTTAAACATGAGTTAAGAAGTGAATTTAGCAGTGAAAGCGAAACACTTAGCGAGATTAGCTCCGGGTGGGGCTCTTGATTGATCGTTTCTCCTCCACCCAGCGCACATAATATATATATAAAAAAAATGTTCTTATCTATTATGGAAAAATAGTAAAAAGATATTTTTTAATTTTTAAGCTGAAAAAAATTACAACCTCAGCAAAAATTTAAAATCCCTGAATATATGAATGTGAGTCTCTAATACCCGCCCGCATTCCTAGAGGAAGAAGGAATATAATAATTAGGGTCCGACCGAAACAAGATTTTCAGCCGAAACCGAAACCGAAACCGAATATTCGGCCTCAACCTTAGTTTCGGCCGAAACCGTAACCGAAACCGAAACTTGTATTTCCTATAAAAATTTTTTTTCATTTTACCTTTTTTTTTTTTTGAATTTTTTTCCCTCCCATGAAAATCATTTTACCTTTTTTTTAGGGAGACTAAAATTTTTTCTCCCTCAAGTGCAAATTATTTGGCCTTTTTTTTGCATGCGAGTCTCATCCCATTTTTCAGACTCTGGTTTCGGCCGGCCGAAAGGTTCGGCCACTTTTTGGCCGAAACCGAAACTACGGCCGAAACCATGATTTTTGGCCGAAACTGCCGAAACCGTAACCGAAACCGAATATTCGGTCGGTTCCTAATAATAATGTTTAATGGCTGGAAATGTATTGAGGAAGGATATAAATGCAGGCAGCCAAGAAATAAAAACGCTCTCGATTCCCTTTGAATGTCCAGACGTTTCGGGCAAAATTTATTCGCCCATCCTCAGTGAACTATTCTAGTGGGAGAGAGTTAAGTCTCCTTTGGTATACATAGTTGATTGTATCCTGACTATGAAAATAGCAAAAAATTTTAACAACAAAAAACTTATTTATCATCATATTGTTACATTAAATAGAATACGTAGTAGGACCTAACAACAACTATGTATACCAAAGGAGACTTAACTCTCTCCCACTAGAATAGTTCACTGAGGATGGGCGAATAAATTTTGCCGAAACGTCTGGACATTCAAAGGGAATCGAGAGCGTTTTTATTTCTTGGCTGCCTGCATTTATATCCTTCCGGAAGAAGGAATACCTATATCTATACATTTATATAGGCATAAGGATTCCTTGTTCTTCAAGCAATGACTCTGAATACGGTTTACCGATGGATACCGATTAATTGACAACACGGTGACTAATCTCTATCGGCTTAATTTATTATTATCATGTTATTATTTTTTTATTAGTTCTCAAATGAAAAGTTAAAAGATTTTCCCTAGAGCCCAAAAGAGTTTAAATCCGCCCCCTAAGAATAGGTGGCAAAATATTTCAGCCTACCGGCGGTAAAATCGTAAATCCTCTATAAGCCTACTCTATCCTGATTAAACGCAAACGCTACTTTATGACTTGAATCTAAATGATGAATTCAGCTTCTATAAAACTAAAAGTTGAATTATCAAATTGATTTATCTCGAGATAATGTTTCATTCGCCTGGACCCCCAAATATATCGATCGTATTTAAATATGAGTATCTTTAAAGTCTATATGGCCTAAGATGCCGAAAAGAGTTTAAAAAAATCATACTAATCGGAAAAATTTCTTATTGTTATACGTATATAATAATCAAATATGTATTTTAGGTTGTTTTTTTTTTAATTTCTAGCTCCGCCATTGCTAAATCAATAAAATTAAATAAAAATCTATTGGAAAAGTCTATCTATCGACATCTATTATAAATCGAATTCCTAAACAGGATGAATTGTTTTCGTAACAGTTACCTGGGTCCACATATTTGCTGAGAGAAAGTTTGTCCCTCAACGGTGTCAGAGAGTTTAATGACCTCTCTTTAATAAAAAGAAATTAAAAAAAACAAAAAACAAAAAAAACAAAGCCAATAAAATTTCTCCAACTTGACATGGAAAAAATTGACAATTGTCTAGAATTGTTTCCCTATTTTAGAAAATAATTTGAAGTAAAAACAAAGGTCTATAATCTTATTTCTGAATATTTGCAAATTCATTCAAATTCCTAATGTTTTTGGGTTCCTTATATTATTGGATATTCTTCTGTGAGGGGGGGGGGGGGTTACACTTGTACATGAATAAATATATTTGAACCTGAGAGCTCAATTAAAAGTTATGCCCTTCTTTCTTCACAAAATTTTCACTGTTAGTTGCCAATGATTCTCCTAAATTAAAGTATTGTCTTTATCAGTGGTCCCAACCGGTGTGCTCCGGCACCCAAGAGTGCCGCGAGATTGGCTAAGGGGTGCCGCGAGATATTTAGAAAAACCAAAAAAAAAATAAAGAGGGGGAAAAAATAAAGTTTTGCAAAAAAAAAGGTCAAATGATTTTCATGGAAGGGGAAAATAATTTCCGCAGGGCGGAAAAAGTTTCGTTTTGCTAGGGAAAAAAAAAAAAAAAAAAGGAAGAGTGCCCTCTTTGTGTAATGTTTTTCCCAACCCACTTTTGGGGTGCCGTGAACTTCAAAAGGTTGAGAAACACTGTTCTATATAATAATTTGAAGTAGTACTGCTCTATTTAGAGATAAGAGAGGAAGTAAGGAGTTACTACGACAAGGGACGGCAACCATTTTTGAAAAGAGGGAGGTTTTCAAAAAAGAAATTATCTTTAGACTTCGTAAAGTCCAAAAAAAACTCGAATCCAGCCCTTAATTGTTTGGCAAACCACAGGTTGCCGATTTCTGCTCCACAGAAAACTCTCAAATTAAGAGTATTTTCGTCTTTATTTAACTAACGCCATGATCAAGTGACAAATCATTTAATTCTAGTATGGCCAGTTATGTATGTTGTGTATTTAATATACAAATATTGCTTGTATGGAAAATTATTAAATGCTTATCAGCTTATTGAATTTGATAAGCATTTAATAATTTTCTATACAATCATTGTTTGTATAGGCCCACTCTCTAACTGGAACGATAATGACGTTATTTAAATAATGCCGAAATGTCTCCTTGCTGCCGTTTCCGTCTCTTATTGATAAATATAATAATTGTTATTTTATTATTATTGCCCATAACTTTCTCTTATCTATTACTTTCTCTTACCTAAATGTATAATATACATATACATTGTATATGTTAATCTTTATATATATATATATAGGCTATATAGAGAGAAAGTATTGGATTCATGTCAAAAATTCGATATCGAGATTTTGATTGATATACACGTTTTGAGGACTCCTGAATCCAAAAAAGTGGTTTTCGCGACATGGTCTGGCTGTGTGTGTTCAATTTAAAGCATGAAGGAAATGAGCTATGAAACTTTATATTTAAGTTTGGTACTCTCCTGAGGCGTGAAAATAAGCTTTTAATCCAAATCGGTTAAAAAGTACTATCACTTTACTGATGTACTTTTTCAGTTTTTTTTTCGATTTTCTCAAAACTCAACGATTTTGATTAAAATTCATAAATCAATTATTTTTTAAATGTTCTTTGAAATGCATATTCTCATTTTGCCCTCAAACTTGTTTGAAGTACACTTTACTCTTGTACGCCATAGGAAAGGTAGAAGAAATGGTTGCCATGGTAACAAAATATAAATATTTTCCCCTGTTTATTTTTTTTTTTTTTTTTCTTAAAAAACATTCACACTTTTTCTCATTCATTCTCACACTCACACACACATTCACACTGTCTTTTCGGCAACTCAGGCCATTTAAGACTTTAAACGATAACCGTTATTGAATATTATACATATATGGGGTCCAGGCATTCTTATTTAAGCCATCTGGTATCCAATTGACTTAAATAAAATCATCGGACTGCCTGGGGTCCGAACCCACGACGTTTGGTATACGAGGTTAGCACGCTAACCTCTACGCCATGCCCCGAGGGCTCCCCTGTTTATAAATTTGAGATAGCCCTCGGGGCATGGCGTAGAGGTTAGCGTGCTAACCTCGTATACCAAACGTCGCGGGTTCGGATCACAGGCAGTCCGATGATTTTAATAAGGCATTTGGATACCAAATGGCTTATATAAGAATGCCTGGACCCCAATATGTATAATAATAAATAACGGTTATCGTCAAAGTCTTAAATGGCCTAAGTTGCCGAAAAGACTGTGTGAATGTGTGTGTGTGAGTGTGAATGAGAAAAAAGTGTGAATGTTTAAAAAAAAAAAAAAAAAATTGAGATCTTGAATTCTAATATATTGGCGGAAACTAAATATATCTCGACACAAAAAATCTGGTGTGACAAGCACAGTACACAACTTTCTTTTACCAAAGATAAGAGAAAGTTGTGTGCTGTACGACCAATCACACCAGATTTTTTGTTTCTTCCCGATATTTTCAAACAAAATTCTAAAAGAGACTCAGTGGTAGTTTCGTTGATGAGAAATGGAAAAAGTCAGAGGTTTATAATAGAAAAGTTTGATAATAAGAGTCAGTAGGCTAATTATATTCTAAAGAATTTATCTTTATTTTATACAATGGGTACAGTGTTCCTTAAATTTTAGGAATTTAACCAATATTTAGGCCTATCAGCTATTTTAAAAATCTGGTGTGACTGGCGCACAGCACACAACTTTCTCTTACCTTCGGTAATCGAAAGTTGTGTTCTGTGCTTGTCACACCAGATTTTTTGTGTCGACATATATTTAGTTCCCGACAGTAGTAGGATTCAGATGTAAAATTTATAAGTATGGGAAAATATTTATATTCTGTTACCATGGCAACCATTTCTCCTATCTTCCCTATGAAATACAAGAGTAAAGTGGTCTTCAGAAGATTTCAATTGCAAAATGAGAATATACATTTTAAAGAGGATCTAAAAAATAATTGATTTTTGAATTTTAAAAAAAATCGTTGGAGCAAATTTTGAGAAAATCGAAAAAAACTGAAAAAGTACATCAGTAAAGTACTAGTACTCTTTGGCCGATTTTGATTAAAAGCTTATTTTTCCGGTCCCGGAGGGTGTTTAACTTAAATATAAAAATTCAACCTCGTAGCTCAATTCCTTCATGCTTAAAATTGAACACACACACACACACACACCCACCCACACACACACACACACACACACAGACAGACCATGTCGCGAAAACCACTTTTTTGGATTCAGGGGACCTCAAAACGTGAAGATCCATCAAAATCTCGACATCGAATTTTTGACATGAATCCAATACTTTCTCTCTATTATATATTACATATATACATAGGTAAGAGAAAGTAAAAATGTTTGAGATGTTTATTTTATAAACTCAAGAAATTCGGGGTTCGATTTCCGAGTGTGTCATTTTCTCTATTTTCCAGTTTATCTTTTGTTTTATTGGAGTATGAAGATATATTAGAAATACAATAATACTATTATTATTTATTAGATTTTAAAGTTGTATTTTTGGCTCTTTTTCATACAAGATAAACAAGAGTTTTTAAGAAAACTCTTTCTCAGTTTGAATCATCAGTTTGTATTTTCTCTCCCATTCATTGATACATTAATCTATAATAAATTTCAAAAAGGGAAAGAAAAACTTCTTGAATTGTAGCCAAGAGAATAAAACAACATTTTTTTGGAGCCGGATAGTGAAAAAATATATAATTATATATTATTATTACAATATGAATTATGAATTTATTTTTTAGCCAATGCAAAGGACGTGGGCTATATATATTCTTTATATTACTATCTACGCAGCCTGATATTAACAAACTATAGAACAATTCTGTTATTTAAAGCTTATACTATTTGTCTATATTCTAAAAAATTTGCGTTTTTAACAAATAATTTTCTAACAAGACTGTGAGTGTTGTTTATTGGTAAGGCCAAACATCCCATGCCCCCCGGGAATTGAATAATTTTCTTCCACATTTTTTGTCTAAATTATTATAAAAAATATTTATTTATAGAGTCGGTACATTGAGTATTGTATTCCTACAGAAAAGTAACCTTTCCTCATTCAATTATCCATTGTAGGTGGTATTAAAAAAAAAAATTTCATTATTTCTTCTTAGTGTTATGACGTTTCATCTGTCGGAATTCCGTGACATTGATGCCCTCGAACAATGACACCTTTCGGGACAAAAGAGTCATTAATTTTTTATCCTATCGATTTCTTTTTAAATAAAGATCACAAAGGTCGTCTTAGAATATTTTTTTTAAAGATAATAGAAAAAAAAAACAATAATAAATAGACTGAAATAATTCATTATCTTTTTTTAACATAATACTGTTTTGTTTTTAATTAGGCCGAACCCACTTGATTATAATCTTTTAAATTTAATTGTTTATTTATATCAATTTAAATTTCAAAAATTTTCATCCATTTTAAATATTAAAAATTTCATCATCACAGCGAGGAAAATTTAAAAGTTTTTTTTGCCACTTTGAGGATAAAACCAGATAAAACTAGGATTAAAAAATTATATAATAAAAAATTAGAAAATTGAAAATAATAAAGTATAATTATTATTTTTTTAAAATATTATATAATTTTCAGCATTCTGATTTTTCAAGTTCTAATTAACGAGTTTTTTTTTATTTATCGGTCTGTTGGATAGACAAATAATTTATTAATGGACATTTGATAATAATTATTTCATAAATCTTTTTATTTTATGAATAAAGATTTAGGAAAAAAAGCTACAATTAATCTTATGGGAATATTTTTTTCTATAATAGCCAATAGGCAGGTTCCCAAATTTATTTGGCCCGTCTTCTCACCTTATTTTCCATATAATATAAAATACCTGAGTTTTATGAACTAATTAATTAAAATATAAAAGTTTAATATTTCTAATCCTTTTTATTTATACTTTAACTGTTATGTAATACTGTTCTAAATTTTGCTTATCTCAATAATATATCAATAAGAAAGTATGTCTCCTTAAACAGGAGTGGGGAGGGCAATTATGAGCCTTTCTGATAGCAAAATAGATAATCAAAAATAGTATAATTTAAATATTATAAAGGGGCTTATAAATTTTATTAAAAATTAAATAATAGAGAGAATAATATAGCCTCTGATTCATATTAATATAGTAAAGCTATTCAAGACAGAAAAAATCAAGAAATAAATTTAAATGTCAGCGAAGCGAATAGATGAATCGATATATAACATTAGTAGAATAGAATAAAAGGCACAGCAGCTGTTTTTTGTTTATTTTATTAAAATCATCTATACGACCATCTTCATGGCTATAATGGAGTACAAAAAATGTAACATCAAGTGGACAATGAAGTAATAATGAAAAACATAAACAAATATTTATTAATTTTAATAAGTAGTAGAGGGACATGCTGAGTACACATCGGCATATCCATAGTGCAACACCCGACGGTCCCCACCTTTTTTGCTTATTTAAATTAATAAAAGGCCCTCGGGCCTTGGTGAATATTTGGTTATGTTTTTCAAGGGGTTGTATAAACATGTCATCAAGTCTTAAAGATATAGGAAAAAGGAAGCCCTCTGATGATTTTTGAAAGACATTTCAATTTCTCTCAGGTATAACTCGTTTGGCGCCCATCTTGAAAATTTAAGATCTATGTTATGAAAATAGAAATAGCAAGATTTATAATCTTTATATAATTAAAATAAAAAATAATATTGAATTTGACTAGGCTCGCTCAGGGACCCACATCTTGTGGGTACGTGGATGGCGACCACGAGCTGCCCGAGCTGGGACAGGCAGTCAGGCCTTCCCTTCTTTGTCTGTCTGTCTCTTCCTTCTATATTTTCAACAGGCGTCAGACCGTGCGATGGGCCGGCCTGTTCTATGGCAAGGATAGAAGAAGATTGAATTTGTCTAGGCATCAAACGAATTATACCTGGTAGATGTTTATAAAATTTGAAATGCTTATCAAAAAAACATATTTTGACTGAACCCCCGGTTCAGCTGGTTCAAGCAATGAGGGCATGTTTATACAACCACTTGATGTTACGACTTTTGTACTCCATTTTAACCACGGTGATGGTCGCATAGGCGACCGAAAAATCGCTGTGAGTTTAAATTAAATAAAGATAAAACAGCTGTTGTGCCCTTTATTCTAAATTATTGATTCCACTTACTGATTATTTTAAAATATTAATATTATCGTCTAGCAAATATATACATGCTTGTACTTTTATCCGTTGTAACCAGCTACCTGTAAATATTATTTTTTTAATTTCCGCATTCTTATTACGAAGAGGTTCTCTTTGGTATGATTCATGTCAGCCGCCAGCCACCCCCTCTCCTCCTCCCCCTTCCTCTTTTTTACTCTCTTCGAGTATCGATGATTCATTCGATTCGATCTCCATTAGCATTTCTATTTCATTGGAACAGACATACAACTTCACCCCCTCCAATGTTCCAACTCTAATTAAAACTTATCTATAATATTATTGATTCTTAATCTCTTATCAATTTTATAATATTGAAAAGTTCAATGACCTTGTCTAGATTTTTCTTAAATAACATCAACATATGATAAACATCACGCTAGTAAAAACACAGACTCTTTTAAAGAAAAATATTTTTTAAACTCAACTTTCTAATGGACTGCTATAATTTCAAATAAATATTTTTTTATTCCACGAAATGCTCCTTGAAGACTTATTTGTTAAGTCCTTCATATATACATATAGAAAAGAAATCTGCAATAGAATTTCAATTGGATAATTTAAATGGAACTGGGATCAATTAATATTTACAAATAAATACGAGGTAAACATATTCACCCACAACCTCATAACTTTTTTTTTTTTTTTAATGAAAAACATTCACATTTTTTTCTCATTTACACTCACACTCACACACACATTCACACTGTCTTTTCGGCAACTCAGGCCATGTAAGACATTTACGAGAACCGTTATTGATTTAATATACATATATTGGGTCCAGGCATTCTTATTTAAGCCATTTGGTATCCAATTGGCTTAAATAAAATCATCGGACTGCCTGGGGTCCGAACCCGCGACGTTTGGTATACGAGGTTAGCACTCTAACCCTACACCAAGCCCCGAGGGCAACCTCATAAGTTAAAGCTTATGCTAATATATTTATTAGCAACAATAAATAATGCTCTTTGATAAGTAAATTGATATGTATATAATTTATTTTAGGCCTGTATAAACTTTGACTGGTTTACAGTTTATTTAGTCTACTGTTCCTTAAAAAAATATTTGCGCAGAATCGGAAATATATTTTTTTCTATATGAATTCACAATTTTATTTTGTTTATTCAATATTCAATTTCTCACCAATTGGAGCTTTTTATATTTTAATTATCTGTATCAAACTTTATGCAAATTAATTGGAAAAGTTTAGGTTTTTAGGTGTTTTTTACTATATTATGAATTAAAGTTTAATCATAAATCAGTTTTTTATCAACTCAACATTGGTATGGTATAAGATTACCACTATAATAGAAGGAAATCTTAGCAGATGTTATTAAGACTCCAGTTAAGGTTTAAGAAAAAAACAGGATGTGAGATTTGGAATATAAAAGGAATTGATGATTCAGATTATATTTTGAATTCACTAGTACTTATTGATGAAAGACCATTTGTTACCTTTAATGCTTGTAATCATTATACTATCTCTTTTCGAAATCGAATTGGCATAATAAATTCAGAAACTCTTGACTGTGATATATACAAATAAAGTTATTAATTTTTTTTTTTTTAGAAAGTTTATATTATAAGAGTAATAGTTGATTGACAAAAAAATCATTGAAATATAAAACACTAAATAAATCATAAAGGTAATTAAAGTGAAATTATTCTAAATAATTAAGGTTGAAAAAATAACAAATGCATTTTATGTCCAAATTAGATCAGAATAGCAAACTTTTAATTGATAAAAAAAACTCTAGTATAAATCATGAAAAATGTTTTATTTTGAAAGGGTCGAGAAAACAGATAGTATAAAACTATCTTAATTATTACAAGCATTAAATTAAACAAATGTCATTCATCAATAAGTACAGTACCAGTGAATTCAAAATATAATCTGAATCATTAATTTCTTTTTATATTCCAAATCTCACATCCTGTTTTTTTCTTAAACCTTAACTGACTTAAGACTCAATCTTAATAACATCTGCTAAGATCAATATTAATTAATGAAAGACACCTTAAAATTTTTAATAATTTTTTGGCTCTTGCAAGTTCTTAGTTTGAAATTTTCCCTGTGAGCCAATAAATGGAGAAGCCTAGCTTCTAATAAGCTAATTCACCTAACCAAATTTGGAATAGGTTAGATACAAGCTCAAAAAAAAAAAAAAAATTTAACTGGAAAGAAGCTGATGTAATCGGTACATATTATTAACTATCCAATTACATTCTCATCGTAGAAGAAAAGACATACTAAATTCATTTCTATTGTAATTTTACAATTCATTCGAAAGTTGGAGAAAATTGTCTGAATTGGAAGAGATATCGATTTTCTGTTATATTTTATTGTGATTATCGTTTGTTTTTCTATTTTGAAACCGAAGACGAACTTAGAGGGGCACTCGAAACTGTCAAGATTACATTATTTCGCTGAGATTCAAATGTCAAAAAGACCTTGGCCTCCCCTAAAATGTCCAGTTATTAGATCCCCTCCCCTGGCATAAGATCTGATGATTACTTATCTCTACAGTGAGCTTCTCGTGCTTCAGGTCTCACAATTGTCAGGCTCAGCTTTCCGTCCCAAGCGAAAAATTGTATTTCAATTAAATTAACTACCAATCATTTGGAATAAATAGGGATTGGTTCTAAATGGCCTTAGATGACGAAAAATACAAATTAAAAAAAATCTCTAAAGAGTGAATAAAAAAGAAAATATATTGACGTTCACCACAAAAAATTGGCATATCCTTTTTTAGATGACCGTTTATAAATAGAAATTCCCTGACATAAATATTAGCCCTATCCTATCAAAATATTCCCTCTGATATTATTTTTTGACCTCCCAATTTTTTTTTTTTTATAACCTATTTAAAAAAATATCATTATTACATGTAAAGATAAAAATATACAAGATTTTTCAATAATCTTATATTATAGAATTTTATTCTTAGATAAATACTAGAAAAATCTGTCTAATAAACTATCTAATTTATTATTATTTCACGATTTCAACCCAATTTCAGGACATTGCCGTCTTTGAAATGCAGCCAAAAGTTATCGATTCAAGGTCATACTTAAGCCTTAAAAAACAGTGTGTTTATTTATGCATGTGTGTGTTTTCATATGACATAAATACATTAAGATGTGAAAATGTTGAAGGATAATTATGGAACGAATCGTTTCACTCACCATTTGCACTCTATTATATCTTAAAGATAGCCTAACATGAGAAATTGAATAAAGTGAACAAATTAAATAAAGAACGGTGATATTTTTTTTTTACAAACAACCGAATCAGGCTATTAATTATTTAAGTCATCAGGATAATCAATAAATTATTGTATTAATATAAATTAACCTTAATTTATACTGATGAAAAGGACTTTGGTACTCCAAACGTTCGAAAATCAACAATTTTATTTTTATTTTTTCAACATTTTTACAGTTTACTAGTATATACCCATAGGCGCCGGAACTGGGGGGGGGGGGCAAGGGTACATTGCCCCCCCTGGCATCCTACAGGGGGGGCAGAGGGGGGCAAAATTTCTTTTTTATTTCATTTATTTTAAAAAATGATATATTTTTACTTTTGAAAAATAAAATCTTCTAAATTAAAAAAAATTAAAAGAGTAAGAAATTCATTTTTTTCCAAATTTTTTCCAAAAATTTTTGATAAAATCACTACCAAATTTTTTAAAATTTTAATTTTATTAAAATTATGATTTTATTTAAAATTTTTAAAATTTTATAGTAGAATTGTTTTTGTTTTATACTATTTAAACATATTAAATTATTTTAATATTCTAAAAAAAAATTTTTACCCCCCCCCCTGATTCAAATTCGTTCCGGCGCCCCTGTATATACCCATTGAAATGTTTTATTTAGAAAATTAGAAAAATATAAAATTTACAGATCAGAGCCCTTGGGGCAAATTTTCCCCCGCCCCCCAAACGACGCGTCTGTATTTAACATATTCTTATGTTAAATACATTTTATTATTTAATTTATTCAAGACAGAATCTTTAAAAATTATTTTATCTCTTAGATATAGGTCTACGGTTTCACTACCGTACACTTATTATATTTATCTCTTTTGTGTCAAAAGAAGAAAATAGTGTTGACTTAAAAAAAAAAGCTTTATTACAAGCCACAAGCAGATGTGGCTAGCCGGAAAAATTTATTTATATTTATTTGTCTAAAAAAAATAACTGAAAAATGTTATCCTTTAATAATAAAATTAATTTCTAATGTCTGATGTTCTCTGATGCAGAACGCCATACGATCAAACTGATGTTTCGTGAAAAGCAGCTCGCAGGTGTTCGGTTCGGTAAAATTAATCAAATAAAGTTTTTTTTTTTTTTTCTTTTTAATTTCTCTTGTTTTATTTTAACGCTAGAACAGTGAATTCCCGTTAATTGGGACAAGTAATAAAGAACGGAAACAAAAAGTGAATATAAGCCAAAGATGTTTTTTTTTTTTTTTTTTTTTTTTGAGGATCACCGCTTAATCGACACAAATTAGTCTACATCCGAAGTATCCCAATTAAGATGAAATTCTCATTAAAAGTTGCCATAAATAAAACTTGTTCTAAATATAAGTATTTTTTTACATAAAAAAAAGAAATTTTAAATTTCACTATTTCTCATTAATAAAATTTTAAAATTTTTTATAGATTAAATAAAATTATCTGGTGTGACTGGTCGCACACATTAAAAGTTGTGTACTGTGCTTGTCACACCAGGATTTTTGTGTTAACATATATTTAGTTTCCGACAATAGATTAATTTTTTTTTTTTTATTTCATTTAAGATCTTTTTCGGTAGCGAAGGCCATTTAGACCCCGTCTCTATTTATTTCACCTGTAGATTAGAATTCAAGATGTAAAATTTATAAACTTTGGAAAATATTTATATTTTGTTTCCATGGCAACCATTTCTCCTACCTTTTCTATGAAGTACAAGAGCAAAAAATTTTTATGGCATAATGAGAATATACATTTTAAAAGAACATAAAAAAATATTTGATTTATGAATTTTATTCAATTGGTAGCTTTTTATTATTTCCTTATATTTATTATTATTATTCCTTTATTGGCCCTCTAGGTTGACGTTTCGGGCTTGCCCTTAAGGTCTGCAGATGGTCTTGATCAAGACCGAAACGTCAGCCTAGAGGGCCAATAAAGGAAATAATTTTATTCACCAATCAACGATTATTCAACTATAAAATCCACCACATCTTGAAATTTTATTCAAATTCATTAGAGTGGATTTTGAGAAAATCGGAAAAACTGAAAAAGTACATTAGTAAAGTTTTATTATTTTTTGGCTGATTTTATTTAAAAGCTTATTTTCACGCCTCAGGAGCTGCCTAACTTAAAGATAAAATTTCAACCTCCATCTTGCTTTATTTTGAACAGATAGGCAGACCACTTGCGGGACTCACTTTTTTAGAGCAAGGAGGTCTTAACGTGTATTTCCATCAAAATCTCGACATATAATTTTTAACATTAACGCAATACTTTCTCTCTATATATTAACAAACTATATATCGACATGAGAAAGTAAAAGAATCAGAGAATATATCCAAAAGAGTTGAAGTGAAAATTATTTCCCGATGATCCTTGTTCTTTGTAGATTGTAGGTATTTACTATTTCTGTACTCGGTATTTTGTTAGGACGCCAATTGGAAACCACCAGATATAAACAACTCTATGGTGAATTTATTAAATATTTGAAACTCAACGTCGCTTCATTTGCTCTCAATTATTCCGAACGTGACCTCTCATTAAGACTTCGTCGACGTGTTCTGAGTGTCGATGCAAGTGACATCTGTCTACCAGGTGTTTTGACCTTGAAATGCCCTTTGGCCAGGGCCAAAGAGAGTCCTCGATGAGCCCCTCTCTAAGAAATCGATGCCAGTGCAATCAAAGTTGAATGAAGTCAAACTAAACCCGACGGTCAAGGACAATGAAAAAAAAAAGATAATACCTCGATCAAAAATATTTAAAAAAATAATAATAATCATAAAAAGGAAAAAAATTGAATAATAATATTAATAATAACACGTTTTAAATCTATAATTTAAAGTGCACGGGGAGGAAAAAATGGTTTAATTATTATTTATCGGTTCATCTTTTTTTTTTAAACAGTTTTTTTTATTCTAAATGTCTATCATCTAATTTTATGATAACGTTACTTATATAATGATTTTTTATTTTGTAGATAATTTTTCACGCATTTATTGAGATCACAAAAAAGTCGACGTTTCGGAATACAAACGCTCCCTTCTTCAGGCCTATTGTTGTTTCAACAAACTAACTTTTTATCATCAAATAAAATTTAGTGTCCAAAGTCACTTGAGCTATTTGAAATAGGCACTAAAAGTTATTTAGTGATGACTCATTAATTTTTTATTATCGTGACAAAAATACCTGAAAAAAGCTGAGATATAGCTACAGTTTTTCAGTTATTTTTAAGACTTTTGCTGTCATGTAAACGTTCTTGTCCATGGTGTGGCTATACGACTGTAAAAGTAAAATTTTTATGTACATGGTATCCTATTTTTATTATTTTTCATTTTTTTTTTTTTTTGTTTTTCAATATTCGACTTGAAAAATCAAAAACCGGCCGGATAAAATTATCTGTCAGGCCGGGTTTGGACACCTCTGATCAAGATCAATGTTGTTAAGCAGCTCCTAGTAGTGCTAAAATTCATGATAGGTGGTCCCCAAGTACAATACTGTTGAACGCCCGCTGGAAGCTATCGATATAGCGATTTGAAAATAATTTTAATAAATTTCAGGTCTATTATGATCAAGTCAGAAGGTCTCAGCAGCCGTAATGACAGAAAAAACTCCCTAGGGATTTTATATATTTTAATAAATGCTTTTAAAAAATATCTTTCATAAATCAAAATATGGCAATATTAAGCTCTAACACGTAAACTATTTATTAACCTGATAAGACAGCCTAATGACTGATGGCTTTTGGGCAAAAAAAAAAAAAAAAAAACCTTGATAAGACATGCATTTTTTTCGTAAATTTAAAGAGAGGAATATGTTTTACAGAATGACATATATTTTTAAATAAATTTTCACTCTAGGTTAATAACGTGACGAAAGAGAGTGAATATTGAAATTTATTTTGTTTCAGAAAATTTTTTTTTTCTTAATAATGTTCCACTAAACGATTCTATCTATCTAACCTCCTCTAACCACCTGGCGATCTATCTTGAGATAGATCAGATGGAATCATGATATCGGTTAATGCGTAATTTTCTAAAATGTATTTTATAAATAGACATATTCATTAATAATTTTTGTTTTTCTAATTATTTTTCTTTTTCTTCTTTTCAGGTAAACAAGCTTTGTCATTTGATTCATTTACATCAAAAGGCGTGAGTAATTGACTTTCAAATTTTTTTTCCAATACAAGTCAGTCTTTGTTAAACAAATTTTTTTACTAATTTTTATTCATTTACACAAGGTTATGTTAAAAGACAAATAGGATTCACGATATTTATCATAAAAATATCTGAAATAAAAAGTTTTTTCTTAGATAATCTATCTAAGTTCAAGGGGATGTGAAAAGTCAGAAAAAATGAATAAAAAAAAAAAGAAAAAATAGCAAGATAAAATAAATTTCTAAGTACATTAATTTCTTTGATAAGCAAAATAAATTGCATAATTATCTAACATTAATACAGTATATGTAGTTTTTTTTTTTTTTATTTACTTGACCTTAGAATTAATACATTGATTAGACAAATATACTATTTTACTATTCATCTTTAAATGCTTATTTCAACTCGTTCTCTTACAAACTAATTGCTTAATGATTAAAAACATTTAATCTTAATGCTATCGCATGTTATCAGTTATATCTTTGCTGGATATTACATATTGTATTAAGAGATGTCTTATTGAATTAAAGGCCGGAGGACATTGAGAGCAAGAGGGGGAGATTTTTTGAAATTATAAACTTGGAATAGGAAATATCATAAAAGAATAGTAAAATAGTATATTTGACTAAAAAAAAAAAAAAAAAAAAAAAAAAAAGAAGGGTTTATTAAAGCATCATCTTTTTAAATTTATTAAATTTATTTTAATAAAGTCAAGGAAGTAAAATTTATTTATTTGATTTAGATTCTTTTAAATTTTTAAAATTTATGCTCCTATTAATTTTTTATTTACTTGTGCGATTGATTTGTCCCCCACTTTATTTATCCAACGTTTTAATTTTCTTTTCCCCTATCACACAAAATCCAAAAGTATACCTTTTAGGTTTTACTTTTATTCCCTGCATTTCAGTAAGCGAATATTTTTAAGAAAAAATTGTATATTATTCTATTTTCACTTTATGATATTGAAAATAAAATAAAATTTATTATTTCGAAATATATCAATCAACACATGTATTTAGAACAAACCATTTATTTTGCTATCTCTTTTGCCCTATAAGCTTATATGAAATATATAGAGAGAAAGTATTGCGATCATGTCAAAAGTTCGATGACGATTTTTTGATGAATATACTCGTTTTGAGTCCCAAAAAAAAGCGGGTACCGCAAATTGATCTGCCTGTCTGACTATGTGAACAAAATATCTCAGGGACGAAAAGAGCCAAGGGGTAAAGGGTTTGAACAAAATCGGCAATAAAGTACTAGTACTTTTCTGATGTACTTTTTCAGTTTTTTGCGATTTTCTCAAAATTCACCTCAACGATTTTGTTTAAAATTCATAAATCAACTATTTTTTTATGCTCTTTAAAAAGTATTTCAGTGAAATTTTTCGTGAAATCGTTTGAAGTACACTTTACTGATGTACTTTTTCAGTTTTTTGCGATTTTCTCTCAACGATTTTGTTTAAAATTCATAAATCAACTATTTTTTTGATAGTCTTTAAAAAGTTTATCAGTGAAATTTTTAGTGAAAATTGTTTGAAGTACACATTACTGATATGGAAGCATTCGTAGCTCAGCGCCATCTATGAATCTGGTGTGGCAAGCACAGTACACAACTTACTCTTGACAAAGGATAAGAGATAGTTGTGTGCTGTGCAACCAGTCACATCAGATTTTTTTATATACAGCATAGAGAAATCGTCAAACATGCATTTAGAAAAATATTGGTAGTTTCTTAGTTGTTCCTCTAAAAACAAATGAAAAGTGTGAATAATTTCCTTGGCAGGATATTTAGTAAAGACAATTCTTATTATTGAAATTGAACACAATTGAATTTATAATTTCTAGAACATTTGATTGATACACTTGACATTTGAACTAAGGAGAAATTCATAAGGAATTAACCAATTTATTTCTTTATGCGAAAACATTTTTTTTTAATGAAAATATCTTTAAATATTTTTTTGTTTTGTGACGTCCGTCGCCCGGGTCTCCACATAGATAAATATTTAATTTAAAATTTTTATTTTTTTATGTTCAAAGGGCTGGGACCACGGAAATTTATCCCATATGCTTCTCTGTCGGCCTATGTTTATATGAGATATTTTTGAGATTTTTTTTTCAAAATCAAAATCTTCTGAAAACGTCTTGTCAAGATGGTCATTTTTTTCATTTCGAGCTTTAATCTCATTCATACATAAACACTTGTCAGAGGGTGGAATATGTGGGTCCAAACCCACCTCCGATATCTCGAAAAATTTTAAATAAGAAGAAATAAAATGAAAAGTGGTGTTAAAATTTTTTTAAAATTGTTAGATATTATAATATTTAAAATTCATTTCGGAGGGAGGGGAGATTCCCTCTAGGATCATTTGAAACCTTCCCCCCCCCTCCCAAGTGTTCCTGATCCTGCTTGTCAGGTACACTGTATAGTAAAAATTTACTAGGGTTTGTTTTCAATTTTATCAAAAGGTAACCAATTAATTCACTGTTTATTAATAATTTTTATTCGAACATTATGAAAAGTTTTTTTAATCAAGATGTGCTTGTAAAGTTAAATTCTACTCCTCAGATCCTAAGGATCAGAAAAATTTGTTTATTCAAAGTTTAGTTTCTTCTATTTTCTGAAATAGATAAAAGTTTTTTTTAGCCGAAAATAATCTATTTTTTGAATTACTGCTTGTTAGCTAGTTTTTTTACTTTTTTTTTTAATTAGAATAAATTCAGTTGTTTTTATATTTATTCGAAGTCTACTGATCTTGTTCGGAATTTACTTGAGAGTGACGTCATAAAATAAGCGGTCAAGTGAGTAGAACAGCACGTTTGAATCCATGTGAACTAGAATAAATATCTCTTTTAATCTGATAAATATATCTTCACTTTTTTTTATATATCAATCTCGAGAGAGTCTTAGTCATTTAAGATTATTACTATTATTATTGTTTTCTTCGATGATATTCTTCCTGTCCTCATCATCAACGTCGTCAGCTGCTCAGCTCCTACTGTTCTTTCTTACGTATGAATAATATTCTATGTGTAGGCGATTCATTCATTCATTCATCGAATGCATGCCAGTTCCATTGAGAGCAAACGTCATAAAGCCCTGAACCCCCCACTATTGCGTATGCGCACTTGACCAGGCACCCACGGTGTCTTTCTTTCTTTCGTAGTTCATTTTTTTATTGATGATATTCAAAACACAAAAAATAATCCATTTGAAAAGAATATTTAACAGAGTCAGAAATCAAAGACCTTTTTATAAAAGCTTCAAAAAATAACTGTCACATAGTAGATTTTACTTTCTAAATTTGTTTTTTTTATAATTAGAACCGCTAGGATTTACTAATTAATAAAAAAAAAGCAACGAAATGCTAAACGGGGATTGATGATGAGAGGAGCTTCAACGAACCAACAAGAAATGCATTTTTATCCTAAATATCGAATTGGTTCTTTGTTTTAGAGTTATTTCAACTCCCACACCGGCGGCCATCTATCACGCAAACAATCATTTTTTTACAAATTAAATATATGTCGACGCAAAAAACAAGCACGGAATTACCGATGGTAGTGCGATCAGTTACACCAGATTTTTAAATTTATGGATAACTAATATTAATCACGTTTCACATTTGATGAATATATTAAATTATTATCTATTCCATAATTTACGGAAAATTTATTATTTTCAATTCCAGCAATAGCAAAACAAACAATATATTTAATATATTTTATTGCTAGATAATATCTTAATGCCATTTTCACTTAGGGGAGTGGGAGACCGAGTTTTCCGAGCTAAGGACATTTTTTCTGGTCCCTTTAAGCGTTGCTCTCCTCTCTTCTTGCTCGTTTCTTCTCTCTGTCGTGTCTTTCTTTATCTTGCCTGGTGGGAATGGGTAAGAATAGAAAGCGAAGAATTATTGTCATTATCATTATATATCATTTTTGAAAGACATGATATCAATTTTGATTTTTCATAAATGAAAATAAGTTTGTATCATTAGTCTCTTTTTAGTACTGTGAAGTAACGTGTTTTCTAAACGCCTACTTCAGAGAATATCTTTTCTAGCAAACGTTAGGAACTAAAACGTTAATATTAAATTTTTTAAACTTCTTTATAATTATTCTTATAATCACCGTCATCAAACTCAACCAAATTCAGCTCGTTAATAATCTGCTTATTTATCTTTTTTACTACAATAGTTTTGATTTCTTTTTTCTTGACTTTCTTAAATAAATACCAGGCAGACGATCAATAGATTTAATGAGCTGACATTGAAATGGGGAAAATATTTTCTCTTCGGTCAGGGCCGTTGTTTCCCTTGGCATCAGAAATTTCTTTTTCCAGTTTCCGTGTTTATTTCCGTAAGGGTGATTAAAATTTCGTTTGGTCGAATCTAAAATTACTAGTTTGCAAATTACCCTGTGGGAATAAAAAAACGTAAAATAAAAAATAAATCAATTTCCTTTCTCTCTTTATTATAAAGAAGGAATGGATAAAACTTCCGTTCTTTTAATATTTGTAATTAAATTTTTTCGCGCTAAATAAAACATAATTCACAATTTAAAAAAAATAATACAATTATCATTTGAACTCTTAAAGGACAATTTATTAATTTACAATAATTAGTAGTCTATTAATTAATAGGTATAAAAAGGTTAACTTTATTTATCCCGTCTCCAAGAGATTAGAGATGTTGACAACTGTCAATATTGATAATCTAAAAGCTAAGGGGAGTGGGTTCGGATCCCAGGCAGTCCGTGGAATATTTATTTAAGTCATTTGGATACCAAATGTTATAAATAAATATACCTGGACCCCAATATATATCGTAATTAATATTTTCTGTCATCATTTATAGTCTAAATGACCTAAAAGACCTCAAAAAACTTTATTTATACTTAAATAAGAGAGATAATAAAATAAATATCTATGTTAGGATGGATTTTGTCAATGTAGTTACTCCTCTACTTGGTTACACCAAGTTACACCAAAATACCGCAGAGGGTTAGATAATTATTAATTAATAAATCAAAAATTAATTTCACCCAATTTAGTGAAGTTATAAACCATTTGGTTTTTTAAAAATTTTAACTTTTAATAATTAATTATAAAATTTAACGAGAATCCTTGTTTCCAGATTGCATAAAAGAATTTTTTTATTCAAACATTAAATAATTTTGATTTTTTTTTTTATTTAATGGAGAATGTAGGCCTAATATCATTTGAAATGATAGAGAATGGATTTACTTAATTATATAATACGTATAAACTTACTAAAATTATTTATCTATTTTTTAATCTCGCCTTTTTTGCCATAGGTGATTATTTTTGTGCAAATTAAATTTAATTTGCCTACAAATGAAATTTCTTTTTCTTTTAATACTAACTTTAATTTCAAATAGTAAGTGAGAAATTTGAATTTAATTTATTTATTTTTATTTATTTTTGCTTAGAGTCTATATAACGCTAATAGAATTATTAATCATAGTAAAGCAATCTGAAGATGATTTTCGGAGATTAACAAAAAAACAGACAAAAATAAATTTGCAAATCAATCAAATTTAATTTCAAAATTTTAAAAAATTTTCGAAATACCATTTTTTGAAAATTTTTTTTCTACGAAATAACTGTTATACAAGAGAGCCACTTGATGCTTTTGAAGCAAGAAATTTTTCTCCATATGGTATAATTATGAAATAAAAATCTTGTCTATTCTCTAAGGAGGAGGATCACTAGCATATTCTAGTCTGTTTTTTTTTTTTTTTTTTTTTTTTTTTTTTTAAATAAAGCTATGTTTTATATATTTTAATATCAATCATAAATTTTGTACTTTTTCTTGATTTTGCATTAAAAAAATGCAGATTAATACATTTTTAAGGGTGGAGATGAATAAGCAAAATGTAATTTCATCAATCTCCAACAATGAAACACTTCTCTAAAGAAAAATTATAGAAAATGAATTAAATATCGATTTTAATATGCCATCGTTTATTACATTTAGTAAAAAAAAAAAAAAAATTAATCGAATTTGAAGTTTGAAATATAATAGACACCTTTATATAAAAAAAAATTCAATTAATCTTGATACTTATATAATGCAAATTAATTTGATTTCGATATTTTTTTTAATATTAATATCTTTTGATATGACAGTGAAAGCAGAACTTGATTTGCAGAGTTAACCGGTTTTTTTCAAACATTTTCCCACCTACACATTTTTTTATCTGTCTTGTATACAACCATAAAGAGATTATGATTCAGCATATACATATGGACCCTGTAGAGGGATCGTATTTCTATTAAAGGTTCAACCAGGAAAAAGTGGATATCGATTGTAGTTGATAGATAAATGGCATTTTAAATGAATAAATTTTGGTTTGAAATTTTATAGCTAGATTTATTTAACAAAAAGGAGTTTTAAAAGGAATATTTTTTATATATAATAGAGAGTTACTTATACTATGACCAGGGGCGTATATAAGGGAGGTTGAGGGTCCCCCCCCCCCGAGAATTTCCAAATCTATTATATACATATATATGGGTATATAGTGCACAGGGGGTATATAAAGGGGGCCATGGAGGCTGGGCCCTCCCCGAAATTAAATTTCGTCTTCCTAACAAAAAGGAAAAATTAATTCCATGACAGAGGAAAATTTTTTCCCCCTGCGAAAAAAATTTTTTCCATGACAGGGGGTAAAATTAAAAAAAAAATTTTCTCAGGAACATTTTTGTGTTCGGGCCCCCCCCCCCCCCCGAAAAATTCCTATATACGCCCCTGACTATGAATAAAATAATAATCATTAATCTGTACAGTACTTGGATTATTTTCCTCAACTTCTTGAAATTTACACTATGTTATTGCACATAACCCATGGAAAGATTCTAACCCTATCCCCCCTCCTCCAAACCAAGACTAAATATTTAATTTATAAATATAATTGATTTATTTTATATCGATGAGAGAAGTGGCGGTCGGACAATTAGTTAGTAAATTAAAAAATTAAAAATAAATAAGATTTGGTGGCTGTGAATGTAATGGATTTTGATAGGGCAGGTTCAGCCAAATAAAAAGCCTTTATATGCTTCTCGACTCCGAGAGTTTCGAGATATTTTTAATGTCTCATCATCAGTCCGTATCGAAAATTAGCATAAAGGTAGTCGTTAATATACAGCATATGTACATATAAATTTTATATAATGAATACGCCTCGAAGCGTTCATGAGAGGAAATATTCTCAATAGTTTATGTACATATGCATATGTACATATGCTGTATATTAACGACTACCTTTATGCTAATTTTCGATACGAACTGATGATGGACATTAAAAATATCTCGAAACGTCTCGGAGTCGAGAACATATAAAACTTTTTATTTGGCGAACCTGCCCTATCAAAATCAAAAAATTAAAAATCTATCGAATGAAAATTTCAATAAAAGAAAATGTTTTGGCTTTAATTAAATAACGTCATCATCAGTTCTTATGCGAATATAGAATAAAAAATAAAAATCGTCTCTGTGAACTTAATCTTTGTGCTTTAAGGCTAGCGTTACTTTGGATGCTCGACTGAACGGGGATTTACCAATTAAATCCGATTAATATAAAATTTTTCTTGCTTTTTGAAATCATGTCCGAGTCTTTGAAGCCTTTTTTTAACAATTGTCATTTTAAAACGGAACTCAATTGTAGAACTGTTATAGTAGTATCACGACATTTCCAAATCTACTTCTATACTTTTTTGACCTCTTCCTTATATTCCTAGAAATTAATAAAAATAGATACAGGTGACGTAGCAGCCAGGAGATTAATAAAAAAACTTTTATTTATTAACGTGCTACGTTTCAGTACGTCTCCTGTATCCATTTTAAATTCTACAGCCACACCACATCGTTATTTGGCATTAATAAACTCTTCTAATTAAAATAGAATGCACAGTGGCAGAACATAGACTCTTATGCTAGGGGACCAGTTCCAAGCGATGAAAATTATATCGAATATCAATTAATTTATTTAAATGGAAATTAAATCTAATTGGATACTTTAAATGATTAAAAATTCTTATACTGGACTATATACACTTTAGAACGGGTTAAAACAAAATATAGAGCCTAATTTTTGTAAACACATCCAAAGACACAATTTTTAACGCAAACATTCTACTAATCGCTTAAATTCTTATCTCACGTTTGTTATATATTTATATAAGTAATTATTATCTTCTTCAATATCCATCTCAACTGATAATTATGGCAAGCCCCTGATTATATCATAACATAATAGTAGACTATAAAATTCATCTTAATGCAGATTTTAAACAAAATAAATAACCTAACAAAAAATAGTAGATAATAAGCATAAAAATCAAAACGCTAGTTATAAAGTTCGTGCTTTACGCTTTGATCTAAGAAAAAAAAAATAATTTAATAACTGAACTAAGTGGATTTTTTGTTTCGGTTCGGTTAAATAGAATACGGAAAAGCAAATATTTATTTTTAATGAATTTTGAGTTCATAAACAAGGAAACGCTTTAAAAAAAGAAATAAAAAGAAGAAGCACTTCATCATGGAGAATTTATTTGAAAAAGCTATTGAGGTCACAACAACCACCAATTCGTCCCCCCCCCTCACTGGAGGAAATTTCAGTTTTCTAAATTTACATTTTTTATTTTTTTTTCTGTCAAAGAATAATCATTCTATCATGAATGAATTGGATCATTTGTCATTTGTGAAGGTGTCATATGGCACCTTGATTGATTGTCTGATAACCAAATGGTTCGTACCAGAGGTTTATTTATAAAATTCTAAAATAAATGTTACCCCAATCTTTGAAATGAAAAGGAAAACAGCCAGGTAGGAAAGCCTCTGTTGTTAAATCAAACGCCTTTAATACAAATCGTAGGCGAATTTTATTGTGCCTTCTTCAGTTGAATAAGAGTTTTTAAAGAATAGATTTGTTTAATATGTCTGTCTAAAAGCCAGTCATTTACAATTCCCTATGTAGACTATATAACAATTCAATATATTTTTTTTTATTTCATTTAAGGTCTTTCGGCATTGAAGGCCATTTAGACCCCTTGTTTATTTATTTCAATTGGATTGGTAGCCAATACAATTCAAATAAATTGTTGCATGGAACGGGATGCAAACCCTCGACCCTTGGTACAAATGGCCAGCACGCTAACCACTACACCAAAGCCCGAGGGCAAATGTAAATATATTTGAAAATACTGTATATTATTTAAAAAATTACACTAGTCGACAAGGTTTTTTTCACAAGATATCTGATTAGTGAACCTAGTGCATTTTTTCACCCTGAATTCAGATATGTAGTTAGAATTTTTCCATCAGGCACAGTTTTAGAGATATAGAGCAAAATAGATTTTAGTCGAAAATGGGCTCTAATACGGCTTTTATTTAAAATGTTCAAATTATTTTTAACGCCGCACCCCGTCAAATTATGCAGATAGTTAGAATACATATAAATTTTAAGTTTCATCCCAATCGGAGGTCATTTAGACGTGCTAAAAACGGCTTAAAGTTTCAAAAAATCGAAATTTTCAAGATTTTTTTTGCTTTGGTCACCCCTAATACAATTTTAGAGATCCCTGAATGAAAAAAACATATATGTACGATATTCTATAGTTCTTTGGCTTTCTAAAAATCATTAATTCATAAAAATCTGCTAATTATTAACGAAATTATTAACAAAAACGTGAGCAAAGAAAAAACACAAGTACACTCACTGGACGAAAAAAATGGACTTCAATTGAATTAAAAAGCGAACCCTATCCACGAGAAGCTAATGTATCCTCTCTGAGCATCGAGTCACGGGCACTAACTTTATTATATATTATTAAAAAAAAATATTTTTTGAATCTCATATCTTTCTTTATACTTCTAAAAGAACAAGAGGTCCATTTTTTTCGTCCAGTGAGTGTACTTGTGTTTTTTCTTTGCTCACGTTTTTGTTAATAATTTCGTTAATAATTAGCAGATTTTTATGAATTAATGATTTTTAGAAAGCCAAAGAACTATAGAATATCGTACATATATGTTTTTTTCATTCAGGGATCTCTAAAATTGTATTAGGGGTGACCAAAGCAAAAAAAATCTTGAAAATTTCGATTTTTTGAAACTTTAAGCCGTTTTTAGCACGTCTAAATGACCTCCGATTGGGATGAAACTTAAAATTTATATGTATTCTAACTATCTGCATAATTTGACGGGGTGCGGCGTTAAAAATAATTTGAACATTTTAAATAAAAGCCGTATTAGAGCCCATTTTCGACTAAAATCTATTTTGCTCTATATCTCTAAAACTGTGCCTGATGGAAAAATTCTAACTACATATCTGAATTCAGGGTGAAAAATACTTCTAGAATTTCATATCTTCATTCTTGTGAAAGAAAAAAAGTTCATTTTTGTCGACTAGTGTTATCAGAAAGAAATCTTTTGTATTAGAATTTGATTTAACAATAGAGACTTCCTCCATGGCTGCTTTCCTCTTCATTTCAACAATTGAGTTCTCCCTTCATTAATTAGAAATATTAACCCTTAACCTGTACCTGAAGAGACTTTCATAATTCATGTCAAAAATATTTTTTTTTTTTTTAGAGAAAAATCACAAAATTTTAATAAATACCCAAAATTGATAACCTTAAATCCAAATTCGGCATGAAAATTGATTAAATTAATTGGTATAAATAAATTTTTATTAAAAATACATTAAAATTAACATTTGTATATATCGTTTCGATTCTTTAAAATAATCTGTTGTTAAATCAATAAATACCCCTGGTCGTTAGGGCTTGTTCGTCGTAGGCCACCCATCCCAAGGTTTAGCAGCAATATTCCTGGTGACTGTTGTTCTTTTTCCGGCCTAGTCTTTATAAACTCTCTATCCAAATTCTTTTATATTTATTATGTTTTTCTTTTATTTGCGATTCGACAAATTGAAAGGAAAAAGAGTTTTGGATTAACTTACTCTTGTTTCGATTAATGAATATGAGAATATAGGCAATCTCAATTAATAAGATATCGAGATGCAGATAGAGTTGTTTTTTTTTTTTTTTATAAAACATTCACACTTTTTTCTCATTCACACTCACACTCACACACACATTCACACAGTCTTTTCGGCAACTCAGGCCATTTAAGACTTTAAACGATATCCGTTATTGATTAATTTATATATATATATGGGGTCCAGGCATTCTTATTTAAGCCATTTGGTATCCAATTGGCTTAAATAAAATCATCGGACTGCCTGGGGTCCGAACCCGCGACGTTTGGTATATGAGGTTAGCACGCTAACCTCTACGCCATGCCCCGAGGGCAGATAGAGTTGTTATATATCGTCTGCCGAGAATCATAGTGCCAAAGTCCGAAATTCAACAATTCGAGAAAAGGCGTTTGAAAGTTTTATAAACAAATACATTTAAATATCCGGGCAGCCCACGGGGCGTGGTGTAGAGGTTAGCGTGCTAAACTCATATACCAAACGTCGCGGGTTCGGACCCCAGGCAGTCCGATGATTTTATTTAAGCCATCTGGATACCAGATGGCTTAAATAAAAATGCCTGGACCCTAATATATATAAATTCATAAATAACGGTTATCGTCTAAAGTCTTAAATGGCCTGAGCTGCCGAAAAGACAGTGTGAATGTGTGTGTGAGTGTGAGTGTGAATGAGAAAAAAGTGTGAATGTTTTGAAAAAAAAAAAAAAAAAAAAAAAAAAAAAAAAAAAAAAAAAAAAATATCCGGGCAACAAATGAATCAATAGCAAAGAATGGAAATATATTTTCGCCACTTTTCCAATCAAAAGAGAAGAGGTTTTAGCAACGTTTGGAAGGCTTAAAAATTGAATTTTCCTACTTTCGCCACTGATTCTCAGCAGAAGATATTATCATATTCAAAATTATATATAAAAGTACTTAAGTTATATTTTATATATAATTTTGAATATGAAAATATAGTTGTACGCATCTATTGTATAACAACTCTATTTTCTTCTCGATGTTGTAATTTTTTGAAATTCCCTATATCCTCATAAGAACTGATGATGGCGTTATTTAATTAAAGCCGAAACGTTTTCTTTTTTTGGGATTTTCATTCGATAGAGGCTATTCTCTTTGACTGATGGCTGAGATCTCTTCTTTCTATTAATCTAATCATTGGACAGTCATTTTTCTTATCGACATCGTTACCCTAGTTTCTTTTTATTTATTTATTTATTTTTTGAGATCATATAATAAGAATTAGTTGATATTCATGTTTTATCACTTAAGTCCGCCTTTTAGATCAACGGTAGGAAAATGACCCGGTGGTTAAATGAATACCATTCAAAAAAGAAATACATTGTACTTCTTCATTCTTGTACAATCCCAAAAATCAAAAAAAATTGTCGATTAATACCTAGGAAGCCCAAGGAGGAAATGAATTCTGGCTCGTGTCACAAAAGGTTGCCCATCCCTATTTTTGATTATTAAACAAGAATATGATTTTTTGACTTGGCTTTTTTTTGGAATTTTCATTCGACAGAGGCTATCCTCTTTGACTAACATCCTCTTCTTCTGATGATTTTACTATTATCAAAATAATTCAATTTCTTAATCAAAATTCTGATGAAATTTAAAAAAAATATTTTTTTTTTATACAATTAGTTTGTCAATCAATATTAAAGAAAAATCTCACATTTGATGATTCGCGGTTAAAAAATTGAGTCATGAATCAATCAATCTGCAACCACAGATCTACTTAGGCAATAAAAAAAAATTTTAATATTATTACAGAGTAGTCTAAGCGAAATGGACCGGCAGCCGAAAAATAACTCTCCACCCAATTTCTACTATATACACATTAATCACTCGAATGCCAAAACATCTTTTTAAATATAAACAACCCAAAAACATAAAAACTAAGTGTTTATTTGATTTCTAAAATTCAAAGAATTCCTTTCTTCTCTCTTATTCACTATATTGTTAATAATATTTAAGTAGTTGAATCTGAATCTTCTTCTTCAGTATGTCTTCTTTAAATATTTATTTCTTTACCAAATTTATTTAAATATTACTTTCTCTTACCTATATATAGAAAGTAATTCGATATTGAGATTTTGATGGCAATATATGTTTTGAGGTCCCCTGAGTCCAAAAAAGATTTTCCCAACATGGTCTGTCTGTGTGTGATGATTTAAGGCATGAAGGAACTGAGCTACGAGGCTGAAATTTTATATTTTAGATACCCTATCCGACAGTTAAAATAAGCCTTTGAACAAAATCCGCCAAAAATTACTGGTACTTTACGAAGTACTTTTTAAGTTTTTTATTTTTGATATTCTCAAAATTTGCTCTAACGATTTTGATTAAAGTAAAAAATCAACTATTTAATAGATGATTTTTAAAAAGTATAGGCCAATCAATAAGTTTTTTCGTGAAAATTGTTTAAAGTCTACATGTAAATTTTTTTAATTAAATTGATTGATATTAAATTGATTCTGGCGACCATTGGCACTAGTTGAAACATATTCATAAGGGAAATATAAATTATACACTAGGCTATTTGTTTCAATTTATTATTTTATCAACTTTTAAAGTTTTTTTTTTTTTATTTCTCAAAATTTGGCGGAACAATTTTGATTAAAAGTTATAAATAATCTATTTTTTAGATGTTCTTTAAAACATTTTTTTAATAAGGATAGGTGAAAACTGAAGAAAATCTGCAGCTAGTTGTTTTTCATTATTTTATTCCCACCACGTTGACGTTTCGATCCCGGTTGGGATCATCCTCAGAACTAATGTGTACATAACAAAAGAACGAAACAAAGATTAGCTTCGGGAAAAACATTAACAGTCATTATAAATTTTTTTATCTTAGAGTACAATAGTATCTTAGAATATATTTTACAAGGCTCTTAAAATAAAATACAAAGATTTTTTAAGAAAATTGCATAATTACCAGGTGGGTGTTATGTATGTGTAAATTTGTAATTTTCAATCATATATTATATATAGAACTTAAAGATGTATTGATACAAATAGATTATATTAGTTATTATATAATTGAAAGTAAATGATCAAGAGAGATGGTCACGTCGCAAGACAAATTTGAAGTGAGTTCAGAACTCAAACCTCACCGCGCATCGCCAGGCAAGCTGACTCCCTCCCTTATACTCCTCCCACGTCATCGGAGTGTTTTTTTCGATTTAGCGCTTTATTAGATGCCTATATACCAGCTATAAGCCCTACGTATCTACATCTTTTTAAGTTTTTTCCAACAACGTGTTTGAAGTACACTTTACTGATGTAGTATTTCATATTTTTTCCAATTGAAAGATTTGTAGCATAGACTATGAAACGCAAGTTTGGAACTGAGGTGCTTTGGGAAACTAAGTATATCTCGACCCAAAAAATATCTGGTGTGACAGCACAGTACACAACTTTCTATTACCTAGAGTAAGAGAAAGTTGTGCGAGCAGTCACGCCAGGATCACTAGAGCGATTTCTTTTTATCATTAAGAGAACAAGATCTAAAAATGGGGGAAAAAAAAATTTTATTAGTGTTCTTTAACATTTTAATTATATAACTAAACTCGTTTTTTTTATGAAATTTATTTGATGATTTAATTAGGATAAAGAGGGAACAAATGGTCAACTTTCACGCATGTCTGAGAGGAACTGAAAGAAGTGAACGTGTGGGCACCAGCGAGGCTGCTGCCCGTTGGGTCTCTGGACCCACGCACCCGGCGAACTTAACGCCCACCTGCTCTCACTCTATTCACTTAAACAAATTAAATTTACTGGAAATGAAATTATGTGATATTATAATTAAATATATTAAAATAATTGGGCTCTTTTGAACCCCAATCTCCTGTTTTCTCTATTGATTATAAATTAAGAGTGGGATGACCCAGGAAGAGCTGGATTAAGTTTTCTCCGTGTATACTAAATTTTTTTAATATAAATTATTTAATGAAATTTTCTCTTATTTGAAGGTGTGTCCTCAAATGGGATGTTTATTTTTAATCAAATCTTTTATCTAATACTTATCTCTTTTGTTTTATTAAAACGAGAGTGAGAGAGAATTTTATTTTATTTGTTATCTTTGATGAATCAGTGCTGAGTTAAATGACTCTATAAACCAGAACCAGATGAAAATATTTATTTATTTTAGGAAGGAAATAAGATCCCAACCGCAACCAGTCTTGATATTATAATTTATTTTAAGTGAGTGGAAATGTTGCCTCAATAATTATTTATTTGAGTCTCTTGTTATCTTTTAACTATCTTAACTCTTTAAATAAAATTTTTTTGACCTTTAAAAAAAAAAAAAAAACTGCAGCTAAACACAATACAAGGCCCTGCCCTTCATTTTGAGATGAATACAATTTTTTAAAAAAATGTCCTTGTTTCTTTTAGAGAGTAGTTAGAATACTTTTCATTGTTAGAAATTTGCATATAGAGAGGAATTCAATAAATAAATAAATCTATTATCTCCGGTTCATTCAAATAAATCATAGCTATGATAATTTTTCATTTTACATTCACTATGATAAGTAAGGAGGAGGGGATAAAGCAGTTAAGCTTATAATCCTGACTTAAAGACAACTCGAGTTCAAATCCACCTGATGGCAATAAATTATTCAACTCTATTTGAGATGCCTCCTCCTGAGGAAGGAAACGGAAACCCACCTCAGTATTATTCACATGAAAGTTACTCCTCAAAGTAACGACGTGTCAGGTCTGACTGAAGAGAGAGAGATGATAAGTAATATCAATAAAACATCATCAAAGATTTGTAGAAACGGATTTTTTTTATTTTTATTACATGTTATAATTAAATACATTTCGCCTGTAAGATATGCAGTTCGGGATTTACGATCCTTATATGTTAATTTGGTTGCCGACATGGCAGGCAAAAACAGTTTTTTGGAGAAAATGTATCTGCTTCCTTGAAATCCATTCTCCCTCACTTGATACCAAGAGCGGATCCTGAGGAGTTTCTCGGGGATGGGGGGGGGGGGGGTAATCTGGTGTGACTGATCGCACAGCACACAATTTTTTTCTTATTTTCGGTAATTTAAAGGTGTACTTGTTTACCAGAATATATATACAAAGCAAATTTTTACAAAAATATTTTCCTCAAATCTCGGGGGGGGGGGGGGGGGATTACTCCTTTTATCCCCCTCCCTGTATCCGCCGCAATAGGTTATTATTAATAAATTACATACGTCATGAACTCGACATTGCCCCGAATTACTAACATAACAACGTGGTTGGGTTGTTTCCCTTTTATTTAACAACAACAATAAGTCCCCCACTAGTTCCATCCAAATTTGCGAATACGCTTTCGTAGTTCCATCCAAACGACTGTTCTGTTTGATGCTCCGTTTGTTGTTATGTTCGTCATTTGTCTCGATGTTTAGAGAAAAATACAACCGCATTCTTAATATTATTTAAGTGAGTAGAGAAATCATCTCAAAAATCACGTCGATCACCTCAAAAATTATTTATTTGGTTCTTTCGTTATTATATTTTAACAATCTTAACGCCCTAGGCCTTAGCAGTTAACTTTGGCCTCTTGTTCTAGAGGTCTGAAGTTTTTTTTCTCATTCCAAGTGATCTAAATTATATTAGATACCAATTAATTTAGAAAGATTTCTGCGGGCTCTAAATGACTACGTGCAGAAAAAAATTCAAAAAGTTAATTTTACAAAAAAAATATTAATCAAAAACAAAAGTTTTAAAAATAATAATTAAGGGGGAAAAAAATACTAATCATAGATAATGGTGAAACTTATCTAAGAAATGATTTTATACGAATCAACAACAATTAACAAATAATGTAAAATAACAGCATTATATAATAAACAACAACAACAACAACAACATTAAAACAAACAAAAACAAAGTAGAAATAAAAACCAGTTTTAAATCATTCTTATTACATTTGAGTAAACAATGTTAAAACGTAATTAATTATACATGTTATTATTGAAAAACAACAATATACAAGAATATCAATACATCCCAGGGAAACTGATAGAGTAGGGAAGTGAAGAAACGGTGGCCCAAGAGACCAGCGTGTGTAACTCCTCTGATTGCCATCAATATATTTAATTAACATATTAACATATAAAACTCGAAATGCTTTTAGCAGCCAAGCGAAAAAATTAAAATTAAATTGAATTATTCTATTTTATCAATATCAGAAACTTTACTGATTATATCAAACGAACTGATTTAATATATAAAAATTTCATCAAACGAATAAAATGACAAATACCCTTTCAAAGAAACATCAATAAAATTTTTGTTGAATACGATACTCAATATCAAGATGAATATTTAAAAAATTAAAATATTGCTCTTTATTATTTCAAGAAGGTCATATGATGATGATGATTGACCACACCTCAAATTTTTAAACAAATCTGAAGTTATATAGAATTACATCATAAACATTTATGGAAAATAATGACTCAAGTCTTTTGTCACACCTCATTCTCAATACAAACTAAACGAAAATTTTAATTCAGTATCCTTGACAATTGAATACAAAACTATTTCCTATTTTATTTATTTATTTTTCCTAATACATAATTTATAATTCGGAAATAGATAGATGTTTCATACATAAATCTTATGCGTTTATATAACAAAAAATAAATTATTTGATGGGAGAAGAAAAAAGAGGGGAGGGGGGGTACCAGATGATTGTCCCACTTCAATTGATTTATTTTATATCTATGATTTTCACTTCACTGTCAGTTCATGTGTTCTAGATTTTAATTAATTTATTTATTTGAATATACCATCATGTTATAAAATCATTTTTAATTGATCAAATCATAAAATTTCAATTAAATACTCTACAGCCTATCATGCTCAGTTCTTAAATCTTTGTATAAATTAACAGCTCATGATGAGAAATGAAGCAATTCGTCAAAAAATTTGAGTAAAAATACAATTATATCGATGAGTTCGGGCGGGTGTTCAGCAGTTTTGTTTGCCCGGGGCCTATTCCATTTTGCAGCACTTGCTAGCAAAATTATATAAGTGAATTCTAATCTTTATTATTAGACATGTTAACTTTTTTAACTAGTATTATTATCCTTATCGCTTACAAGTCAAGTTTTGGCTTCGTAAAAACATAGTAATTACTTTTATATTTATGTATGCATCAGAATCTCACAAAATAGTAATTGATATTATTTCTTTAAAAAATTCATTATTATTATTTTTTTTAATTTAATTTAAGATCTTTTTCGGTATCTGAAGCCATTTAGACCCCGGCCCTATTTATTTTAATTGATTGGTATACAAATCAGAAATAAATTCTTCACATGGGCCAGGATGTGAACCCGCGACCAAAGCCATTATTATTATTCTTATTGTTATAGTTAATAGGGGATACATCCAAGAATATTTTTCTCAATTTATTCTCCTGAATTTTTTTATTTTGGCCGTTGGTTTCTTTTGAACTTTTTTTTTTAACACCCCCACTTTTTTCCCATTCACACTCACACATACTGATAGGTGATTCTACCCTTACCGCATCCCTACAGTCGCTAGATCATAGAAGAAGAGTATCGTCACTATCTCTCTTCTACAGGTATTACCATGGTCAATGCTCTGCCGAATTAAAATCAATTATCCCACCCAATGCAACATATTCACGGAACACAAGAGAGGCATCTTCCCAGCATCCCTATGCTGTTCAGATCACGACTAACAGAACAAATCAATTTCATTCTTCCTTTGTCCCCATGACCTCCCGTGATTGGAACAAGCTCCCTGCGTCTATCTTCCCCAAAACCTACAATCTTCAGACTTTCAAGTCTAACCTCAACAGGCATCTTCTCAGTTCCCGCAGTTGAGTTTCCCCTTTATGCTTCTCCTTTTGTTTTTATTTTCTTCCTGGCTGCATGTGACTATTGGTCATTATAGGTCTTCGGACCTTATGCACCCATTCAAAAAAAAAAAAAAACAAAAAACACACATATACTGAGTACATACGGTCTTTTTGGCAACTTAGGCCATATAAGACTTTGACGATAACCGTTATATTAATAATATACATTTATTTTACATTTTCATATATAATTTTTTTTTTTTAACTACGGTATATTAAGTTTACAAAAACTATATAATTATAACTTATAGGCCTATAATAATTTAATAAATTTACAAAAACTAAAATATCAAGACAAAATAAAAATAAAAAACAAAGAATATTTTCATGTAAAACCCATTTCCTAAAAAATAGAAAATTTTAATAAATCTTATAAAAAAACATTTCCCTGTACAGTAACTATTTATATTAGAAACTAAAGTGAAAATAATTCCTTTCTTTCAGTTAATAAGCTAATAGTAATAAAGGAGATGAGGTGCGTCCTTGATAATCTCTATTAAAATTCCTCTAAGTCCATTTGTTGATTTCCCATAGGAATGCTAAAAAATACATTAAGTTCAGGCAGGATATTTATTTATACTCTGAAATGTGTTTAATTCTAATCTGAACATAATATAATAAAAATAAACTTAAATTCTTTTTTATATAACTTATAATTACAAAAAGGGCGAAACAAATTAATACGATTTGGGGGTTGGGAAAATATTTTCGATATGAAACTACAAATTTTCATTTGTTTTATTAAAAAATATTTTACCCATACTCTCCTTAAAAAAACGTGAAAAAGTATTTAAGGCGTAAAAAAGGATTTAAGATTTGAATAGCGACTTGAATGTTTGTTTATACGGGATCTTTTAATAACTCGTTAATTAATCAAATGGCTTTCGATAAGTTTCATTCTCAAGGGAAATTGGATTATTATCATTGTAATGAAATGGGATATTTTGGTATAATATATCGATATTTTCGAGTTATTGAGGTCAAGAAAATTCATTAACAAAAATAACCTATTTATTAAATAAATAGTCTACATATCAATTTATTTATTACCGATCTTTAGGGAAATTTTGTTATGCTATCAAATTTGAATTTTAGAAATACAGTATCATCTATACTAATTAAATTATCTGTATAACAAGTAGCTGTGGCACGAATGATCCATGCCATCCCTAAACCATAATAATATTTTTTTTTTTTTTTTTTTTTTTTAAACATTCACACTTTTTTCTCATTCACACTCACACTCACACACACATTCATACAGTCTTTTCGGCAACTTAGGCCATTTAAGACTTTGACGATAACCGTTGTAATTGATATATCAATTTGGGGTTCAGGCATTTCTATTTAAGTCATCTGGTAATAATAATATTTACTATTGAATGCTGCTTGGTTATTTTATTTTATTTGTTTAAGGACTTTTTCGGTCAGTCTAACTTCGCCCCTATTTATTTCAATTAACTGATACCAATGCCCACGGGGCTTGGCGTCGAGGTTAGCGTGCTAACCTCATATACCAAACGTCGGGGGTTCGGACCCCCGGCAGTCCGATGATTTTATTTAAGCCAATTGGATACCAAATGACTTAAATAAGAATGCCTGGACCCCAAATAAATATATATTATTAAATAACGGTTATCGTAAAAGTCTTAAATGGCCTAAGTTGCCGAAAAGACTGTGTGAATGTGTGTGTGAATGTGAGAGTGAATGAGAAAAAAGTGTGAATGTTTTTCATTAAAAAAAAAAAAACTGATACCAATACAATTGGAATTAATTTTTCTCGCTTGGAACGGGAAGCGAACTCAGGAACCCTATCACGAAAAGCTAATTCTTTATCTCTGCTCCACGGGTAAAGGGCTACGTAATTTTTAACTTGAATTAAATATTTTTAAGGCAAGCAATGTAAACCTCGGCTGGGTGGCCCTGAGGAAAAAAAAATGTTTATTTCATAAGTATAAAAAATATTTTTTTTAAGAAAAATCCTGGCTGTTATTCTGTTTTTTACTCATGATAAAAATTCCACCTCCATATTTATTTAAATAAAATTGCAGCCAATATAATTTAAATAAATTTTTATTGCTCAGAACAGGAAGCACTGATCGTTCATGATTCAAGAGGATTTTATAAAGTGCTGTTTTAAAGTAGACATGAATATTTAAACTTGTTCAATTTTTTTTTTCTAATTTTTTTGGGGTTTCCAGCCAGCGGCCATTCTGCACGTTTACAAAAATTAATACAAACATGAACATTTTACAATCAATATCCATACAAGAACATATTATAAATGATACAAAATTCTAAATAGCATTCATATAAAAACAATACACAAAAATAACACGGGCTTGGTGTAGGGGTAGTGTGCTGGCCTTGTTTTCCAAGGGTCGCAGTCCGATGATTTTATTTAAGCTATTTGGATAATAAATGGCTTAAATAAGAATGCACCCAAAATATATATATTATTAATATAACGGTTATCGTCAAAGTTGCCGTAAAGACTATGTGAATGTGTGTGTGAGTGTTAGTGTTAATGAAAAAAAAGTGTGTTTAAAAAAAAAAATATTTTACAAATAATACAATTCAAACAATGTTACTATAAATAACACCATATAAATAACACTTATAAAAAATAGATATTACAATAACATTGATATAAAAACATACCTACAAATTAATTAAGTTCAATTCTGAAAAACAAAATCAATTGTTAGCAAATTAATATTCCTACAAAATTTATTCCACTTATATTTGAGATGCTTTTTTCTTCGTGGGAATCGTCGTTTTTTATGGTGGCCACACCAGTTTATTTTTATTTAATCTAACGGTTGATATTTAATATAAATAAATACGGACATTCCACAATAAACTCCTTTTTTTTTAAAGCTTTAAAGAATCCTTAATTTTACCAACAGAAAGTTGAGTAAAAAATATCTTCTTTAATGATTTAGAAAGAGGTAGTAGGAAGGCCAATTAAAAAAAAATAAATAAATTTAATTATTTTTAACTACAACAACCTGATTTTCTTAGCCGAGAGAGAAAAGAGAGTTTTGTCTTCTGGTTCTGTCAATGGATCAGTGAACCCGTTTTTGGTAATCGATCAAAGGAAAACAAAACGGGTCCCGTTCCGTTTCGTAAGGTTTATTCTTCGGTTTAGTTATTATATTTATCATTAAGAATCCTTAAAGGAGATGCCTCAAGAAATTCTTTCTCTGACGGCTAACGAGTTTTTTTTTTTTATTATTATATTTGCAAATCTTACGTAATCTAGAAATACAAAAACTTGCTTTCTTATGAAAGATCAAAAAGCAATCGAGAGTCATCAACATTGACCCCTGCAAGTTGTAATCACTGGATGACACAAAAATACCTTTCATATTATTGATTTCAACATAGATTATAGATTTAATATTTTAATTTACGTATCTCTAGGCATCCAAGGCTTTTGATCAAAACTCTCTTCCTAGTTCAACATTAAAAAAAAAATATTTGTGAAGTTAGATCATTCAAAAATTTTCGAAAACTCTCTGTTTTAATTGTCTTGTAAACATTCATCTGAATATTAATTATTCCACGACCTATTAACAAGTATAAAAATAATAGGACAAGATGTATCTATGTTTTGTTAAAAAACATTTTTCCTTAAACTTTAAACAAATTATAAATTTTTAATTAATTCCCCCTCCAGTGGGTGACTTGACCCGATGTTCACGGTTACGCCCTGGAATGTTCTCACATTGCGGTTCTCAACTCAATTTGCAATTCAGCTAACTATTTTCTATTTGCATTTTATATTCAGAACAATACAGTTAATCAAATTATGATTGTTTCTTAAATATAATCTGGGAGCTTAGAATAAAAGGTTAATAAATTAAATAGAAATTAGGATATGAGGAATTTTGGCTTAAATAAACTGTATAGTGAAAATTAACGAAAATTATCTTTTTCTTCGTTGATTATTTCCAAAACTATTCAGTTTTCCAAAAAATATCAAAGAATAAAAACTTTTTAAAATAGAGTAATTTATTATGATATTCAATTAAATTGAAAATTTGAAGATTTTTGGAAAAACTTATTAGGTAAAGTACAGGGAGGGACAATATTAAGTCCCACCCATGCGTTTTCTACTTGCGATTGTTTCATTGTTTTAAAAAAAATATTAGATATTTTTAATGGAAACTTTCATCGTTCAAACCTAGGAAATTTCCATTTTCTTTTATTTAAACAATGAAATAATCACAAGAAGAAAACGCATAGGTGGGACTTAATATTGTTCCTCACTGTACAATTTATAGTATCTACTCCAAAAATTAATAGAAATCTACAATTTTAGTGTTTATTAAAGCTTTTGAGGTTTGAAATATTATTATTAGGGGAATTTTTAATCATAAACCACATTTTTGTATTAAATATTTATTAAAAAAATTTATAGAAATACTGTACAACGTTTCGACTGCTTATTCTGCAGCCGTTATCAAGTTGTTATCAACTTGCTCCAACTCAAGTGAACCAAAACGAAACGTTGTACAGTATTTAGATCCCTATATATTTTTTAAAATAAATATTTAATACAAAAATGTGGTCTATGATTAAAAATTCCCCTAATAATACAATTTGAGTGTATGGAGTATAAGTTATTAAATTTCATCGATCTGACTGATTGCAATTTTAAGCAATCGTGTTCATCCACACACACACAGAGGTTATTCCAAAAGAATATACGAAAAAGTTTTGGGGAAGTCATTTCCCTTTTATTTATTTATTTATTTATTATTTTTTTTGTTCAGGACAGGAATCTAACTATTAACCCTTGTAACGTAAAGCGAGACCTAATCCTGTTGAATTGAATTTAAAAAATTTCAAGATGGTCCCAGTTCAAGGCCAATCAGCTCATCTTCACATAATTCTATTAATAAAATCATCGCAGAGTGAATGAATGAGTTGTTTCATTCTCAGTTTTGACCTAATTATTTAATTAAAAATTAATTTTCCTTTTGTTTTTCTTCTGAATATGTTTTAATGACTCTCTAATGATGAGAACAATAATACTTTTGAAGAGAAAATAAACTAATTTCATTATTTCCTGATTATTTTTTTATTCTTCTTTTTTCTCTTTTATTATTTTTATGAATTAATTAAATAAGAAATTTTTTAGCCTCGAAAATACAATAGCATGTAAATTTTATAGAATCTTCCAAAATTATTTATTAAATTGATAGACTTAGATTATTTTCTCAGTCATTGGCGAGTATCATCGCTCAGAGGAGGCGGGGATAAAAAAAAGAAGTAAAAACTTTGTTTAATCTATCAGGTTGAAAGTTTTAAGGTCTTTTTCTTCTTCTAAGGCCATTTAGACCTCGTTCCTATTTAAAGGAAGATGAGCAGGAGGAGCCAAAATTAAAAAAGCCTCCGATTATTTACAATCCAGTTTCGGGAAAACTTTGCTAGATGGGTAACTCGCCCATACATATAATACATAGTAATGTGTGTATTTGTTAATTTCGGAACATACACAATTTAAAAGACTGATGTCGGGAGAATAAAGTTTTTCCGAAATGTTCGCTGGAGTGTGAATAATCGGAGGCTTTTTAATTTTGGCTGCTCATCTTCCTTTACATAAACCAACAGCCACTGACTTCATTGATTTATCATATTTATATCAAATTATTTGTAGCCAATTAATATGAAATAAATTTTTCTCGCTTAAGACGGGAAGTGAACCCCAGGCTCGTAAAAATTAGTTAAGAATTTATTAATTTTTCTTTCCTAATTTTCTAAATAGTATAAAAATTATATTTTTTATAAATATTTAGAAAAATCCAGGCCTATTTTAATAATTACACTACCGGTCAAAAAAGTGTCGACTTTATGTTTTTTTGGCTCTAACTCATCCAAAAACAGGGGCGTATATAGAAATTTTTTTCGGGGGGCCCGAACTCAAAAATTTTTCGGCGGAAAATTTTTTTTTTTTAAGAAACTAAATTTTTTTCACACGAAATTTTTTGCTGAACATTTTTTTTCTTTTGCGGAACCAAAGTTTTCCATCCTGCGGAAAAATTTGTTGCGCTGATGTCTGTATATCCCTATATATGTATATGTGTTTGGGAAATTTCGAGGGGGGCCCGGGCCCCCTCGGCCCTCCCCATAAATACGCCCCTGTCCAAAAATGAACCTTTTTTGATCAAATTTTCACATAAATTTGCATTTTTTGATATTATTTTGGTGAATAATCCAATGCAAAAAAAAAAAATAAATAATAATCCAATCAAAACTCAAAAACTTTTTAAAAATTATTAAAAAGAAACAAAAATTTACAAGTTGAAGTTCAAAATATAAAGACGAGAACCCAGGTATAGGATAAATAAATAAGCAAAAAATATAGAAAAATTAAAAAAAAGAAGCTGTAGAAAATAAAAAAATCACTTCCAAAGATTTTAGATTTTTAATTTAAAAAATTTGTTTATTACTATAGTTGCCTGTATGTAATTGAGTTTATTGACGTTCAAAAACTGAAAATAATCCCTAAAATATGACTCAGCTATTTAAAACAATATTTGACCCAGTGGATGAAAATTTATAGAAAAAAATGAGCTTGACAATTTTTTTGACTGGTACTGTACATCAATATTTTTTTAGAATTAAATACACTACTCTCAACTATCTAAAAATGATTTAATACATATGACAGAATTTTTTTATATAATTTTTAAATATTAGATAAATAAATGAAAAATTTGCATAGATAATTTATTTATTTATTCATTTTTCTATTCTTTATATTTTAATTATTAATAAATTTTTTATACCATTAAACTCTCCGACACGTGAGCATTTGAGGAAAATAAAGAAAGTCGACTTTTTCCTTAATGATTTTATTAAAAAATAATAATTTTTATTCTATTCATTAACCAAGTAATAATAATATTTTTTTGAAAACTAATTAAGAAATGATGTTATTTTGATATTAAAGGAACTTGTTTTACTAGTTTATAAAATTTTTTTTTTTTTAATATGTAGGTCATAATAAAATATTATTGTATATTCAAACCCCTGTTTATTCTATTGTTCTTTCGGATCCTGAGAGGTGATTATTCACCTGGATTTCCACTGAGCCTCTAACTTGTATTCATGTTAATTAACGCTAGACAGACACATGCAGACAGGATGATGATATTTTCGTAGGTAAAAAATTTATGAAAGCAAAACGTTAATTCTGGGTCATTTCCTAGACTGAATATTTCAATCAAAAAGAAATTATTATTCTATATAATATTTCTTTTATTTAGCTCAGGGACCCACATCTTGTGGGTACGTGGATGGCGACCACGAGCTGCCCTAGCTGGGACTGGCATTACTTTTGTTCTTTGCATGTCAGTCTCTTCCCTTATATATTTTCAACAGGCGTCAGACCGTGTGACGGGCCGGCCTGTACTATTCCTTCCCAGTCACAAAAACCCAGGAATGACAAATTCCGCCGACCCCACACTGCGGGAATAATCAGGCGAAGAAAGAAGAAGAAGAATATTTCTTTTTATTAATATTAGTGAAATAAGATGAATGAATAAATAAATAAATAAATTCCCAAAAACGATTAGAAAGCAGGAAAAATTATCTTCTATAATAATATCAAATTTTTTCTATTTATTTTTTATTTGAATATTGCTTGGACGATTTGTCCTTGCAAGAATTGAGTTTACAATATTTTTACATTTTTGTTAAATTAGATTTTACAATAATAATAATATAATCATCATCATAATAATAATAATTACAAAAAAATTTTAAAAGAAAAAATTACAAATGTTTTCTAAAATTAGTAGTGTGGTGTGTTTTTTTAATATTTCTTATAATAGTTTTTTTTCCCTTAAGGTCTTTTTCGCCATTCTTAGGCCATTTAGACCTCGTTCCTATTTATTTCAAGTGATTTGTATCCAATTCAAATGAAATAAATTTTTTCGCATGGTGCGGGACTTTTAGTACTCATAATATTATTTAAAGATTTTCCAATAATATTTTTATATTATTAAAATGATTGCTTTTTTATTTCAAACTGAATACAGCATCGCCTGAAAGAGCCGCAAACACGCATTGAAAACTTGTTTTATCGGTTGCCTAATACAAGGGCGAATGGCTGTCAAGTCTATTATTTTTTTTTTATTTATAATTCAGACACGTGTGAAATAAAAAAACAAATAATGAATAAAAATTCCACAATTTTATTAAAAAATATATATATTTTTTTCGTCTAAAAACCAACAATACAAATTTAAATAAATGTTATCATTGTTTTTGGAGAAGAGAAAACACAAAGGAAATGAAACCAACCACAAAAACAAAAGACAACACGGCCTCAAATTCTTCGGAATAAATATGATTCATTTATATCTGAGAATATACTTATATATTCAATTCCAAACTTGATTTGAGAAAAATCTGATAACCTTATCAGTCTTGGAATTTTTGAATTAAAAAAAATTAATTCGAAATTCTTTATCTAAAGTGTAATAGGCCTAGATACAAAATGCATCTGAGCCATGATTAAAAATTAGAAAAGATTTGGAATTTTCCATCTTTAATCTTGGCATAAATCTTTTCTAAAATAAACTTTACCTATATATAAATTTAAATAAGACATCTGAACTAAATCTGGAGTATACGCTTGGAAATTGGAGGGTGGGGAGAACAGAGTGTGTTAGAAAGACTATAGCTGTTTCTGTGCCAAAAATCTGTCAATTCTATAAATAGAAAATAAAACGTTCTCGCTCACCTTTCCCTCTATATATTTATAATTTTCAAACAAACTAAATTCAACATAATATACACTCGTATGGTATTTCGTTAATAGAAAGAAGAATGAGAGTAGCATTTGTATTATATACTGTATAATAAATATATTTTCTTATTAATATACGTATTTTACATTTTCAAATTTTTAATTTTTTTCTTCTTTTCTTTCAGGTGAAGGATGCGTGGAGAAACCTTTGTCAACATTATGGCGTAATTACACCAGCAGTAATAAAAGCGATGTTAGGATGAAATTATCTGTAACACAATCTGGCCTCAAAGCAGTTACCAAAGAACATGGACTTACGGAGGTAGGAATAAATCTTTTATAAAATAAAATTTTGTGATTTTGGGTTTAGTCAGCTATAAACCTCCTGATACAAATATCAGGAGGTTTATAGCTGAATGTTGATATTCAAATAGGTAGAAAGAATAAGCAAGCATCTCATTCACTCTCTGTTCATGGTGTGATAATAATAAAAATGTGAGGCATTATCATGATTGAGCTACTTACAATTGTATATGCCCAACATAACTTGACGAGGATTAATATATTTTTCATATATTAACCTGAAGATGGTCCCATATGTGACCGAAACGTCGGCTCTGGTTTGTTAATAAATTGAAATATAACTAGCTGATTGCTCATTCATTCTACCTATTTGAATAGTTGTGTCAGGACGTCCTGACAGCCTGGAATATTGCAGTAATATTGCAGCAATTTTGCCAACCTTGCACAATATTGACAATATTGGAGCAACATTGCTGTAATTTCGCTGCGCAATATTGAAGTGAAGACATTGCAGAAATATTGCAGCAATATTGATGTGGCAACATTGAAGTGTGAATATTGCGACAATATTGCAGTGGCAACATTGAATAGTGAATATTGCATCAATATTGCTGTTGCAATATTGAATACTGAATATTTCAGCAATATTGCAGTGGCAATATTGAAGTGTAAATATTGCTGCAATATTCCTGAAATATTACAGTGGCAACATTGAAGGGTGAATATTGAAGCAATATTGCAGCACAATGTTGCAATGGCAGCATTGAAGTATGAATATTTCAACAATATTGCAGTGGCAATATTGAAGTGTAAATATTGCAGCAATATTCCTGAAATATTACAGTGGCAACATTGAAGAGTGAATATTGAAGCAATATTGCAGCACAATGTTGCAATGACAACATTGAAGTATGAATATTGCAGCAATATTGCAGAGTCAATGTTGAAGTGTGAATATTGCAGCAATATTGAAGTGGCAACATTGAATAGTGAATATAGGGTTAAAATTATCATATCAACTTTATAATATTCATATTAATTATATTAATTAATGCCCCCGGGTGTGGCATAGTAGGTAGCGTGCCTACCTCATATGCCAAACGTCGCGGGTTCGGACCCAGGCAGTCCGATGATTTTATTTAAGCCATTTGGATACCAGATGGCTTAAATAGAAATGCCTGACCCCACAATATATATACATTAATTACAACGGTTATCGTCTAAAGTCTTAAATGGCCTGAGTTGCCGAAAAGACTGTGTGAATGTGTGTGTGAGTGTGAGTGCGAATGAGAAAAAAGTGTGAATGTTTTTTTTTTAAATAAAAAAAAAAAAAAATTAATTAATTCCCGTGATAACCCGTGGCTCAGAGAGAAGACACTAGCTTCTTGAGCCTGGGGTCCAGGATTCGCTTTCCGTCCCCAGCAAGGGCGGTCCCAGAGGGGGGTCAAGGGGGTCGTGACCCCCCCAAAAAAAAAAAATCTTTTTTTTTTTAACACACACTTTTTTCCCACTCACTCTCCCATTCACACAATCTTATCGGCAACTTAGGCCATTTAAGATTTAAACGATACTTATATTTGATTAATATATATTTATTGGGGTCCAGGCCCATTTATTTATACTATAAAAAAAAAAAAAAAACAGTGACCCCCCTCCAAATGTAAGGCTAGGACCGCGCTTGGTCCCCAGCGAGAAAAATTTATTTCATTTGAATTGACTGCAAATAATTTGAAATAAATAGGGTTGGGGTCTAAATCTCCTTAGAAAAAGAAAAAAAAATTAAAAAATTAAAAAAAAAAAAAATTAATTTTAAATATTAAAAATTATTATTTTTTTACAATTTATAAGTGACTTTTTGTTTAAAAAAAAATTTAATAGTACTACATACGAATTAAGTAGCTTAAAAAGTGTTGAAATTTCATATAGCAAAACGTCCGAGGCAGTAAAGAAGTCGAATATTGGAATCAAGACATTGGAAATATTGGAAATGCAAAAAACTCGTGTTCAAATCCCCCTATGAACAAGTTTTTTTTTTACCCTGCAATATTGCCACAATATTCCATGCAATATTGCCACAATATTCCATGCAATATTTCCACAATATTCCATGCAATATTTCCACAATATTCCATGCAATATTGCCACAATATTCCATGCAATATTGCCGGAATATTCCCGTAATATTGCTGCAATACTTGCAATATTTTTGTAATATTGCAACAATATTCCATTCAGTATTGCCACAATATTCCTGCAAGTTACAAAGAGGCGGACATAGGAATATTGCAACAATGTTGCTGTATTGTTCCTGCAATATTCCCTGCAAGGTTAAATATTGCAATGTAAGATTCCTGCAATATTAATGCAAGATTCCAGGCTGTCTGGGACTTTATTGTTTTGAATACATTACGTTATTTATTTAAATTTCCCTGGACCTCTATCAGTTGCTACTCAGAAGAATTTCTTTCTTGTTCAATGAACTTCTTGGAATTGTCAGTTCGTAGGGAGAGCCTCATTGTTTATTAGGTATCTATACCATAATAAGAAATAGCATTTTAGGAAAGAAACATCATTCTCTCTAACAAGGAACGTCAACAATGTCATTTAGTTGTGTTTTTTGGCGAATTTTGCTCTTTGTCTTGAGAAGTTCAATGACAAGAATACTTCATTCCATTTTTTTTTTTTTTTTTTTTTTTTAAATAATTCTCTTCAGACTTTTTTGTTAGATCATAGTAAATAAAAAGTGAGATTGTTATTTTACTAATAGGCTCCTGATGAACCCAGGAATTTATAGATTATTTGGTAAAATAATATTAAATATATTCTCTATTAAGTGAATAATTACATTTTTTCCATTGTTTGATTTTAGTATTGGGCCCATCGAATCACCTACTGTGCAGCACCATCAGCCGCATTTCCTCGCGTCTTCTGTTGGGTTTACCGCCACGAAGGACGAAGACTAAAACCGGAGTTACGGTGCCATGCAGTGTTATGTCAGAGTGCTCAGCATGCTCAGAGAATTGTACAGCAGCTGCGTGAAAGACTACATATTGCCCTTTTAGAGTTCAAAAGAGATAAGGTAATTTTTGTTGAAAGACTGTTGTTAAGATTTCCTTAAGGTTTCAAAAAAGAAGGAGACCATTATTCATTCATAAATTTGATTTGATTGTCTTTAGTCATTTTATTTTGTATCTTTGGGGGCTCGCTGGTGTAGTGAGCTAGGGTGTCAGCTTCTGCAAAGAAGATCCCTGTTCAAACCCTGGGCGTGCGGGATTTTTCATTAAATAAAAATATTTATTTAATGTAAACAAATCCTCAAGCAAGCCCTGGATTGGAATATAGGATCTCACCACAATAGCCCCCAGGCAACTCTACGAGGAGAGGGAGTTGCTGTGACATCCCGTCCTGTGGAAGGGACGTAAAGAAGGTTCCCTCTCAGTGATGCATTCTTCGAAAGGAGTAGGCTACATGCCGGTGCTGAGGGAGTCCCTCCTCAAACTAGGACATCCTCCATAGCATAGAAGAGGTTGGATATAAGGAGCCGGTTGGAACCAGAAATAAGGATTAGTTCACTAGCTAGAGAAGAAAGCAGGAGGAGGAGTTAGAGACAGGAAATGATGTAACTTCACGGGGTGCCGGTAGATGGCTACGGCCAGAGGCCGATTGGGTTTGAGGTGTGTGTCTCCGTACACGTAAGCACCTCGGGTAAATAAACGGGGATCCCGATAGGAATTTCAAATAATAATAATAATTTTGTATCTTTCCATGTATTCATTTTATAATATAAATTTCGTCGTTGGCAGGTTATTTCAAATATGTAAACGGAAGAAGAAGTCGACCCCGTGGGAAGAATATTTCCATGTGATTGACAATTATAAAGTTTATCTGTCTTATTTTCAAACTTAAATGAGAAACATTTTTATAACGAAAGCCCTTAAGCTCTGAAGATAATTCTAATCAGAACCGAAATGTCAATTTTGAAGACAATAAATAAATGAAAGAACAACTACCTCCTGGAGATCTTGGGCGTACATGGGCGTAGCCAGACATCTTGTTAGGGGGGGGGGGGGCCAACCCCTCGTTAGGGCAAGAGGGGGGGTTACGATTAATATATACATAGATTATTAATTATTTATTTAAATAAAAAAAATTAAATTATAGTAGTGGATTGGGGCGTTAAAAAAATAATTTCCAATGGGAAAAATATATATTTGTTTGTTTTTTTTTTTTAATTTTTAGGGCAAGCCAGGGGGGCAACGGCCCCCCCTGCCTCCCCTGGCTACGCCCATGTGGGCGTAGCCAGACATCTTGTTGGGGGGGGGGCAACCATTCGTTAGGACGAGAGGGGGGTTTGCAATTAAAATAAACATAGATTATTAATTATTTATTAAATATCATTATAATTAATTATTTTTCTTATATAAGCTCATTAAAAAAAATAAAATTCCCAATTGGAAATGTATAGGGCCTATATTTGTTTTTAGTAAATAAAAAATTTTCAGGTGCAGCCTGCGAGGGGCATTGCCCCCCCTGCTCCTCTCTGGCTACGCCCATGACCTCCATTCTTTTTCTTTTTTTTTTAACACCCCAAAGTAATTTTTTTTATAAAACCAATTTATAGCTGAGATGTTATATTAATAATGCAGAAATGAGAGATGCAGCTAAGGTTATTTCTTTATTCATTTAATCTTGGTAGTAGAGGATTCACACAGCTGACGTTTCGGTCGCATGTTTGAACCATCCTCAGAGCTGGCGAAAATTCATTGTGAAAGTGTCATTTTAATGACTTCGCCAGCTCTGAGGATGGTTCAAACATGGAACCGAAACGTCAGCTGTGTGAATTAAATGAATAAAGAAATAAAATAACCTTAGCTGCATCTCTCATTTCTGCCTTCTTATTAATATTTTTTTTAATTTTTTCTCTTCCCATCTTTATTTAATTGAAGTAAGGATATTTTAAAACTAATTCAACAATAGAAAAATCAGTAGTCAGTCATTCATTCCAATCTATAGAGATCATCGATTTAAAAATAAAATTTTCAGCATCAATGAAATGAGGACATTCTTAACGTGTTAATATTTATAAAACTTAAGTCAATGTAGTAAATGTTTGTACCTTCTTATTTATATTCTTAATATAAAAAAGTAAACAGCCAAAAGTGCATCATTTTAACGGATTGAATGAATGAATATTTTTACAGTGACGTTTTTATAAACATCATATATCCCATGGCCTCATTTTATAAAATTTGAATGGAAAAAATTTAAAAAAGTCTTGCGTCTGATTGTTTGTAAATTAATTTAAGGTTCTATGAATAAAATTTATTAATGAATTGTACTATTTTTTATTTTTATTTTAGGTTTCAAGACAAAACGCAAGGCTCTCATTAGCAAATGCCGTATATGAACATCCCTCTTTACCAAGGCGGAAACTTCTTCTTTCAACGGGTTCACACAATTATCGGCCACCATTAGAACGAAGCAAATCTGCGCCGAAACTCACAGCAATCGAGGAATGCGACGAAGAAGATGAACCAACATCATCATCATCCGCTTCATCTACAATGACTGCCTCTTCGGCGGCGACTATTCTTCAAAGGGATTTCCATCATCATCACTCACATCATGGGCCACCAGCGACATCGAACCTTCCGGCTCTTTTCAAACGTTCCTTAACGTTCCCAGCACCAGAATCACCGGCTGTTGCTGCTGCAGCAGCTGCAATCGCCGCCCAACAGACACCAATCACAGAGGAAGAAGATGGTGATTCGCTTAGCGAGGATAGCGTGGAAAGTGGATATGCGGATGAAGAAGATTCACCAGCAAGTCACAGCGAGTAAATGTTATAAAAGTCACACAAATAATTATATTTGATAGAAATGAAATTCTTGCCATTTTTTTTATAGCGATAGAGAATCTCATTCATTAAAAAAACATATATTTCACCTCTTTTTTCCAACTAAGAACTCGTTAAAAGAATCTTTTAAATTTTAATTAGTTCTTTTGTGAGATATAAGCTTTTTTTTATAAATTAAACTTTATAAAAGAAATGATATTTGGCAAAGGGAATATTAAATTTTTATAGACAAGGTCAGGCTGATGGAATAATTTTATTGGAGCCTTCTCTTAAATTTTTTTACTTATTAATTAATATTTATCTTGCCTTCATCGTTTTTTATGGTCTATTCCCGTATTGTGGGTCTTTCATCCTATTGTCAAAAAATTAAAAAAAAAAAAAAAAAATAATGAATCTTTGCGACTGAAACTTAGAAATTAATTAGAGAGGTAATTGGAATCTCTTTGAATTATTTTCCTATTAAACATTATATTTATAAAGATCTTTATTATGTGAACAAAAAAATGAAAAATGTCATCAATTACGGAAAAGATAGGGAATAATGAAATTTCTATCAAATATAATTCATTTCTCGTTTATATATATTCTTTTTTTAAGGCTGATGGTATACAATTTTGGGGGTTGCTGAGGTAAATATCGATTCACTCCCGGATACCTTAAAAGCCGCTGTACAACTAGTCTTAGCATGTTTTTTTTTAATACTTAAATATGCGTAATTACTTAAAAATGCACATAAGCCTAATTAATATTCAGGCTTTATAAATATTTGGTAAATGAAGTTTACATTCTCTCTATTTTGTGTGATAGAATTTAAAACTTTTTTTTATTTTAAAATTATAAAAAAAATTCGGTCCATGACTTGAAAATTATTTTCACAGATATAGAGTGGGCCAAAAATTAAATTACGCCTCGTCAAATTTTTATAAAATATATTTAATAAAAAAAAAAATTAAAAGCAAAAAGACGACCTTATTAAAAAAGGAAACAAAATTTTTTAGATATCAATAGAAAAATATTTTTATAACTTATATACATGTATAATATTTCTACTCTGAAGGAAGATTTCAATAAAAGACTATTTCGATAAAAGATTCAGCCATTGTTTATTTATTTTATAAAATAATTTATTTTACTTTCAAAGACTTTGTCATTTACTTTACTAGTCAAATTTGGAGAGTGAATAAATAAAAATAAAATAAATGATTTTCATCCTTATTATAATCTAGAAAGTTTTATAATAATGATTGAGTAATTTATAAAAAAAAAAATTAATATTAAAAAGCTTTTATTGTCTTCTGCCTCCTTCATAATTCATAATTCAAACTTACTGTTTATCTCAACAGTTAATACTGGAAAAGGTCTATATATCATCATGGTCAGAACAAAATTCAATCTCTTAAATTTTTCGAATTTTGTTTTTAAAAATAGTATGAAATTTTTGGTGAAAATTTTCTCGTTTTGAATCCAAAATTAAAATAAAATATGACTTTTCGAGGTACCAGTGTAGAAATTGTATTTTTTACAAATATTTTATTGAAACAGAAAACCTTGTGCACTTAAATTTAATTCTCCTATTAAAGCATAATGTTTCAACTAGAGCCAACGGTTACCAGTTTAAAATTAATTTTTTACTTGAAAAAAAAAAAAAAAAAATTATCCTATATTTCAAGTTTTTTCCCTGATGATATATTTTAAATATTAAAAATTTAACACTAAAATGAAATCTCCTTTCTATTATTGCAAAATTGAATTGTAACAAATAGAAATTTACCAAAGTACAATAGAATGAATGGTTTTTTCCATCTTTTATTTTGTAACATATTTAAGATTGCTTTAGAAAATCTGTATATTCAATTTCTCTCTACTTATAAGTCCAAAATCATAAATTCTTTGTCCAACTCTAGTCAATTTTAGAAATATTTTTATTCTAAATATCGGCTTATTTAAATTAAAAATCACAAAATTTTTCTTTCATTCACATAGTTTCGCTTAGATTTTTGCAAAAAAAAAAAAATAAATAAAAACGAATATATTAGCAGATTTATCTTTTAAGCATTAACACTTGATATTAAAAAAAAACGAGATGTTTCAATTTTCACTGGAAAATTTCGTAGAAATCATCAAAAATAATTTTAATATAAATTGATAATGAATAGATGTATATTTATTTTTAATTAAAATAGAAATTCCAAATTTATCTAATCCCTTTTATTAGATAAAAATGAATTATTATTTTTTTTTTTTACTGGTAATTTAAACATTATAACAATAAATGTCTTATTAAATGTGGGAAGGGGGGATTAATTTAGAAGTTGTTTATAAAAATGTTTAATCCGCAAAAGTCTAAAACAAGTCGATGGTTTCGTTCCAGGAGAGGGGGAAATCTGGGGGACCAAACCAAACCTTTCACGCCTTTCCAAAAGCCCAAAAAATGAATAAATAAAAATTAGATAGAGATATAGTGTTAAAATTTTAAACTGTATTAGAAATTATAAAAAATAGCAAATTTGCGAGATGGTTTTTGCTTATGATTAGCCAAAATGGCCCAATCCGTGCCAGCAATCTAGGATAAAGGTAGTCCCCCGCCGCGAAAGCGTGGAGGTTCGAGTCCAGGGGGCGCAATTTCGCCCACTTATAATATACACAAACTCATCTCGCAAATTTCCTATTTTAAGACTAATTTTCATAAAAAAATTTTTTTAATCGAAATATTCATCCGAGCTCCGAGGGACCTGTGCTCTCTCTAAGACAAAGTTTTATTTAAAAAATGCTTATATATTAATATATTTCATTTTTTTTGTTACCTTTTTATGCGGCGCTCTTATTCAAATAAAAATTTAGAAAATGGCCATAAAAATACATTAGATATTGGCCATATACTCGTATATACATAGATTTGAAGAATTTCGGAGGGCTCAGGCACCCTCGACCTTCCTCTCCCTTTTACGCCTGACACAGTCTATTTGAGCGTTGATTGAAAAAAGTTTTTTCTTTTTTAAACAAAGCTCTACCTAATTATTATAAAAAATTTTATATTCTTTAAAATTTATTCATTAGAGGCTGGATCGCCCAAACTCCCCTGCTTCCTGGTTTCTTAACAATTTGAAACCAGCTCTTGGAAGATAGCTTGAAAGCTATTATTGATTTTTTGAAAATGATATTAAAATTTAAAGCTTTCTTATTACAAATAAATATAAATCTATTTAATAAAATTAGAAACCATTAAAACACCTAAATTGCGTCACGCTCACTCTAATCACGTACAAATTTAATGTAAAAACGTGTCCATTTTGCAATGATAGAATCTATGTACAAAATATAATTGCAAATGGTAACAAACGACTATGTCCACAATACACATTTTTTATGTATATTATTTAGAATATAACTTTTATCAATAGATTTGTAAATACTACTTAATTAATTGTTATTTTAAAAATTTTTGAGTTTTTTATGTTTGTTATTATTTTTTTTTTTGAGAAACTCAGGAATTTTATCATTCATCTTTATCTGTATTTATAATATAATTTTTTGTTAAATCAGAGAATATATGACTTATTTTTTTGTTTTGCGAAATCAAACAAAGTAATTGTATCAATTGTTTTGTCTATTCTAATGTACGAATTATATTTTTAATTATCTTCTCTGTTATATACTTTTATTGTAAATATTTTATATATAAATAAATAATTTCAATAGAAGACTTATATATTCTCCATTCCATACAAAAAGTTCGTTTCCCATCCAAGTCACAGGGTAATCAAAAGTTTCACGACTTTCTAATTTGAATATTTTTTACTCTGAGTGCAAAACATTATAACAGTTATTATGTGAAATAAGCATATGATATTAGCAAAAAGCTCGGGCTGCATATCTTGTTGAAGAAGCACTAAATCAGTACAAAAGTTTTGGAAAAAGAACTGCTACCCTAATTGCTTTCTTGTCAGACAGTTTTCATGCATTTTGGTGCAACTTGCCATAAAGCCATGGGCGTAACTAGGGGGTGCCGGGAGGGGGGCACGAGCCTTCTGAAGGGGCCAGCCCTCCCCGGCACCCCCTAGGGAGGGAGGCTGGCCCCTTCAGAAGGCTCGTGCCCCCCCCCCCCCCAGAAAGCTTCTTGCCTCAAGAAAAATTGAGAAAATATGGCGCTTTTCAGGCCCACCGGAGGATAACTGATCCCATGGCCCCCCTAGCCAAATTCTCTAATTACGCCCATGCATAAAGCCAAGTATTTTTTAAATTAACAAAGTTCTTGTCTGAAAAACATTTGCAAAACTAGCTAAAACCTATGAAGAGTCTAAATCAAACCTGATTTTTTCCTCCCGACCCCCGAGAGAAGAACCTCTGCATCTATATAATATATATAAAGGAATTGAAAAAATTAAATGAAGTAAACACATTATCATCAAAATAAATTTTACACTGAAGAATATTTATTCACGTGATAGACACCGTAGTATAATAGTGGCTGTGCCGTCAGCGCCCGCTCTAGAAGAGGAAGGAGGCATTCGTCCAGGGATATCAGAATTTGGAGCATCATTTTGGTTAAGGAGAATTGTGTTATTATTGAATCAATGAAATTGTGCATAAAATTTGATTAAAAAAATTTATTTGTTTATATATATTTTTTTTTTTTAATTTCATTAAGTTCTTTTTCGGCATCGTAGGCCATTTAGACTCCGTCTCTATTGGTAGCCAATCCAATTGAAATAAATTGTAGCACGGGACGCGAACATGGGCATAACTATGGGGGTCCCGGCCCTAAGAAAAATTGAGACAATATGAGGCCTTCCAGGCCCCCCGGGGGATGGCCGGTCCCATACCCTCTCCTCTAGCCAAATTCCCTAGTTACCCCCATGGACGCGAACCCGCGACCCTTGGTACAAATGGCCATCACGCTAACCACTCCACCATGACCCGAGAGCAGATGTTTTTTAAAATAATGAAAATGCATTTAAATTTCTGGAATTCTATATTGAAATTTTTTTTTTTTTTGAGAGGGCGACATTCGGGGCACCGATCAATATATTCACCCCACTGAAAATTTTGTACATTTTTATTTAAAATTTCTTATATAACTCGTTCATTTAATAAAAAATCTCTTTTTGAAAAACTGATATCGATGGATTGTAGATGATTATTTCGGAAAGGGACTCTCATATTTAAGAGAATCCGTTAGTCTCCAAGTTAGTGAGCTTTTGGTCAAAGTTTTACCCCCTGTCTTCGCTCTTTATCTTATCTTATACTATTAAAATCTATTAACCGAGCAAAGTACGTATGTAAGGAAACCATTTGTGGAAAACGGCTCTGACAAATTTTTTTTTTAAGTTTTATATATAGGCCTATATATACGATTATTAATATATATCATATTATTCCCGCTACCAATATCAAATTGCTCTGTCTCAACTTTGGAAAAATTCGGCTATTAGTACTTTACTGATGTACTTTTTTAGTCGTTTTCATTTTAAAAATAAAATGACCGAGGTTCAACTCTGAATTTAAAAATTCTCACCTAAAAATAAAATAGAAATATTGTTTATTTAACTTATTATAGTTTCTAGCTAAATTTTGAAATGGTGCCCAATAGATAGATGTCATGTAAATAAAATCCATTTTATCTTTTTTATTTGAATACCATTTTGAAATTTATTTTCTCTAATTAAACATCTTTCATAAAATTAAAATTTTTTTTCTTCGAATTAGTTCACGTTTTTCCCAGCAGATGGCTGGACTGTACTGTGCTGGTTTGCACCTGCGACTAGACAGAGACAACTTTATACTATAAGTTAATAAGAGGAAAAGAGAGAGAAATAGAAAGAGAGGATTCAATGAATAGCCCAGTGAGTGAGTGAATGCACGTCAAGTAAAAAGTGACTCAACCCAACCTGCAATACAAAATTTATTATAAATACGTGTAGTTAAATATATTTCGAAAGTAAAGTGCATTATACACGTTTGAACTTTTTCCGTAAATAAATTTTTAATTATCTTGATTTAATTATATAAAAAAGTATAAAATTCAAGATGACTACAAAACAAGAAAAAGACAGACAAAAACAAATTCAAGATAAATGTCAAACTCTTTTAACTCAAATGTTGAGAGATGAGGATAATAAATATTGTGTCGATTGTGATTCAAAAGGTGAGGCTCATAGAAAATATAAAATTTTCAAATTCCTTTTAGGTTAGGTTCCTATTATCTAACTTAATTTTTTTCTCTAATTTTTAAGCTTTCTAATCAAATCATATTATGTTATATTTAAATTATAAAATATTTTTTACACTTCATTTGGAGTTTATGTTTATAAGTAAAAAAAAATAATTTCAAATTCACTTTACTATAAAGCAAATTGAGATTTTGGTATTTATTTATAAAATTTTCTCACACCATACGGTATTTTAAAATATATTTATAATCTCCTGATCGAAAAGTATTACAGGTTTTCAATTTATCTTAATTTCATTTTTTAATTAATTAAAAAAAATTTTTTGCAATTTTTAAATTTAATATTTATTATATAATTTTAATTAATTAACAGCCACTAGGGTAATCGAAATAAAACTCCCAATGAGAAAAATTTTAACTTAATAATCATCAGTCAATTTCTAGATGAGTGTTTATAATAAACACTATTAATTTAGCAATGCCCTTGGGCCTTGGCTAAGTGGTAGAGTTTCTGCCTCTTGTGCTAGGTCAAGGGTTTGCATCCAGTCTCATGCTACAAAAATGTATTTTATTTGAATTGGCTACAAATCAAATGAAATAAATAGAGACGGGGTCTAAATGGCCTTCGATGATCTTAAAAAATAAAATAAAAAACAAATTTAACAATGAATATTTTTTATTAATTTTATTTAATAGACCAGCATCTTTGGATTTGTCTACATTTATTTGTTAATGACATAGACAAATGAACAAATTTAAGGCTGTACGTACACCAATTGAGCAAAAACGTTTTCGAACAAAACGTTTTTGACTAATCGTGCCTAAAACTGCTTTTTCAATGCTTTTCTATGGGTCAACTCACACCGAAGAGGCAAAACACAATTGGACATAATTCGACATCATTGAACAAAATGTTTTCCCATTGAGCGTTTTGCTCAATCGGTGTGCGTTGGCATTGAGCAAAACGTTTTGCTCTTGAACAAAATGTTTTGTCCGAAATTTATTGTATTTTGTTAACAGCCTTCTCTTGTATTTCATTTAATCTTATTCTAATTGACATTATAAGTGGCCTTTTATTCAAAACCTTTTATTGGCAAGCGACCTATGAACAATCGGGGCACTATCATCCATCAGGGAAGACTTTGGCCTTAATCCTAGACAACGAAAATGATTGAAAATGATAGATCTTTTCTCAGAGATCAGGTTATTCTTGTTCTACAGGCACCTTCTTGAAAGCGAAAATTAAAAAGCTATAATGATCCTGACTTATTTTCGTCTTTTATCAGAATGTCTCTCCAAACAAGGTTTGGATTAAGAAAATTTTCCATTGTGTTGTGAAGCCAAATAGAAAGAGAGAGATACAAAATATGAAATTCATATATCAAATTTCTATTTTAAAATAAGGATCAAAAAACACATGCAAAGAATCCCACAGAAAAGTGCAAACTTAGCGTCTAGACGTCTTTGCTTGTTTATCACTGTATCCGTGGGAATGGGGGATTGTGGTCTTGAAAAATATTATAAAAGGTCATCCCCTACTACCTGGGGAGTATTCTCTCTCTCGACCTCAATAGTGTCGGACACTCGCACGATCAAACTTGGAACCATTAAAGAATTTGAAAAAAGCTTCACATCTTTGATTTTAAACCCTACAACTGGAGGTAGCCAACCCACAACAATTTAAAAAAAATAAAATGAAGTATTCACATATAGAAAACGCATGAGGAGAAACTTTTGCACACTTTACGAATAAAACCACTGTCATTGCTTTTCTAATCCAGCCATCTTCAGGACTTGACAAAAGCTAACATTTTAATTACCCTAAGTTGATTGGCTGTAGATACTTACCGTCCAGTTTCTAATTAAGCTATTATTTTATATTTCAAAAAATAAAAAATGCAAGATTGTTGCATTTGAAATGAAATAGAAAAAACCAACAAATTATTTAATCAACGTTATTGCATATTTTATTTTATGGAATGGAAAAGAATAAGTACAGGTGCAGCAAATGAAGAGAGCCTTTGGATGCTAAATGCCGAAAAAGGAGACGTTTCGGACAAAATTTATTTGTCCATCTTCAGTCCTCGTTGGCTTATAAATTAATTAGGCACAAAGTTGTCATTGTTGTTTTGGCACGAATTTGTGCGCATGTATATTTTTATAAAAATAGGCGAGTGTCAATGTTTCGTGAGTGTCTATAAGATAATCGTGCCAAAACAACAATGACAACTTTGTGCCTAATTAATTTATAAGCCAACGAGGACTGAAGATGGACAAATAAATTTTGTCCAAAACGCTCCTTTTTCGGCATTTAGAATCCAAAGGCTCTCTTCATTTGCTGCACCTGTACTTATTCTTTTCCATTCCATAACATCAACAGCAACTTCTCTTCGAATTATATATTTTATTTTATTTTGATTGATATAAATTTTTATTTGTTATTCTCTAAAAATCTCAATTTAGGTATATAATTATATTTGAATTAATTTAAATTTAAATTATTATTTTCTTCTTAATTCTTATCATGGTTTTTCACTATTTTGTATCTTATCAATTTCCTTCTTTGTTCAAGGTCCTCGCTGGGCATCCTGGAATTTGGGAGTCTTTCTATGCATCCGATGTGCAGGCATTCATCGGAATCTTGGCGTGCACATTTCGAAAGTGAAATCTGTCAATTTGGATTCATGGACGCCTGAACAAGTCGTTGTAAGAGAAGAAATTCAATTTATAATCTTTAGAAAGTACTAAACAATATCATATATAAAAGATAAATAAGAAATCAAAAATTACTGTAAACAATTTTTTGGGTATAAAAGATCAAACTTTAATCCAGAGCAAAAATCATCTTCATCACCAAGATTCAAAAATGATAATATTTACTAAATATTATATCTTATTCATCTTTTATAATTTTGAATAGGGAAGAGGATGCAGCCAATTAATTGAGAAGAGATTGATTATTTAGTAATAAACACTCTTTATTGGAACGTTTCGGCTGAGATCAACTCTGCCATTCTCAGCCTTCAAAGAGCATATTTAATTTAAATATATCATCATGGTATATATATATTTGCACAATATAGTAGAATACAAGGCGGATCCTAAAAAAGTTTTGCTGCTTTCTTTCTCAAGACATCATATCGTCTGCAACGTCATTCCTTCCTTCTCAACAATTTAATTAAATTACTTATCTCTCGATGAAAAAAACCAAGTTAATCAGTTTCAAAAATACCTATGGATTAACTCGGAATCTGTTTTTTATCGAGAGAAAATTATCCTGGTTTGAGATCCTAGTTCTTAAAATAAATTACTTATATAATTTTTCAATTAGATTTTTTAATTAGACTAGATCCCTAGATACCCCAGAAAACTTGTACGAGTCGTCTCCTCTAGGGATCACTCCTTTATTTTAATATTCCTATTTTTTTATTTTTTTTATTTAAAAATCATGCAGTCTATTTCCTGTAGAAGATAACTCCACCAGACTATTTTTGAATTCTATTCAATAATATTGGTTAGCCCAATGGCTGTTTGGTGAAAGGGCGTAATAAATTAATAAAAATTAATAATATTGGTTAATGCTTAATTGGTTAAAAGAGAGAAAACTTGAATTAAGATAGGTATAATGAGCACTTAAAATTCCTTATTCTTTTAAGCTAAGTACTCAATTAATATTCATTACAAGTATAAAAGAGGAGACGTGTGGCTAAGCAAATTAGGTGGCTTCTACTCACAAAAATATATTTTGATTTTCTACTCATGACAAAAGACAGGAAAATCAAAACTTATTTAAAAAATTAATAAGTGAAAAATATACTACATTTTTTAAATAAAATTCTTATTTAATCCTTCATCTATATTAAAGGGTTTCTTTTTTTCGGGATGAGGGGGGGGAGGGGTAGGCTTCACTAATTCCATTGACATTTGCAAACAAATTTTTCTTTGTTTATTTCTAGAGTTTGCAGCAGATGGGCAACAGTCGGGCCCGGGCAGTTTATGAAGCAAATTTACCCGACAATTTCCGCCGGCCACAAACTGACTCCAGCCTGGAAGCATTCGTTCGAGCTAAATACGAACACAAGAAATTTATTGCCCGCGAATGGGTTCCTCCTCCTATCCCCAAGGTAATCTGCCTCAACATGCCACATGTTATCAGTTTTTGTTTTATATTACGGATCATATGATATTTATTTATCTCCATTTAACAAGTGTCTATTTTATTTTTTAAATGATTCCGAGGTTTCTTTTAACATACAGGCTGTATGTTTTTTTAACTCGGGTAATGACTTAGAAAAGAGAGCTTAATAAATATTTATTTAAAACTTTCATTTTTGATAAAATAATCAAAAAAAAAAAAACAAGCATACCTGGTATATTGGAGTACTTTATGTTATTCTGTTTACGTGATAATTTCTTAGAAAATAAAAGTTTATTTATTTAATAGGCTATTTTCTCCTTGTGAAAATTTTTTAGGCGTACCTTGAGCTCTGCGTGTTTTTTCTAATTCTGAACACTGAACGAAACTAAACCGCTAAGCATACACCAGATTTTTTATTCAATTTATTTTTGATTTTTATTTTTCACACCTACGTTTAGAATATTTATGAAAGTATAAGGGATAGGTTACCCTAAAAATATTCATGTCTTCATAAATTGATTAATATCATATTTGTATTCCGCATATTCAAAATAATACCTTGTGGCAATACATTTATTATCAATTTTTATTTTATTTTAATATTTTTTTTGATATTATGATAAACGTCCTTAATGAATTCACCACAAATATCGATTTTAATTCATAATCATCAAAATCACTGTTATCTTTCATCAATATTTTTAATCTCCATAATATAAAAGTGATATGAAATATTTCTCCCCAAAATTTTGAAAATATAATTCCAAATATTAAAAAATTATAATTCCAATCAACATTACTCTTTCCGTGCATCTCTATAACATCGGAAGCGTAATTCACATTCCCTCAAAACCACACTGCGCACTTTATCTCTACAACAGGAGCGTATATTGAATTTTTTCGGGGTTGGGGAGAAGGGGACGAACTCATTTTAAAATATCCCCCTCCCCCATACACAAAAATATTTTTAAAAAAACATCGGATATGCCTAAGCCTCGAGAGGCCCGGGCCCTTCTCTCAAAGACAAATTTTCATAAAAAATTTCGGGGGGGGGGGCTCCCTTGGCCCCTCCTCTCTTATATACGCCCCTGCTCTACAGTCGATTCATTTGAGACTCGTCTCAGTTCCAATTCAAATTTAAAGTTTAGGAACCCCCCTTAAATTTTTTAGAGAAAAAAAATGACTATTCATTAATATCATTATTAATATAATCAAGTATCATTTAAAGTCTTTATGGCTTAAGTTACTGTAAAGGTTATTTAAAAAAAAAACTCCTTTTCTCTTTAGTTGTGTATGTATCTGTTTATGAACGATGCATACCATTATCAGTTAGACAAGAGCTCTCTCTCTCTGTCTGGTTTTGTTGATTGTCAGTCTTGTGTGAGTTGTTAAATATAAATCAGAATGAGCAACCAGGATGAAAACTATTTTGAGGTAAAATAAATTTAATTATTATTTTATTTATATCTAAAAAAAATGTATCCTGATTGGTTTCGTTTTTTTTTTTGGGGGGGGGGGAGGCGAAATAAATAAATTTGCTTGTATGATCATTATGGTTGATTCTTCTTTTTTTTTGCAAGTAGTATTTATATATTCAATGCTCAGGGGCCCATGTCTTGTGGGTACGTGGATGGCGACCACGAGCTGCCCGAGCTGGGACTGGCAGTCCTTCCTGTTCTTTACATGTCTGTCCTTTCTTTCTATATTTTCATCAGGCGTCAGACCTTGGGACGGCCCGGCCTGTTCTATTTCTTCCGGTCGCAAAAAAACCATTTCGCCTACCCCGAATAAGGCTAGGAAAGAAGAAGAGTATTTATAAATTCAATTTAAACTTTTTTATAAATTTTTTCATTATTTTATAAAAAAAATTCTAAATTTTTTCAGCTTTGCTGGCAGGGATTCCACCTTCTTTAGATTCTTTATAAAAATAGATAGTGGTTTTTGAAATAATTATTTTATATAATTACTACAAATAATTTAGTCTATTTATCTATTTTATATATAATCATTTAAAAAATTGCTCATTGTGACTAATATTTGCGCCCCCTCCCTTTAAACTAGTCTGCGCCTCCCAAATAATATTTATTCATCATAGCTCAAGGAAAAAAAAGTTTCATTAAATTACCCGCAGGCCAGATCTCTGATTGCTTTTCTCATTTTTTTAAGGTTAATTGGGATAAAGAACTTGACGAAGAAGCAGAACGTCAACGTCGACGTAAGAAAGAAGCGAAACGCGAAGCGAGTGCAACTGTAACTCTATCGGCCAAAATAACCCCGGATCCATTACCTTTGCCGAAACCGAGCTCCAGTCCGAAAACACCTCGAGGCAGTCAAAACACAGTCAGCCCTGCTCCGTCCGCCTCGCAGGATTTACTTGGCCTAGGTTCAACGATTTTTTATTTAATCAACACACTTTATAGTAGTTATATATATACTCTGAAACTAAAATCACATTTTATTTCAAAGTTTTTTCTTTTTTCAAAATTTTAGCTAAAATTTTGGCATTTACTTTTTTTTTCAAAACGAATCAATTATATATTTTGGAAATTTATCTCTCTTTCAAATGACCTAATTATTAATTTTTATTTTTTTTAGATACTCCTCTCAATTCGAACACCTCGGCTAACACGTCTTCAAATAGCGACGATTTTACTAATTTTTTATCAGCACCTCCAGCACCTCCTTCAGTAACCACTGAAAAATTAAATGATATTACCAAGTCTGGTACAGAATCTTCTAGGCAAGTTGCTTTTTTTAAAATTAAATTTCTCTTAATTTGTATATTCAAAATAATAAAAAATTGCAATAATATAGTGACTTATAGCCCTCGGGCCTTGGTGTAGTTGGTAGCGTGCTGACCTTCTGTACGAAGAGTCGCGGGTTCGCATCCCGTCTCATGCATTAAATTTAATTCAATTTAATTGGCTACCAATATTGAAATAAATAGAGAGGGGATCTAAATGGCCTTCGTTGCCGAAAAAGACCTTAAATAAACTTTAAAAAAAAGTGACTTATTTTTTCATTTTAGATCTGCTGAAGAGGAGAGTTTTTTCAATCAACCAGCACCAACAACACAAGAAAAACGCCAAATGACCAAAGATTCAATTTTGGCTCTTTACGCCACCGCTCCTCCAACTGGAAATTTTGGAGTTTACCCACAAGCACCTGCAGTGGGACAACATATGGTTGCAGGAGTTCCTGGAGGATTCCCTCTTAATATTCCTCAACAGCCAAACCCTATGATGCAGGTGTGTTTCTTTTTAAAATTGTAGAAAATCGTTCAATGATTAAATTAATATTTCAGAAATTTTGATAAAGTATTTTTTTGATCATCCTTATGAATTGGAAAAAAAAAAAACAAGAAACTTATTAAGAAAATAAATTCTTCAAACTTAGTGTGAAAATATCTGATGATGAGATGATTGGGGTGGGGAGTTCAGAAATTGTATAATCTTTCCCCCTACCCGAACTCCCATTTGTTTTGTACTTTCTCTTACCGTATAAGAGGCCATTAGCGCCAGAACGGCCTAACCCACATTTCACTTTTTTGTTTTATGCCTTAGCATCTATTAAATCGTGAATTCCAGAGTAGTACAGTACTTCTCATGATATAGTAGTACAGTACTGCTCTGGAATTCATGATTAAATAGATCTAAGGCTTAAACCAAGAAAGTGAAATGTGGGTTAGGCCGTTCTGGCGCTAATGACCTCATTTATGAAATGTCGAGATTTTGATGGATATAAACGTTTTGAGGTCTCCTTAGTCCTAAAAAGTGAGTTCCGTAAATTGGTCTGTCTGTGAACAAAATATCTTAGGGACGAAAAGAGTTAGGATTTTGAAATTTCATATTTGAATTAGGCACCTCCCCCCCCCCCCCCACCCCCAAGGGGTGAAAATAAGCTTTTAAACAAAATCGGCCAAAAAGTACTAGTACTTTACTGATGTACTTTTTCAGTTTTTTTCGATTTTCACCAACGATTTTGATTAAAATTCATAAATCAACTATTTTTTAGATGCTCTTTCAAAAGTATATGTTTACCACTCGAAATTCTGTCCAAACTAATAAATAAATGTCCTTAGTATAAACAATGAAAAAGTGCTACTGTCAAAGAGGGAGCATATACCTTCTAGTTTCATTTATTTATTTTAAATTTTATTAAGCTCTTTATGTTAACCATCATCAATAAAGCCAAATCCGATACTAAAAAAATTAGACTATCCTCTTTATTTCATTAATTTGTCGAAACATTTTTTCTTTTATTTTCAGAATGGAATGTTTGGTGCAATGCCAGGACAACAAAATCTCGCCTCTAATCCGTTTTTTAATATGCCACAAAACACAATGCCAGCAGGGATGCCAGTTTACCCTCAAATGAATCAAGTATAATAAACAAATATGATTTTCTTTATTAAAATCCTCTTCACCATCTATTTTATTAAAATTTTTCTTATTCTTTTCTTTGTAGTTAGAATCAAATGACGTTTTCTTTTTTTTAATTCCTAAATAATTTGCAAACAAAAAATTCTACATTATAAATAAAATTTTATTAATATATTCTTTCTACAAGCTGCATAATATTTCTACCGAAATATAATACTTTATTTTTGAATTGCGAGATAAGAGTTTCAGCTATCTATTTATATATTCAGACACTTCAAAGTCATAATACCTTTTTTTATATAGATCAAATTGTAAGTCAATTGAATAATTATTGGGTCGATGTTTTAATCAATCATTTTGATTCTTTTCTAAAAACATTAACTTATGGTTGGATTTATTATTGTCATACAATAGATACCTAATTAAAATTATTTCCCAATTGTGCATAAGCTTTGGGTGATTTAGGGTTTCGTGGGCACGAGGTGTTAAACGATTTGACGGCCCCTCTCCAAAAAAAATACATAAATTCGATATTTTCCTCTGGCTGTTTCTACATGATAATAATTTATTGTTTTTGATTAAAAAATTTTTGATTATCTACTATAACATTTGGATACAATCACACTGGGATCTAAATATCTACAAAAAAACTAATAACGTGTAAATGACCAAAATTAATATTTTTTATAGTGTGGTGACCACCAAAACCGTGGAGTCGGAGGTATTGCCTAGGTGTAGAAAAATTCAGGCTCTCGTCGCATCGCAATATTTATTTAGAAACTCTGTTTAAAACAATAAAATTGGAGAGTTTGCATAATGTTTAGGAATATAATTTAATTTTTGAATAAATATCGATTTGTTTTTGTTTCTTTATTTTGTACATAGAGTGTAGTGATTGTTTAACGTTTGCTTGTATTTTGTTTGCATGAGTAGTCTGGACCTGAAGACCTCATGTTTGAATTGACTCCTGCCAATCTTGCTAAGGTAAGATTTTCATTTTTCATAAATATTTCCTTAAATATCTTCAATTACAGATTCTTCCTTCTTTCTCTCATTCTTCAATTTTGATTAGATCTTTACAATTTCAATAGAAATAATTATAGGAATACATCTTCTTTTTAGATGAAGCCCAAGAATCTTTTTCACAATATTCAATAGGACATTTGGACCAATAGGTACAGTGAGGGACAATATTAAGTCCCACCCATGCCTTTTCTACTTGTGATTATTTCATTGTTTTTATAAAAGAAAATAAAAATCTTTATTGGAAATTTTTTAGGTTTGAACCATGAAAGTTTCCATTAAAAAATATACAATATTTCTTTAAAAACAATTAAATAATCACAAGTAGAAAACGCATGGGTGGGACTTAATATTATCCCTCACAGTATATTAAAAGTCAAACGTTTTTAACTCAACTTTTGACTTTTAATGCAAATCCTATTTAATCTTCTTAGTTTTTTTTTTTTTCACTTCAAATACATGCATGTAATTTATATTTATTTTTAACATCTCACTTACCTTACTCTTTCTGTACATTTATAATTTATATTGATATTTTAAATCGGTATTGTAATAATAAATAAATAAATATGAAAATAAAGGTTTGATGGTATCCCAGCTTATATATTTTATCTGTAAATAAATAATTTTAATATGTTGAACTTAATTTGAAGATTCACTTGCCTCCATATAAGTTATATATATATATTGTTCACAAAAACGAAAATTTCTTATTCAAAAGAATATATTTATTTATTTTATTCTTTTGACCTCGAGGGGCCCTCAAAGGCAAAAGTTGCATTAACTTCAGCCATCCTTTTATACAATAATAGGTGCCATTAGAGTTTGAGACAGTTTGAAAATTTTAAAAATAATTTTGGATATATTCTTAAACCACCTTCTTCATCCTAACCTGAAGGCCGCTATCGCCAAATTTTTCTTATAAAAAAGGTGATTGAAATAATTTACTGTATCTTTTTTCTACTCAGTAAAATATGTTTTATTCCTTACCTTGATTGTACTAATTATTACTTATTCTTTCAGTTGCCTCAACAAATGGCTAGGATGAGTTTGGGAGCCGCTCCCCCTGCTTCAGGAACGATGCAATCCACATCGAGTTTTCCGGTCCAACAACAGCCTCCCTTCTTTCAACAAACAGGCAACACACTCACCAGTAATCTATGGCAATAAGCGCTTAAGGTTTTTACAATTACATAAATATATATTTATATGTTTATTTAAACAAATATATAAATGTATATTTATATTAAAAAGTGTTAAGTAAATATTGATTTTATAGAGAGAATAATTGACTGTCATGATATATCTCGATATAAAATAAATAAATATATATATATATATATATATATTTATCTCATTGTTTTATCGTTTATTGTCTACTTTTAGATCTTGTGGAATATAGCCATACATTTAGAGGTCTGATTTCAATTTAAATCGTCGCTCTATTCCACTAAAAATATATAAATATATTTATCTAGATAGAATTGATTCAATTTTATGCGTCCAAATCCCTCGAGACATGATGCGTTGACCAAATATTTATATATACATATACATATATTTAGAATCGAGTGCTTTTCCCTATCGGTGTCTTATTATAATATTCGTTGTTATATATGAGAGCTTAAAAATCATTTTTTTCTATGTATATATTTTTGAATGTTTGATTTATAAAATTAAACATATACCTCTATTTATATATATATATAATTAATTTTATCAACAACGGCCTTTTTTTGACAATATAATCATTTGACGTCATTTGTACGTCCGCATGAATTGAGCATTTGTCTCCCAGGGACGAATTATAAATATATTTATATATTTCTTCTTTTTTTTTCATTATTATTGTAAAAAATATATATTTGATCTTGTAATCTACATATTTCGGATATATAAGGGTTTTCCAAGAGGGTTCAGTGAATGATGAGAGAACTCTTACCTAAAATTCATAAAAGGGTCGAAGCCAGAAAATTTATTCGGGGGGATTCTGATGATCTGAGAGGCAATCCCCCCTTCCCCTTCCGAATGAATACATTTTAATGGAATTTCAACAATAAGTTACCATAATGATATACATATATATTGTTGGATTGAATTTAAAATGTTGAGAGATTTGGAAGCAAGAATATATAACGGTCGATCGGCATAGTGTGGACGCGGCTTTAGATCCATTTTTGTAAGAGTCGGCTAAATAGGCCAACAAATAAGACTTAGGTTTATTATTTTATTCATAATTCTAATTATTTGATATTATAATTTATTATTTCAAAGAATTTTGAATACGTGTTCTCACATTTCACTTCAGCCCTCTTAATAAATTTTTGTTCACACGTACTTAGTCCAGGAAATCAAGTCTCTTTTAAATTCTAATCATTTGATCTCTTTAATTATCATAGTTTTTTTTTATCGATAATTTTATATTTGCTTTTGAAAAAAAAAAACTCTCTCTTCATAGCTTCGATGTTTTTTGTAAAAAGATTTAATCCTTGACTCTAAATTCAAGGAAACAAATGGCATTTTTTAATATTCTTATTATCAATCCTTCGTCTTTCAAATTAATAAAAAATTCTTATTTCCCTTCCAATTGTTAGAAGAAAAAGCTTCTTAGAATTTATCATCAAGTTCATATACTCTGGGCTAAATGAATACAATTTTGATAATTTTTTTAGTAAAAAACAAATTTCAAAATTCATAAACAAATAAATCTCATTAAGTGAAATTTTTCTTAATCAAAATAAACCAAACGGTTTTTTATTTAAAGTTACAATTTTAAAAATGAGATTATTAAAAATTTTAACTGTAAAAATATTTAGAATCCTGATGTTATAACCAGGGCCGAAATTGGCAGAGCACCTGCCCAGGGCCCCAAAAAGCTTTTTACGGCCCTGGTTATGACACTTTCTTAAAATATTCTCAAAATGAAATCTCAGAGCAAAGAACTAAAGTTTTTCTCTCCCCATAAAAATATCAATATTCAATGATAGACAACAAATTCTCAATAAATATATCACTTCTATTTTAAATATACATATATATATGTGGATATATATTCTTTTCCAAATTTTACAAACATGTATATTACGAAGACCATTGTAGCCAAATATCTTCAATGATATTTAAATCCCCGTATCGTGAATATTTCTTTATCTTTTTTTTCACACAGATTTTTGGAAATTATATCTAGTAAATAAATTATTTATTACATTTTTTGTCAAGCTAGAGGTGTTAAATTGTAATCTGTTTAAAAATGGCTTGTTGGAAAAAAATTAAAAAAAAGGACACTATCAAATTTTTTGAAAACCTCCCAACTAATTTTTTAATCAATTAAAATAACGGGGAATAGTTAAAAATAATTTTTTTTTTTACTTTTCAGTCCATTTTCAAACATGTGAATAATAAATTTGACAAAATGTTTTAATATTCTTAAATCAGTGTTGTCTAATTTATATAATTTTTAAAATGGGTATCTCCTCAAAAAATGGGTGTATATAAACATAATTATAATAATGAGAAGTATTAACTGCTAATTCATGAGAATCAATTTAATCTAAGGACCGTCGGGCAAAAATAAATATTTTTGTGTGTTCAGTAAACAGGAGAAGAAAAATAAGCAGCTAGTTGTGTTTCATTTTATTATTCCCATCAAGTTGACGTTTCGATTCCTGTTGGGATCATCGTCAGAACAGATGGATGTTATATATGTGAGTATATTATGAAATTCAATCATATTTTATTTGTAGAATTTATAGCAATATATCCATTAAATAAATAAATTATATTATTGATAGTTCAGAAACAATTGAAAATAAACGGTCAGGATCCTTATTTGCCTTGCGTGGTGACCATCCTCTCTCTTGACCGTTTATTTTCAATTGCATCTGAACTATCAATAATATAATTTATTTATATTTAATGTATATTTAACTATAAGTTCTGCAAATGATTGAATTATATAATATACACCCATCTGTTCTGAGGATGATCCCAGCCGGGATCGAAACGTCAACGTGATGGGAATAATAAAATGAAATACAACTCGCTGCTGATTTTTCTTCTCCTGTTTACTTATCCTGATTGAACTACCAGCTATAAGCCCTACATATCTAATTTTGTGTATTATCCTTTTATTTGTAGATATATCGATCCCAGAGGGATGGGATCATCCTCAGTACAAGCAACACATGTTTTGCAAATCGTTAATTTCTTCCATCCAATAAGTCAAAGTAGATGAGCAATCCATGGATGCGATTTTTATTTTTTGCTTATAATGAATAATACCCAAAATTATTTATTTTTGGACGACGGCCCTTAGAATAAAATTGATTTTCTTTACGGCCGTCTACAAACAAATTTAAGAGAATATAATTTTTACAATTTTATCTTAAACTCATGAGTAAAAAAAATGAAGCTCTAAAATTCAAACCCACGTTCTGGTTTCTCTTCATTAATGAATTTAAAGTAATATTGTAAAAAAGTTAAAACTATCATTATATATATATATATATATATATATATATATATATATATATACATGTATATATATTTCATTGTTCTATAATTCAAATGAAGAAATCCAAGAATGGAAACACGCTATTTATTTAAAAAAAATGCTTATTTTAAATTTGTATATCTGAAAAAATGACTTTAGAAGCATTAGATTGCATTGCATCGTGTTACCTTTTGTAGAATATAATAAACGATTATTGTTTGGCGTTCTAGTTTTAAAAATGGCATTTCTCTGTGCAATATATATAAATATCAATGCCATCATTGTTCCTATTTTAAGTCAAAAAAAAAAAAAAATTAGACTAAGCTTATATGATAATTTTTCAATATTATTTTTTAATTCTTGTCTTGTGTTAAAATATATTTTTGTTTTAATTTCAGGGTTTAGTCCTGCTTGAAATTTTCAAATGCATTTATTATTTGTCTTTGAACCATTTTTTTTCTTAAGTTGTTTCAGGCACTGTTGGTTGAGGGTAAATGGTTAGATATGTACAAACAAAGTAATTAAAAATCTTGAAATATTATATTCGGATATTAATTATTATTATTATTATTATGATTCTTAATAAATATTTCATAAAATCCAATTTTTAATTTTTTTTTTCTTTATTTAACAGACTCTATGAAGAAAATTACCACCAATAAGAAAATTTCTAAATTTACACTAAAGGCGTAGGAAACAAGAAAACAGCCATCTGTCTTGTGTGCAAGAGTATCGTTTCGCCTTAACCATTTATAAATTTCTTACCAAAAATAAAAGAAAAACAAATGAGAGCAAATGGAAGGCAATTTAGTTTTCTTTGCACATTACTAGAGAGCGGTAAAATGTCTCTTATTTTCGGAAAAAGTCGCCTTTAAAGTCTATTCTTTTTTAGCCAAATAGTCGGAAAAATGTGTTTGTCGCTGTCAAATTTAACAATTTATAATATGAGCAAGTAAAAGAAAATAGAGGCGACACTACGGTACATTCGATTTTCATGATGTAAAATTTATATGGGAAAATATTTATATTTTGTTACCATTTCTCCTATCTTTTCTATGGAGTACAAGAGTAAAGTGGTCTTCAGAAGATTTCATTGGCAAAATGAGAATATATATTTTAAAGAGAATCTAAAAAGTAATTGATTTTTGAATTAAAAAAAAAATCGTTGGAGCGAATTTTGAGAAAATCGAAAAAAAAAAACTGAAAAAGTGCATCAGTAAAGTACTAGTACTTTTTGGCCGATTTTGTTCAAAAGCTTCGTGTCATGTCCCATGGACCTCAGGGCTAGATCGAAATAAATAGGGACAGAATCTAAATGGCCTCCGATGGCGAAAAAGACCCTAATTAAATTAAAAATCAAACAAACACTAAATGACCTCAGTACCCAAAAATGTAAAATTAAAAAAAAAGCATATTATACTAAAAAAAGTCTCTGAGAGGGAAAAAAGTCTCAAAAGTTGTTTTTGGAAATCTCAAAAAACTTTTCTTTTTGTGAGATCAGTGAAGATATCAAAGAAAATATGGAAAAGTCTCAAAATTGGCAAAAGTCGAAAAACTTTTTTCCGCTCTCTACACATTACACTCTTCAAATACTGTAAGTTATTCAAATGAGTTTTTTTTATATCTATATTTTTCTACAATTTATTTTTTGGTGGTTATGGTCCCAATAAAAAAAAAATTGGATTAAAAACATGGCTAGATGGGTGGTATCATTTAGATGCCCCTACAACCGAAATGATCCCAAGTCGGCTTCATAATCATTTTTCCTCACTTCATTTTAATCGTTTATCTTTATTTGATTTAGGGTTTATAGGCCTACCGTGAGCCTACACTCTTTACTGAGTTAAAATCAGCACCGGTTTCTTCATTCATGGCCAAGTTGTTCAGTGAAAAGCGACCAAGCCTTGTAATTAAGAAACTTTCTGCCCCTGAACATTAGCACTACGCTTGTGCTAGGGATCAGGAATATGCTTAAAAAATTCTAAGGTAATATAGTTTTTCTTATAATTTTATTATTAAATATTTTATATAAAAGTTTTATAAATTCAAATTTAAAATTAGGCTTAAAAATCACATACAAATAAATATAAACATAAAACTTTTAGATCAATATCCACTAAGTTTAAGACATTATAATTATAGATAGAGTGTAAAATAAAAATTCGCAGAGCCTCCTCACGCTAATGACGCTCTCCGTATATTTATTGAATATCCTCATAAATTTTTAAAATATAATAGCGATGAGAAATGGTTGTAGATTTTAAACTGGAAATAGGAGACTTAGCAGCCAAGAAATTAAAAGACTTCTTAATTAATTAATCGTCAACGTTTCGGTCGGAAATCACGAAATCTAATTGTATTTTGACAATTAATCCTTCTGAGGAATGTCGTGATTTGCGACCGAAACGTAGACGTTTAATTAATTAAATAAAAGTCTTTTATTTAATTCCTCGGCTGCTACGTCTCCTATTTCCAATTAAATGACTAAGTTTTTCTGTTTAAATTAAAAATTCTGTGATTGAATATTTTTTCCTTTAAAGTTAAATAAGAATTGTTTTGAAAAATTGTGGCTGGTATTGTTATCATATCACTTTTGATTGAGTTTTTAAAGAATTTCACGAGTTTGGTTATTTGTAACATGAACGTACATATCTGAAGAAACTGGCAGTTTAATGATGTCTTGAGAATATATTTATTTTCACTGTCTTTACATCTGATTTTTAATATTCTCTAAGATCATCGGGTGTAAAGTGGCCACATCAATTTATTTAAAGACAATCTCTAAAATTGAATGAATAAATTTTATAACAAAAAACAGTAGCAAAACTTTTATATAAATACTGATCAATTATGTTATATAATTGAAGTAGAAACATTTTAAATAACTTATAAAAATTTGAAATTAAATATCTAATAATTAACAGAAAAGATTTTTGTGTTTAAGACTCCGTAGATAAATATGAATTTATTTTATTATTATTAAAATAGTGATGTGGTATTGCATTTTCCGACTCATTTGGACGATACCTTTATATTTAATTTAGAAGTTTCTTTATATTTCGATTCAAACCTATGTATACAGAATATTTTTCGGCAGCCTAACTGCCGGTCCCTATTCAAATTCGTCTTCTTTTAGTTGGTGGAGGAGTTGCTGATTGTCCTGGACTTTCTTCTTTTACTATCGAACCTCTTAAAGATCGTTTGCTGCCGACACTTGCCCGACGTTCTCTCGTTGATTGAGGCGTTGTGGGTCGACTAGCCGGTGATTCTCGATTATTTTTCTCCTTTAATCGTAATTTTGGAATTTTAGATGTTGTGGACGATTCTTTCTCAGGTTCTTTTTCTTTTTCCTTTTCTTTTTCTTTTTTTACCTCTTTTATTGGAGTCTCTTTTGGATCTTTTTTCATTTTAATTTCCTTTTCTTTTGGTTCTTTTTTTTTCTTTTGGAATTTTTTTCTCCTTAATTTCTTCTTTGTCTTTTTCCTTTTCTTTTTTTATTTCTTTACTTTCTTTAATTGGTTCTTCTTTGATGTCTTTTTCCTTTTCTTTTTCTTTCTTTATAACTTTTTTCGGTTTTTCTTTTTTCTCAATTTCTAAAGCTGGCAATGTTGGCGGCGGCGGTGGGGCTGGTGTGGTCGATGCAGGTTCTTCAACCTCTACTTTTATTTGTTTTATTTTATCTTGAGCGAAGGGTAGTTTAAATTCCTTTTCCTCATTCGGAAAAGGTATACTTTCGGTATCATCCTAAAATAAAAGTTATTTTTTTAATTTAAGGTCTTTAGGCATCTGAGGTAATTTAGTCCGCATTTCAAATGAATGCTAGCCGATTAAAATGAAATAAATTTTTCTTGGGGCGAGAAGCGAACCCGGGACCCTAGGCCCGAGAAGAGAATATCTTCTCTCTGAGCCAGGAGTAACGAGCAAAATAAAAGGTATTTATTAGAAAATTAAATGCCTATTTGAGGGTCCTCAAGTGTGAAATAATCGTTTAAGAGATGTAACCAATCATTAGGCTGGTGAGATATATCTTATCCATCGAAATCTCGACATCGAATTTTTGACATGACCGCAATACTTTCTCTCTCTATATATTTCATATATAGGGTAAGAGAAAGTAAAAATGATGAAATTTCGTATGAACAATGTATATAAAGAGATGAAGCTGGTTTGAAATTCAATCACACAAAAAATTTTAAGACTTTGGTAAAGATAGTGTTGAAAATGTTATTAAATAAAATTTTTTTTTGAATAACCTTTAGCCAAAAAGATTCAAAGACCATAATTATGATAATAAATTAAAGAAAAAAACTTTTTCTTACCAAAGCCTGCATATCATACATCGTATCCAAATGTTTCCAAATCATTTGAGCTGTGACATTCTTGTTAAGTGAAGTTTTAAATTTATCCAAAATACAGGCCATATGAAAATGTTTGTTTGGTCCTTTTATAAATAAGATAAAGTAAAAATAAATTATAATTATGAAAATAGAAAGAAAATAACAATTTTGACTTATTTACCGACTGGTTTATGACCTGCCATGGCATAAAATAATTGAACTTCAGTTTCGACATTCCATTCGATTTCTTCAGACACATTTTCAGATTTCTCCTTTACTGCCATTTAAATTAATTCTATTATGCAGATAATATTTAGTTTAATATATATTTTAGTATTTTGAGGTTAAATCATTCATTTTCAAACAAATTGTATATATCAGTGCTGCCAACCAAAATTTCAAAAAAAAAGCCGGAGATTTTGAATGAAAAAAGCCAGAGATTTCATTCGAAAATAATCTGAGAAATTTTCTAAAATTTATAAAAAGGAGTCTCCCGTTTTGGAAATTTTAGGTGCAGAATATTTTTCCCGGACTTTTAATAAAGCTCTCCATTCTAGCAAGGGCGGATACGGGGGTGGGGGAGGGTAAAGGGGGTAATTACTCCCCCCGAGATTTGAAAAAAATAGCTTTTTTTCGAAAAAAAAATTATTTTTAATGTAAAATTTTAAAAATTAATACTGAAAAATTTGATTTGTATTTATATTCTTACAAAGAAGTACAGAATGCGCTTTTAAATTACCGAAATTAAGAAAAAATAGTGTGCTGTGCGACGAGTCACACCAGATTCCCCCCCCGAGAAACACCGCTGGATCCGCCCTTGCATTCAAGCCGTACTTTAATTTAGTACCCAAGCCCGGCTCAGCTCGCCTTCAAACAAGCCTGAAAGAGCCACTTCCGCCCGTGCAAGGGCGGATCCAGAGGTGTTTCTCGGGGGGAATCTGGTGTGACTCGTCGCACAGCACACTATTTTTTTTTTTTTCTTAATTTCGGTAATTTAAAGGCGCATTCTATACTTGTTGTCCAGAATTTAAATACAAATCAAATTTTTAAGTATTAATTTTTAAAATTTTACATTAAAAATAAATTTTTTTTCAAATCTCGGGGGGGGGGGGGGGTGATTACCCTCCTTTACCCCCCCTCCCCCCTTGTATCCGCCCTTGCGCCCGTGTGTGGATAGATATATAGATATCAGCTTTATTGACAACGGGCAAGAGCTTATGAGCTTCATTAGCCCTATTAATATTTTTATACAGTTGTTATACATAATAGTTTAAGATTATTGTTTTACATTATAAGTACATTTTACAAATCTTGCAACTTAATTCATTATAGCAAACGACAACAATAATTAGCCATGCCCCGGGCAAAGTCGACACTCACCACCCGGCGGCCCACCAATACCCCGAAGGAACGACCGCACCCTCCCCATAAAGACGGCAAGCGAAGGCGATGACCTACCCATTCCGGGAGGCCGTTCCACAGACGGACGGCCTCCACCTGAAATGACCCCCCATACATCATGGTCCTGTGTCTAGGGACACCCAAATCGAGGCTCCTCCGTTCAGACCCGAGAGATTCAAAATAACACCGTATGTATCCCGGACAGTCAGACCTCAACACCCTTCACGTCAGCTAAGGCAGACAAGGCTCCTCGCCTGACCAACCCTCAGCAGACCTTGCCCTCAGCCAGCCCAGGCTCCAGGGGCTCGCAAGAGCGCCGGAAACATGGGAGTCCCGCCCAATTTGGGTGGCTATTATAAAATTGTGGAGTTTTTGTTTTTTCAAATTTTCCAAAAACAGAACTAAATATAAAATTAGGGCCGTATTCAAAATTCTTAATTTAAAAATTCCCACTTCGAAAAGTTGAGGGTGGTAAAGTGGCTGACTACTTTATCCCCCATCCTTGCGTTTTCTACTTGTGATTATTTCATTGTTTTTATAAAAGAAAATGAAAATCTTTATTGGAAATTTTCTGGGTTTGAATCATGAAAGTTTCAATTAAAAAATATATAATATAGATATAATTTAATATAAATAATCACAAGTAGAAAACGCAAGGGTGTCCCTCACTGAACATTTTTGCCAATTAAAATTTCACAGTGATCTTATATTTTAATTATAAGAAAGAAATAATTATTTATTTATTAATCCCGCCAGCTTAGTTCAAAATTTTGAAATATATTTTATTTAAAACTTTAAATCAACAAGTTATTGAATCAACCTTTAGACAGTCGGCTGATTTGAATAAAAAATTATTTCTTTCTTTTAATTAAAAAAGCGATATATATTTTATTTAAATACTAAAATAAATAAATATTTTATATTTTTTTGAAATTAATAGAAAAAAAATGTTTTGATTTTTTGGTGTATTTCATCAAGTAATTGAACCAACTTTTACAAGAGAACTCGGCTAATCTTTACTATAAAGTTCGCTCCCACCAGAGAGCGCTGGCGGGCTTTACTCACGATTCTTTCGTTCTCCCACTTTGTGATTCGTTCTTTAAATTTAATTTTAAAATCGTCATGATAATATTCAACATATAACATATTCCTGAGACAAAAATACACAAAAAACAAAAAAAAATAAAAATAAACATAAAAATATTCAACACAATATGCCTTGGAAAAAAAATTGTTTATACCCGCCATCAGAGAAGGATCACGCCGAGGAGAGTCAGTCTTAAGGTAAGGATCTACTTTTTTTTAAACAACTTGCAGGGGTCCTGAATTAATTGTTTCGGTCCGGTGCAGTTAGGTTTTCCTTTAGATAATAAAGTGATTTGGTAGCAATAATATTTTAAAAAACTTGTAGGGATCCCTTGTCCGAGAGCCGCCGGAGGCGGCTCGAGAACCTTCGGTTAATTAAGGTCGGTTCTGTTTTAGATTAAAAAATATTCATCCAGAATATTTTAAAGAACTTGCAGGGATCCCTTGTCCGAGAGCCGCCGGAGGCGGCTCGAGACCTTCGGTTTTAAGTTCGGTTCTTTTATTTTTAGAAAAAAATTCAAAACAACTAGGGAATTCTCGGCTTCGGTTCGGTTCGGTTTGGTTCGGCTCGGCTCAGTTCGGTTCAAAACCATCCAGTTAGAAGCTATTCGGTAGCTTTTAAAAAAAAATTTTCGGGCCCGAAGGGTCCGAAAATTTATTTTTAAGGGCTACCGAATAGCTTCTAACTGGATGGTTTCGAACCGAACTGAGACGAGCCGAACCGATCCGAAACCGAACCGAAGTCGACACTAGTGACAAAACAACTTCAGGGGACACGACCTAATTGTTTCGGTCCTTCGGTTGCAGTTCGGTTTCCTTCGATTAAAGAAAATTTAAAAAAACTAGGGAATTCTCGGCCTTAGTGACAAAACAAATAGCATGCCTAAATAAACCCAAAAAAGTAAGTAAAAATATATATTTTTAATGGTTAATGTGGTCCTCGTATTTCTTCAAAATTTTCCTTATTTTGGCATATATCTCGATCAAATTGGCTTACCGACACCTCTTTTAGGCTAATAAAGGGAAGGGAGGGTGAATTCTCCCTGAAAAACTTCCCAATAATTTACTTACCGTATTATAGGATCACGCCAAAAAATGTTCATCAAGAATATAAAAAAAAAAAAAAACATGCATCTTAAAGAAAAGAACGAAAGAATCATGAACGAAGAGCTAATTTCAAAAAAAGAACTAGTCAGATGTAAGCCAGCGCTCTCTGGTGGGAGCGAACTTTATAGTAAAGATTAACCGAGAACTCGCCTCTGATTTCCAAGTGTCGTGTCTGTGTGTGTGTGCATCTCATCAGCTGTCAAGTTCAGCTAACAATTATCTCTATTTTATAAGGTATTTATTATTTAATTTGCATTTCTTTCTCTTTTTTTGTTTTAATTAGATATTTTCTACTAATTTAATTTGTAAATTAAATTTCATTGCCATTTTAAATATATAAAGATTATCGTTAAATGTCATTTGCTCTTATTGGTTATGAAACGATCTAATTTTCTCTTTTATTTCGTATTTTCGACTTTTTAAATTTATTCCCTATTTTATTAATATATTTAAAATGGTTTAAGTGATTTATTAAATAATAAATTTTTATCTTTTATTATTATTTTCATAATTTGTCAAATGGGTGCATTCCCTTAACATGGATTAATTATAAGAATTAATCTTTTTTTTTTAAATTATTTATTTTAAATTTAGATTTTGAACAATCACTCCTCGTTTTAGATTTCATGACTTGGTTTTTCTCAATTTTTATTAATGAATTTTATCTTCTCTTTTTTTTTTTGTTTTTTTTTTTGCACAATTCCAATCATTTCTATTTCCTTTTTATTTTCTTCACTTTTCATTATTTTAATTTCTAAGTAAACCTAAGGATAAAAGAGCACATCAATAAATTAATTCTTTTTGTTAAGATGTTATTCGAATTTTTCATTTTCAATTTCTATCTATTTATATATAGACCTATACACCGGTATAAATAGTTTTATTTGAATCTTTTCTAAGGCCATCATTTAAAATTTAATATTTTTTATTTTTCAGTTTTTAAATTCGGACAACACCAACAAAAAATGACTAAAATTTGGAAGTCTTTAAGAACAAGAAAGTAACAAACATCAAGTTTTTATTTTTAAATGTAAGTAATCACCCCATAGATTTTCTTATGTGATTATTTCATTGTTTGTATAAAAGAAGATGAAAATATTTTTTGAATTCTCTTTTAATTTTGAACTATTAAAAGTGTCCATTAATTTTTTTTTTAAGCATTGAAATATTCACATGATTTAATATTGGCCTTCTCAGACTTTACAATCTATATATATATATAAATATATGTTTAGGTCATTTCATTTAATTAATTATTACTTTAATTTTAGACTTACCAAGATCTACTTCACCTCGACTGCTCATCTAAAAGAGGATATGACATTCATTATTTATTTAATATCAGAATGAATTGAAAGAAAATTAAATAATATTAGAAAAGAAAGAATTTTATATGGATGACTTGTCTCACTCGTCAGTAAGAAAAATAAATGAACAAAATTTAACATTAAATTATAATGCCGTATTTACTTTTAAATTTCAGAAGCTCGGGTTTCACTTCAAATCTAAGCGATACTTCTCACCCACTATAAGGTCCAAATTCAGTCATGTCTCGACTGAAGGTTCTCACCTTTGGAAAGGGGCATCGAATGACTATCTAGTAGTAAAAAGAACCTCAGCAAAACTAAATTATATCAATTCACCCAATGATATTCCCGAAACACAAGAGGGGCATCATCCATTCATTACTAAGCTAACGACTAGTAGTAGAACATGTCAAGTATTCTTTTAGTCCTTACCTATCGTTATTTGGAGCAAACTAGCTGCAATAGCCATCATAAGTCTTTGGACTTTATGCATCCATTCAAAAAAAGATGTAATCAGAAGTGACTACTTCTCATTAGATTTGTTGAAACTCCAGCGAGATTTTTTATTCAAAATATAAAATTAGGTAATCTATTATATCTATTAATTTTATTCTATTATTCTAATATAAAAATAATATTAATCTAATTTTAGATTTGATTATGAATCAAAGATCTGACAATTGTGAGATTGTTTGAGTGAGACCAAAATGACATCCAAGCATCAAAAATATATATATATAGATATGGTAATATCTATTTAATATTATATATCTTTGTTCTTTTCTTAGTTTAATTTTTTTTTTTTTTTTTTGGAAACTGAGTTTTTTTTTTTTTTAAACATTCACACTTTTTTCTCATTTACACTCACACACACATTCATTTTTGGCAACTTAGGCCATTTAAGACTTTAGACGATAACCGTTGTAATTAATATATATATAAAAAGAAGAAGAAACAGCACGAGAGAATAAGTTGAATGGAGAATTCGGAAGGATTACTCGCTAGTATGCAGATGGAAGAGCAAGAAAAATAATAATTCCAAGAATTATGTCGAGAATATATATTTGTACCAGACGACCGAATTTGCAAATGATCAGTTTCGGTCAAGGTTGACCATCATCAGGCCTGTGAAAATACACGTGAATCAATGCAAGAGTCATAAAAACAGTAACTGCTGTCAATGAGTTGAAAAATTGAATACATATTTTGAAGCTTATTATAAAGAATATACATTATTTTATCTATTCTAAGATCGAAACTGATCATTTACAAATTCAGTCGTCTGGTACAAATAAATTTATATATCCTCGACATAATTCTTGGAATTATTATTTTTCTTGCTCTTCCATCTGCATACTAGCGACTAATCCTTCCGAATTCTCCATTCAATTAATATATATATTGTGGGTTCAGGCATTTCTATTTAAGCCATCTGGTATCCAAATGGCTTAAATAAAATCATCGGACTGCCTGGGTCCGAACCCGCGACGTTTGGTACAGGAGATAGGCACTACGCCAGACTCGAGGGCGAAACTGAGTTTTTTTTTTGTTTTTTTTTTAACATTCACACTTTTTTTTCTCATTCCCACTCACATTCACAAACAATCGACTAGTGCGTTGGGCACTGTATATAGCATCTTATGACTATCAAATTCGGTATCGGAAAGGGAGTGGAAATATTATTGCTGACTGTCTGTCGAGGTTACCAAATGGACAGGAAGAACTTTCACCTCAAGAGAAGGCAATATGTCATACTGAGGAGCGCTTAATTAAGAGCAAAATTGAAGATATGCAATTAACTGAAACGAATTTAAGAAAATACACCAAGTTGGATGAAGAATTGAAAATAGTCATTGGGTGTTTACAAACGGCGAATTGGACGGGAGTTGAAAAAACAATTAAGAATTTTTATGATAAACGGAATGAATTGTCATGTGAAAGTGATATAATCTTCTGGAGGGGACGAATAGTTATTCCGAAACAATTAAAAAAAGAAATTTTGAAATTCATTCACGCGGCTCACCCTAGAATTTCAGCGATGAGGGGCCTCTCCCGTCACTATGTCTGGTGGTCAGGGATTGATAAAGACATTGATGGCTATGTCAAATCTTGTATGTTATGTCAAGAAAATAGGCAGCAAGAACCAGAATTACCTTTTTTTTCGTGGGCCATTCCTGAAAAAGTTTGGGAGAGGTTACAATGAATGCTAGTAAGGAAGAAGGTAAGGCAGCAATACAGAGATTAAGGACTATTTTTTCTCTTATCGTAATACACCCCACGCGGTCACGGGAAAGGTCCCCGCGGAATCTCTATTTGGAAGGAGGCTCCCAAATTTATTAGAAAATATTCGCCCCAAAGCTCGACGAGACCTGCAATATAAAAATTTTAAAAAAGAGATAGTGGACCCAGAGCCAGGGCGAAAAATATTTCAGAGAAGGGGAGGCGGTATTCGTCAAGACGAAGTTGGACAAAAGATGGGTACCCGGCACCATTGTGGAAAGAACCAATCGTTATTCGTATCGGGTGCGGAATGCCGAAGGGAAAGTCCAACGGAGGCATGCTGATCAGCTACGCAAACGTATTGCTGAACCGGGCATTTTGGAGTCGAAAAAACATATAGGCGTTCCTGGGGCGTCTATCCCATCAACAAGCGTGGAGCAATTGGCACCAATCCCGATAACAAGCGTGGAGCAATCGGCGACAATTCTAATAAATTGTCTTATCATCTAATCTGGCCATCTTATTGCAGATATGGTTTATTGAGTATGGATATATATTTACATATTGACTTGATATTATCGAATATAAATTCACTATTCACTAATTAAAACTAATCTCTTTTTATTTGATTATTGAGATTAATTTTTTTCTTTTTTTAATTTCAGAATTCCTTACCAGATGCTTCTTGTCGTTAATGCAGCCAGATGAACTCCACGTTATTTAGAGTTCCTATTTGGTGAGCTTAATATTTGAATCACTTTATTTTTCCAATATTATTAATAAAAACGATGGTCAAAAAACCAAAGAAGAAATGACAAATTTTTACTTTCTCTTACCTATGTATATGTAATATATATATATATAGAGAAAGTATTGGATTCATGTCAAAAATTTGATGTCGAGATTTTGATGGATCTTCACGTTTTGAGGTCCCCTGAATCCAAAAAAGTGGTTTTCGCGACATGGTCTGTCTGTGTGTGTGTGTGTGTGTGTGTGTGTCTGTGTGTCTGTGTGTGTTCAATTTTAAGCATGAAGGAATTGAGCTAGGAGGTTGAAATTTTATATTTAAGTTAAACATCCCCCGGGACCGGAAAAATAAGCTTTTAATCAAAATCGGCCAAAGAGTACTAGTACTTTACTGATGTACTTTTTCAGTTTTTTTCGATTTTCTCAAAATTTGCTCCAACGATTTTTTTTAAAATTCAAAAATCAATTATTTTTTAGATGCCTTTTAAAATGTATATTCTCATTTTGCAATTGAAATCTTCTGAAGACCACTTTACTCTTGTATTTCATAGGGAAGATAGAAGAAATGGTTGTCATGGTAACAAAATATAAATATTTTCCCATACTTATAAATTTTACATCTGAATTCATATGTTCCGTACTGTCGGGAACTAAATATATGTCGACACAAAAAATCTGGTGTGACAAGCACAGAACACAACTTTCGATTACCGAAGGTAAGAGAAAGTTGTGTGCTGTGCGCCAGTCACACCAGATTTTTGTAAATAATTTTGTATTATTATCCCTTGTTATAGATTTTCGCTTCCCAGTTGAAGATACTGACTGCACTCGCCGCCACTCCATTCAGAGCGATTAAGGTCAGTCTCGGACTTTAGAAATTCGCATTTCGGTTCAGCAGCAACATCTCACTCTCTCTCTTCTCAACCTCAGGTAAATAAATATTATTCAATTATTCATCCCCTGTCAATTAATAATTAAATATGCCGAAAAGGGAGTTAATTAACATTCAATTAGATTCATTTCTATTGAATTTTCCCCAAATATCACAGGATTTTGTTTTTATCCCTTATATAATAGAAAAACAACTTGTCATTTAATAACATTTCGCAGTTGAATATAAAAAAATTCCCATAGGAAAGTATAAATTTAATTAGAAGATAAAAAAAATATTGCTACCTCTTTAGCGAATTATTTAATAGGGGGTTTGTTATTTAAGGGTGAGTGAGTAAAGGAAGTCTTAAAAATTTATTCAGAAACAACTCAGCCTCCCTCCCTCTCTTTCTCTCTCATCAGGCAAATACAGAAGGACCTATTATTCAATTTTTTTATTAGGCCTCTTTAATTAATAATTAAAAAGAGACGGAAAGGAAAAATTACGCTTATATATTCTAAATTTTAATTAATTAAATTTTGGAAAACCAAACAGGCTGCCTTTTATTTTTTATCTCGTCTAAAAGAAAAAAAAAAGATAAATTAATAATTTTTTTTTAACTTTTCTAAAAAAAAAACCTATCATATGATTTCTATTATGAAAATTAAATTTTTGTATTTAAAAAGGATATTTGGGAAAGGATTACGGGATAAATAAAACAATTATTTAAAAAAAATAATCTTTATTGAATATTTAAATTATGTTGTTGATAGAATAGGATAAAAAATAATAAATAAATATTTCTTTGTTTCAGAAGGAAAAAAATCATCCATATTCGTCATCATCATTTCAAAGAAACAGGACTAAAGTAATCGGAAATTATTTTTAAAAAAGTTTTTTTGTAATTGTGAACTCATACAGCAAGCAAAGCAAGTCATTTAGTTGCATTCACGTCGACCAAGAAGCCAGTCGATTGAATTCATCTCTCTACTTTTCTTCCATTGCGATTCTTTAGTGAGAATAAAACATCACACACCCCTCAACTCTTAATTAAAAGGTATTTATAATTTGCATATTTCATTTTCATTAAGGGTTACCATTTTATTTTTATTTAAGCCATTTGGATACCAAATGGCTTAAATAAGAATGCCTAGACCCCCAATATGTATATTAATCAATCTAATTTATAAAATTATCTATTATTTTTAATAATGAAACCAGAGGGAGGAAAGGGGGTGTACATTTCCCATAGGTCATTTTGATAACTTACCTACCCCAACATGAAATTCGGAGTTGAAGGACAAACTTTGCTATTCCGCCCATAGGATTTACATTGAAGCGCTTTTAAATCAGGCTAATTAGCTTATAAATTTTAATTTTTTCAGCTATTTGATCAAATATTAATATAAAATAGGATCATTAGATTTATATACGTGCTTATTTATCCATAAACAAGTTTAATTTCATGTGATTTAACGGTAGAACAATTTTGTTAGGTTATGGTAAAAATTTCTAATTTATCTATTTTTGTCCTTATTTAATATCTTTTGGAAAATCTGTCTGCTAATAGCTATTAAAAAATAAATAAAGACAAGGAAGGATGGGTTTTTATAAAATTACAACAGGAAATACCTGATATAATGTTTGTATTTATTTATTATATGTACATTTACCTTATAAAGATCTATGAAATAATGTGTTAAAACATATAATTATTATTTTTATAGGCCTATATTAATTTAATATAGAAAGATTAATATAAATATTAATTTATTTTATTTGTTTTTTTAATCCCAGGAGTTTATTTTGCCTTTCTTCAGGTATATATGAGAATCTATCTGAGTAACTAAAAAAAAAAAAAAAAAAAAAAAAAAAAAAAAAAAAAAAACAAGTAATTAAGTAATTAAAATTTTACAGTAGAAATATAAATTATTTCGAAAATAATGAATAATTGCAATGTATGAATGGAAATATATATAGGTAAATGTAGAATGGGTGGTTGAATCATATTTGGAATAAGAAAAGTAAACATACCTTTAAACCCTTCCTTTGTTGTTCATACCGCTGTCTTTTTTATTTAAATATGTTTATTACTTAGATTATATCCGTTTATTTTACGACGTTCATCCCCCAACTCATTTACTCCCCGTCTGGTCATCTTATTATGACGGTAATGAATCTTTTCATATCTCATTTGCATAACGAATTTAATTTCTATTTTCAATTTTTTTTTTCTCTCTTAAAATATAGGCCTACTTATAAAATTATCCAATTTTTAAATACAACGCTATGATGAAGTCATGTACCCCAGGGTGGAAAGTAGGGCTGGACGGTAATGGATTTTCATTACCGACCTCGATAATGAAAAAAAAAACCGGTTTTTCTCGAAAGTCGGTAAAAACCGGTTTTTCTCGAAAGTCGGTAAAAATTTTTTACCGCCCGCGGAACCAAAGTTTGCCGCCCGCGGAACCATAGTTTGCCGCCGCGGAACATTTTTTTTTCGCGGAACCAAAATTTAATTTTATCCCCTCCGAAAAAATATTTTACCTTTTTTTTTGAGACGCCAATTTTTTGCCGCCCGTGGAACCGGAATTTGCCGCCGCGGAACATTTTTTTTTTCGCGGGACCAAAATTTTTCCCCGTCAGAAAAAATATTTTACCTTTTTTTTTTAGAGACGCCAATTTTTTGCCGCCCGCGGAACCGGAATTTGCCGCCGCGGAACATTTTTTTTTTCGCGGAACCAAAATTTTCCCCCGTCAGAAAAGATATTTTACCTTTTTTTTAGAGACGCCAATTTTTTGCCGCCCGCGGAACCGGAGTTTGCCGCCGCGGAACATTTTTTTTCGCGGAACCAAAATTTTTTCCCGTCCGAAAAAATCGGTTTTTACCGACTTTCGAAAAAAAACCGGTTTTTACCGAATTAGAGGTTCGTTACCCCGTTTTCGGTAAAAAATTTTTACCGGTTTTTACCGGAAAACCGGTTTACCGTCCAGCCCTAACATTCAATCATCAAATAACAGGCAAATAACAACACCCATATCCGCCATTTGTAAAAAAGTGTCAACAACAGGAATTGCTCCCTGACTAGAAATATCAACGATCGAAATTCTTCAAAAATTCAAAATCAGGTTGGTTGTTTATTTCATTCCTAATAATACTAAATAATATATTTTTATTTTTTTTATAATTAGAATTGAATGAAATAGAATTTTTTCCTTGATTCACTGTTTTGGCATTTATAAAAATATTAATTTGTTTTTATATTTATTTATGAAGAAAAGCTGCCGCGCTGCGAAAATGGGTTTCCAGAATCATAGAATGCATAGAATTGAGAAAACAAATAAAATAGCACGGCTATTTTTACTGTAATAGCTGCCCAATTTCCCTTGACATTGAAAAGGCTTTGTAAAGTTCATAATTATGCTCATTTACAAATGCTTTCACTTTATTTATTTGTCACTTTGTTTATTCCCTGGGTAAAGTGGCTGAGTCCCACCCTTGTGTTTTCTACTTGTGATTATATCATTGTTGTTTTTATAAAAAAAAATGAAAATCTTTATTGGAAATATTCTAGGTTTGAATCATTAAAGTTTCCATTAAAAAATATATAATATAATATAAATAACACTAGTCGACAAAAATGAACTTTTTTTCTTTCACAAGAATGAAGATATGAAATTCTAGAAGTATTTTTCATGCTGAATTCAAATATCAATTCAGTTTTTCCCCATCAGGCACAGTTTTAGAGATATAGAGCAAAATAGATTTTAGTCGAAAATGGGCTCTAAAACGGCTTTTATTTAAAATGTTCAAATTATTTTTAACGCGACACCCCGTCAAATTATGCAGATAGTTAGAATGCATATAAATTTTAAGTTTCATTCCAATCGGAGGTCATTTAGACGTGCCGCAAACGGCTTAAAGTTTAGAAAAATCGAAATTTTCAAGATTTTTTTTGCTTTGGTCACCCCTAATACAATTTTAGAGCTCCGTGAATGAAAAAACATATATGTACGATATTCTATAGTTCTTTGGCTTTCTAAAAAGCATTCATTCGTAAAAATCTGTTAATTATTAACGAAATTATTAATAAAAACGTGAGCAAAGAAAAAACACAAGTACATTCACTTGACAAAAAAAAATGGACCTCTTGTTCTTTTAGAAGTATAAAGAAAGATATGAGATTCAAAAAATATTTTTTTAAAATAATATATAATAAAATTAGGGCCCGTGACCCGATGCTCAGAGAGGATACATTAGCTTCTCGTGGATAGGGTTCGCATTTTAATTCAATTGAAGTCCATTTTTTTCGACCAGTGAGTGTACTTGTGTTTTTTCTTTGCTCACGTTTTTACTTTCTCTTAACTATGTATATATGTAATATATATATAGAGAGAAAGTATTGGATTCATGTCAAAAATTCGATGTCGAGATTTTGATGGATCTTCACGTTTTGAGGTCCCCTGAATCCAAAAAAGTGGTTTTCGCGACATGGTCTGTCTGTGTGTGGGTGGGTGGGTGGGTGGGTGGGTGTGTCTGTGTTCAATTTTAAGCATGAAGGAATTGAGCTACGAGGATGAAATTCTATATTTAACTTAAACACCCCCCGGGACCGGAAAAATAAGCTTTTAATCAAAATCGGCCAAAGATTACTAGTACTTTACTGATGTACTTTTTCAGTTTTTTTCGATTTTCTCAAAATTTGCTCCAACGATTTTTTTTAAAATTCAAAAATCAATTATTTTTTAGATGCTCTTTAAAATGTATATTCTCATTTTGCGATTGAAATCTTCTGAAGACCACTTTACTCTTGTACTCCATAGAAAAGATAGGAGAAATGGTTGCCATGGTAACTAAATATAAATATTTTCCCATACTTATAAATTTTACATCTTGAATTCAATTGTACCCTACTGTCGGAAACTAAATATATGTCGACACAAAAAATCTGGTGTGACAAGCACAGTACACAACTTTCGATTACCGAAGGTAAGAGAAAGTTGTGTGCTGTGCGCCAGTCACACCAGATTTTTATTAATAATTTCGTTAATAATTAACAGATTTTTACGAATGAATGCTTTTTAGAAAGCCAAAGAACTATAGAATATCGTACATATATGTTTTTTTCATTCAGGGATCTCTAAAATTGTATTAGGGGTGACCAAAGCAAAAAAAACCTTGAAAATTTCGATTTTTCTAAACTTTAAGCCGTTTGCGGCACGTCTAAATGACCTCCGATTGGAATGAAACTTAAAATTTATATGTATTCTAACTATCTGCATAATTTGACGGGGTGTCGCGTTAAAAATAATTTGAACATTTTAAATAAAAGCCGTTTTAGAGCCCATTTTCGACTAAAATCTATTTTGCTCTATATCTCTAAAACTGTGCCTGATGGAAAAATTCTAACTACATATCTGAATTCACGATAAAAAAATGTACTAGGTTCACTTATCAGATTTCTTGTGAAAAAAACCTTGTCGACTAGTGTAATCACAAGTAGAAAAGGCATGAGTGGGATATTATTGTGAATTGTGTCCCTCCATGAACATTTTTACCAATTAAAATTACACAGTGATTTTAGTTTTAATTAAAGAAAGAAATTTTTTATTTATTAATCCCGCCAACTTTGTTCAAAATTTTGTTGATTAAAAATGTTATTTACCGTCATTTATCTAAAAAAAAAAATATTTTATTTAAACCCAACCGAGAGGGTTCAGTCGTCAGCTAGCCATCAAGCAGTTAAGACCTCGAGCGCCACAGCAGTAAAGAAAAACCAAAACACAAATCACTTCGACCATCAACACGCAAACCGCCACCACACGACCCAACACATCTCAAAGGCAAACACAAGCCTCGGAAACATCCAGCAATACATCGACCGGGGGAGTAGGCAGATTGAGGCCCCAAAGTCAACCTAAATTAAACACAGACACGATCACGCACACACACACAATCTAAATCTCAGAAACAAACCCAATCTCCTAACACATCCACTAACCAAACCAATAACACATCGACTTGGGGAGGCAGACTGAGGCCCCGTAGTCAACCTAAACCAAACACAAACACAATTACACACACTCAACCTTCCTCCTGCTCTCAGAGACCAAACCAAGCCTCTGAGTACGTGGATGGCGACCACGAGTTACCCGAGCTAGGGCTGGTATTTCTTCAATTTCCTGGTATACCAGTCTTTTCTTCTACCTCTATTCCGATCCCAACATCAAGAGTCAAGCCAGAAGAAACGAAAACATCAAGAGTCAAAAGAAAACTTAACGAAGACATAGAGAAAAAAGACTAATTACGTTGTTTTTCTTTAAATTCTTCTAACACCGAATCTAAATGAGCTAAAATTTTAATTTTAATAAAAGATATAAGAAAGAAAAAAGAAAACATATCTACGAGGTATGGTATTGATGTTAATTGAATTTCCAATTATTTTTACATTCATTTATTATAATATTGGTTATTTTGCAGATATCTTACCCATCTGACACTCCCACAATTGGACGGAACATTCATCTCCTTTTCGGATTCACTATCTACTCGGCTGATTACGCTACCCCCTGACATTTCGCCTGCAAGATCAACGTTTCTTCCTTGACTTGGGTGTATAAGGTCATAGGTCTACTAGGCGCTTTATTTTCTGCCTTCATCTAAATTGAAAACAAATACAGATGAAGGTAAATACTTAAAGTTATATTCAGTCTATATAGATCGAAATATACAATATATACATCTAACTATGAGTCCAAAAAAGTTAGACTCGAAAAATAGTCTGTCTGATTGTGTGTGTGTGTGTCTTGGAACAATTTGTATTGGTTCAAATAAAAACAATTGTTTTTTTTTAGTTCTTTAACCCCTTGGCGCTCTTTTTGTTCTTGAGATATTTTGTTCACGGACACACACACACACACACAGCACACAGACAGACAGACAGACAGACCATGTCGCGAAAACCACTTTTTTGGATTCAGGGGACCTCAAAACGTGAAGATCCATCAAAATCTCAACATCGAATTTTTGACATGAATCCAATACTTTCTCTCTATATATATATTACATATATACATAGGTAAGAGAAAGCAAAAAATAAGTTGAAAAAGAATGTTAATTTACAAAATAGAGACAACAATCCCGAGGTATTACTCCCCCCTTCTTCTCTTACCCATGTATATGTTAATATATAGATAGAGAAATTCAATGTCACCCTCGTGCTTGGTGTAGTGGCTAGCGTGCTGGCCTTTTATACCAAGGGTCGCGGGTTCGGATCCCAAGCAGGATTTTATTTAAGCCATTTGGATACCAAATTCGATCACTGAAGGAAAGAGAAAGTTGTGTGCTGTGCGACCAGCTACACCAGATTTTTTAATAGGCCTATTTATTATTTTTATATAAGAAAAATTTTATAACTTAAAAATAAATTAATTTTAGGGGAAATTGATCGCCCTGATAAAAAAAAAAAAAAAAAAAATACCTATCTTAAAAAAGTCTTAAAACTTTAAAAAGTAGTATTTTTAAAAGTACTGAGTGTTTTCAAAAGTACTTTTTTCCAGTATTGGTACTGGTACTTGTTCATTTACAGTACGATACTGAGTATTTCAAGTATAAAATAGAACTACAAGATTAAAATAAAATAATAATTTTGTTATATTGTCTATTAAATAATAATTTTATTTAAGGCAAGGGCGGATCCAGGGGTGTTTCTCGGGGGAGGGGGGGAGGTAGTCTGGTGTGACTCGTCGCACAGCACACTATCTTTTCTTAATTTCGGTAATTTAAAGGCGCATTCTGTACTTGTTTGCCAGAATATAAATACAAACCAAATTTTTAAGTATTAATTTTTAAAATTTTACATTAAAAATTTAAATTTTTTCAAATTGGGGGGGGGGTAAAAGGGGTAATTACCCCCCCCCCCCTTGTATCCGTCCTTGATTTAAGGTGGAAAAAAAAAAACTTTAAGACAATATATTATATAAAGCTGACGTTTCGCTCCCTTGTTTAGCCATCTTCAGAACCCTTTGGGGAGAATAAATAAAATTTAAATATTAGCGGCACAAGAGGACAATGTTGGTCTCTTGATTGTCCTCTCTTGATGTTGAAATTTCATTTATTCTCCCCAAAGGGCTCTGAAAATGGTCTAGAAAACGGGCAAAAAAAAAAAAAAAAAATAAAAAAACGTTAGAACATTTAGCGACCAAATAGCCTATATTTTACTATCAGATTGACGTTTCGGCCCTTTGTCTAACAAGGAGAGTACACGGTTGACTCGTCACCGATTTTGATCTCCTTTTATTTGGTGAATCTATACTGAAAAATATTTGTATCCTAATCGAACTTTTCGTCCAATGCGCCCTGTAACAATTTTTTTTTTCTCATCTGAAATTTTAAAATCTGAAAAGGATTGTTATAAGGCTCAAAGAAAAGCATACCAACAACTAAAGCTGATAGCGTAACGGGTAGAGGAGAGGGTTAGTAATCCAGGGATCCCAAGTTCAAAACCTGGGTTGTCATTTTTTTTTTTTAGAATTATTTATTATATAAAAAATAAATATTATATTCTATATTATAAAAATATTTTATTTAAATTTGCGACATATTTATACAGAATACAATGAATATTATACAATCAATTAGATGTATAAATGAATAATTAAAATCTAAAATAAGGCAGTAAGATATAGAAAATTAATGTTTTTTTTTATGAAATATCTAAATAAATATTTCGCCAATACAGGAGGTGTCAGTTTAGTTAGTTAGTTTAGATATCTAATTGATTGTATAATATTCATTGTATTCTGTATAAATATGTAATAAATATGTCGCAAATATAAATAAAATATTTTTATAATATAGAATATAATATTTATTTTTTATATAATAAATAGTCTAATACAAAAAAAAAAAAAAAAAAAAATGACAACCCAGGTTTTGAACTTGGGATCCTTGGATTTCTAACCCTCTCCTCTACCCATTACGCTATTAGCTTTAGTTGTTGATATGCTTTTCTTTGAGCCTTATAACAATCCTTTTCAGATTTTAAAATTTCAGATGAGAAAAAAAAATTGTTACAGGGCGCATTGGACGAAAAGTTCGATCAGGATACAAATATTTTTCAGTATAGATTCACCAGATAAAAGGAGATCAAAATCGGTGACGAGTCAACCGTGTACTCTCCTTGTAAGCCATCTTCAGAGCCGGTTAGTGAGAATAAATCAGTGGCATGACCGTAGCACCGAAAAGGACACGGAAGGAATTTCTGACTCCAAATTATGTTTTTATTTTGTGATGTGTTAATTTTTTGGACCTGTCCGTTTATCCGTCTCAGATCAACTTCCCGTTGAAATTTCAAAATAGAAAATTTTGAAAAATTAACAAATTTGAGACAAATAAAGAATTACAAATTTCCCTCTTGTGTATTTAATCACTTTGTCCTCTAATAAAAGAATCTTCGAGAAACCTGAAATCATTCATGCGTATTAATCCTTTTTTTTTTACTTACATACATTTACACTAGTATATGTTAATTTGATGATGATCATTAAGTGAAATTTTTGCAAAATATCCTTCTTTTTTTTTGTGACCTCAATCAAAATAAAAATGACTCGCAAGTCATCGCATCCGATATCGTCTACCTCATCTTGCTTGTATTGTGTGTGACCTAAAAGCCTTTATTTATTTTTATTTTTAAGCCTTTATTTATTTTTTTACTTTCCATTAAAAAAAAATGTATCCTAAATTTTTCTATAAATGAAAGTAATTGCTCTTGAGTGGGTCCGGTGACAGGAATTTCTCAAGGGATTAGAACATTTTTTTTTTTTCAAAATCTGGTGTGACTGGTCTCACAGCACACAACTTTCTCTTCCCCTTCGGTAAGAGAAAGTTGTGCACCGTGCTGATCACACCAGATTTTTTTGTGTCGAGATATATTTAGTTGCTCTTAGCACTTTAGTTCCAAATTTGACCACGCGATGATTCAAAGATGGCGCTGAGCTACGAATGCTTCCATATCAGTAAAGTGTACTTCAAACGATTTCCACGGAAAAATTCACTGATATACTTTTTAAAGAGCATCTAAACAATAGTTCGTTTATGAATTTTAAACGAAATCATTGAAGCGAATTTTGAGAAAATCGAAAAAACCTGAAAAAATACATCAGTAAAGTACTAGTACTTTTTGGCCGATTTTGTTCAAAAGCTTATTTTACCCATTTGGGAGGGTGCCTAACTTAATTATAAAATTTCAACCTCGTAGTTCTTTTAATTCCTGAGATATTTTGTTCACAGACAGACAGACAGACCATGTCGCAAAAAACACTTTTTTGGATTCAGGGGACCTCAAAACGTGAAGATCCATCAAAATTTCGACATCGAATTTTAGACATGAATCCATTACTTTCTCTCTATATATATTAACACATATGTATAGAGGTAAGAGAAAGTAAAAATCAGAAAAAATCGATCATTTTTAATGATTTTTTTGCATTTTAAGGGACAAAATCCTCCCCCACATCCCCCCCTTGGATCCAAATGTTAATGTTTTTTAACTTTTCACTCCTCTAGACGTTCTGAAGAAATGTTAAGGCTAAAATATTCCTTTTCATCCCTCTAAATTTGATTCATGGCCCTATAATTAACGAAAAGGGGTGGAAATAAGTAGGGGGCTCCCCCGAAAACGGTACGTGGTGGGAGAAAACTACTACTAATTAACTAAAAAACTAATTACTAAATAAATATTGTTCTCAGTTTTTAACATCCGTCTATTGATTTCCCATTTTCCAATTATTAAGTTAAGATTAAAAACGCGATTTTAATACCCTTAATTGAAACTGAAAATTTTCAGTTAAACGCCTACGATCCGAAAAAAAAAGTTTCACTTGCATCGTGGTTTCATAAAACCACACAATTTTTTTTTAATACGGCAAAAAAAAAAATCTGGTGTGACTTTACCATTTACGTTCATATATAGTCTATATATAATAATTGCGGAGTGTCCGTCTGTCCGTCTGTCTGTCTGTCCGTCCGTCCTTGTCTGTCCGTCTGTCACGCTCTGTTTGACCAACTTCCCGTTGGAATTTTGAAACGAAATTTTGCAGTCTTATAGAGGACGTTATGGAGATTCCCGCAAAAATACTCGGGTCCCGAAGTTCCCATAACTTTTTGAGTTATTAATTCCTAAAGTTACGATTTCTTCCATAGGAAATGTACAGAGAAATATTTTTGTATTCTTTTCATTTGTGTATTCCATGAATGTAAACAAATCCTCAAGCAGGCACTGGATTGGAATACTTAGTTGTTAGTAATAATAATTTTAATTTCATAATTAAGAAAGGCGAGGGTCCGCCGCAGGCGGGCCCGAGCCAGTTGGAGGGGCGGTCCAGGGGGCGTAGCCCCCTGTCTAGATGCTGAAGCCCGCCGAAGGCGGGGTAGATTTTTTTTTATATACAAAACGCCTTGCATCTATCCAGACGAGCGTCATTGGACCCTCCTTTGTTTTTTTTTTTTTTTGCTAACACACACCGGATTTAATAATCAAATCTGAAAATAATTGCGCTTGAATAAAAAAAAATAAATAAATAAAATGGAAAATCCCTTAAATAAATGAATGATTCATCAAAATCTCTGTCTGTCTGGCAAATTATCTTTTGCAAATCAAAGGGGTGGGGGGCGGGGGGGCTTGACCTCCAAGGCGCTAATAAATTTTATATTTATCTATCAAGCAGAGTTCAGAGTATACAAATAATAACAACAACAACAACAGTACAAAGGTTATATTTTGGAAAATTTTCTGGCTGTCTACTGCACTTTGATTTTAAACTTTGAATTAACCTAATTTATCGAGAGGTTTGATTTTTATCTAAAACTTTTTATTTTATTTTTTTTTACTTTCTCTTACCTATGTATATATGTAATATATATATAGAGAGAAAGTATTGGATTCATGTCAAAAATTCGATGTCTAGATTTTGATGGATCTTCACGTTTTGAGGTCCCCTGAATCCAAAAAAGTGGTTTTCGCGACATGCTCTGTCTGTCTGTGTGTCTGTCTCTGTGTGTGTGTGTGTGTGTTCAATTTTAAGCATGAAGGAATTGAGCTATGAGGCTGAAATTTTATATTTAAGTTAAACACCCCCCGGGACCGGAAAAATAAGCTTTTAATCAAAATCGGCCAAAGTGTACTAGTACTTTACTGATGTACTTTTTCAGTTTTTTTCGATTTTCTCAAAATTCGCTCTAACGATTTTGATTAAAATTCAAAAATCAATTATTTTTTAGATACTCTTTTAAATGTATATTCTCGTTTTGCCCTCAAAATTGTTTGAAGACCACTTTACTCTTGTGCTTCATAGGAAAGATAGGAGAAATGGTTGCCATGGTAACAAATTATAAATATTTTCCCATACTTATAAATTTTACATCTTGAATTCAATCGTACCCTATGGTCGGAAACTAAATACATGTCGACACAAAAAATCTGGTGTGACAAGCACAGTACACAACTTTCGATTACCGAAGGTAAGAGAAAGTTGTGTGCTGTGCGCCAGTCACACCAGATTTTTTATATAAGAGTCTATACTTGAGTGTTTTGTTTTAACAAAAAATTGTATTTTGTGGTTACCAAATTATGGTCTCTGTGCCCACATTTTGTCCTTTTAAAAAAACAGCCAAAGTTTTTTTTTTTTTTTTTTAACATTCACACTTTTTTCTCATTCACACTCACATTCACACACACATTCACACAGTCTTTTCGGCAACTTAGGCCATTTAAGACTTTGACGATAACCGTTGTAGAGAATATATCTATTGTGGGTTCAGGCATTTTTATTTAAGCCATCTGGTATCCAAATGGCTTAAATAAAATCATCGGACTGCCTGGGTCCGAACCCGCGACGTTTGGTATAGGAGGTAGGCGCGCTACCTACTACGCCAAACTCGGGGGCTTGTCTATGAATTGCAAATACACTTTTCATCACTCTAAAATTTTTCTTTTTATCATTTAAGGTGCGCGTCTCGGGGTGCTAATTTTTGAACTTTCCAGCTGCCACAATTTTGAAGCTATCGACCTCAAATGTTTTTACTTTCTCTTACCTATGTATATATAGAGAGAAAGTATTGGATTCATGTCAAAAATTCGATGTCGAGATTTTGATGGATCTTCACGTTTTGAGGTCCCCTGAATCCAAAAAAGTGGTTTTCGCGACATGCTCTGTCTGTGGGTGGGTGGGTGGGTGGGTGGGTGTGTGTGTGTTCAATTTTAAGCAAGAAGGAATTGAGCTAGGAGGTTGAAATTTTATATTTAAGTTAAACACGGCCCGGGACCGGAAAAATAAGCTTTTGAACAAAATCGACCAAAGAGCACTAGTACTTTACTGATGTACTTTTTCAGTTTTTTTCGATTTTCTCAAAATTTGCTCCAACGATTTTTTTTTAAATTCAAAAATCAATTATTTTTCAGATGCTCTTTAAAATGTATATTCTCATTTTGCAATTGAAATCTTCTGAAGACCACTTTACTCTTGTACTCCATAGAAAAGATAGGATAAATGGTTGCCATGGTAACAAAATATAAATATTTTCCCATACTTATAAATTTTACATCTGAATTCATATGTTCCGTACTGTCGGGAACTAAATATATGTAGACACAAAAAATCTGGTGTGACAAGCACAGTACACAACTTTCGATTACCGAAGGTAAGAGAAAGTTGTGTGCTGTGCGCCAGTCAGACCAGATTTTTTTTAATTAAAGCTATTTAAAATATCTACAACTTATAGAAGCCCTTTTTTTGATTTTCGAAAAAATAAATTTTTTTTTTAGATTAATCACATTAAATAAAATATATTTTAAAAAAAGGAGCTCTATATGTTGTAGATAATTAAATTAGTAATCATTGTGTCAAAGAATAATTAATTTTTTGCCTTTAATTAATTAGCTGGAAGCTCTAGAATGAAATGGAATTTGTCCCTTGTATTCCTATGGGGAACACTAACGCCATCTCTTGCCGCCTAGAATAACTCGGTAGTCAATCGTGTTCTAACCGTTTTTCGAGACGCGCACTTTAATATAAGAAAGTAAAATTGATATTTAAAAAAAAAATAGGTTAAATGGAAAATTAAAAGAAGAAGAGAACAAAAAAAAACAGGTCAGTTAGAGAAATAGACGAATAAAAAAAATAAAGAGGTCATATTTATTAAAGTTTACGAAGAACACGAAAAGCCCTCAGGTAGAAATAAATAAATAAACGCAGTGAAAGAGAGAGAGAGAGAGAGAGAGATAATCAATCGAAATGAAAGGAAACAGTTAATAAATACACTTGTGTTACTTTAACCTGTCAAGTCACTTTCTCTCTCTCTCTATCTCTTTGACTCGTGGACTTTGAATTGGAATCTTTAACTATTGACATTTGCCTATTACACCTGATAATGCTAAAACTGCACATTTCGTTAAATAAATAAAAAAAAAAAAAAAAACTGATGTGGCCAGCAGATCTACACATTTCTCCTCCCTCCAGCTGGCCCGGGCCCGCCTGCCGCGGATTCTTTCTTAATCAACTCGTTTTAGGCAATTAATAGGATAATAAAAATACATATCTGGCATATTAAAAAATACCACCATTTTATCCTTTAATAAAATCTTATAGTATCTGTCTGTCTGACTTTATCCAATCCGAGTCCATTCCCCGATCTCTTGAAGAAAAAATTTATTATTATTTTTTTATTTGAAATTCCTATTGGGATCCTCGTTTATTTACCCGCGGTGCTTTCGTGTAAGAAAACACACACCTCAAACCCAACCGCCCTCAGGCCGTAGCCATCTACCGGCACTCCCTGAAGTTGCATTATTTCCTATCTCTAACTCCTCCTGCTTTCGTTTCTAATCCTTATTTCTGGTTCCTTTTATCCAACCTCTTCTATGCTAGGAAGGATGTCCTAGTTTTAGGAGGAATTCCCTCAGCACCGACTCCTTTCGGAGAATGCATCACTGAGAGGGAACTTCTTTACAACGTGATGTCACAGCAACTCCCTCTTCCCGTAGAGTTGCCTGGGGACTATTGTAGTAAGATCCGATATCCCAATCCAGTGCCTATTTGAGGATTTGTTTACATTAAATAAATATTTTTATTATTTGATGAAGGAATCCCGCACTCTCAGGATTTAAACAGCGATCTTATTTGTACAAAGCCGACACCCTAGTCAGCTAAACTAGCGAGCCCCCTCTAAGAAAAAAAAAAAAAAAAAAAAAAAAAATTAATTATAAAACAATTTTAATTATATTTCATTTGAGAGACTTATTTAATTATTTTAATTAATTGACTTTAAGTTTTTATAGAACAAGACAAAATTCAATGCACGCCCAACGTGCCTATCTTCTATACCGAGGGTCGCGGGTTCTCCTCTCAGGCAGTCCGAAAAAGTGTGAGTGTTTAAAAAAAAAAAAAAAAAACTCAATGCTTTTCAATAAGCATATTTATTTTCTGCAATTTTTTACGCCTATAATAGCGGAGTGTCCGTCCGTCCGTCTGAAACGCTCTTTTTCACAAATATTCCGTTGAAATCTTGAGATCTTATAGACGACATTATGGAGAGTCCAGGAAAAATATTCGGGTCTGGAAATTTCTAATACCTTAATGCCGGGTTGCAAGAAAACAGTTCTGTAAACATTTAAAAGTCTGTTAGTAAACATCGCTTTGGGCTTTAAAATTATAGGCTGTTGCTAAAGCAACTTTAAAGGAACCGTTAACTATTCCCTACTGTTAAGATATATAGATAGATGCAAAACGATTGGGCCCCCGAAAATGACAGCTCTCTATCTATGGCCATTTGACCGCAAGGGCGCATTGTCAATTTGAATCATTTATAATAGTACCAAAATTATAAAATAAATAAAAATAGTAATTATATTTGTATTCTTTAAATTTTAATTGTTAATATTAGGTTACAAAACAAAAAATGTTTAAATATTTAAATATCGTAAAATAAAAATAATAAATACGTTGGTAGATCTGGCTGTCAGATGTTAAATTATAAAGAAACTGGGAATATACTCATAGGCGCCGGAACTGGGGGGGGCACGGGTACATTGCCCCCCCCTGGCATCCTACAGGGGGGGGCAGGGGGGGCAAAATTTCTTCTTTTATTTCATTTAGTTTTAAAAATGATATATTTTAAAATTTTTTTTATTTAAATTAAAAAAAAATTAAAAAAGTAAGAAATTTTTTTTATTTTATATAGACCTATTGTATTTCTAAATTCTAAATACATTTTATATGGAATTAAAATAATAAAATTTAGATAACATGAAAACTTGAGACTTTATGCCTTGGAAAAAAAAAATTAAAATAAAGAAAATTAAAAATATTTATTTCCTTCAAATAGTAAATAACAAATCTACTATATAGCCTAAAAAAAATTTTGATTAAATAATTTGCATATTGTTAAACTATATTAATATAATAATTTCAAAAAATGAGTCATTATGCTTGTTTATTGTTTTGTTGCCTTGCTCAGAGATCGGAAATTCAATTAAATAATTTATTCATTTATTTAACAGAAAACATCGCCGATGATCCATCTGCTCCTGTAAAGAGTGTTTCTTTTGCTTTTACTAAAAACACACACGAAAAGATATGCTCTTTAAACGAACCGTATCAACCTTTGGATATTCCTCCATGGACCCAATCTGGACGTAATCATAATTTTCAGAATGAGTGGTTCACAACATACCCTTGGCTTCATTTTGACTCAATGACTAAAAGTATTTTTTGTTTCATATGTGTCCAAGCGCTAGGAAAAAAATTAGTAAAATGTGAAAAAAATCATGAAACAAACTTAGTGATTGATGGGTATAAAAACTGGAAAAAATTATCATAAAATTAAAAAGTCACGAAAAATCTGCTTTTCACAAAGAATCATTTATAAAATTAGAAGCACTGAAGAAAAATACTCCAATTATTTCCTTATTATCTGAACAAACATTATCTGTTCAAATACAAAATCAAATCGCTCTAAAAACAATAATAACCTCAGCATTATATTTAGCTCGTCAGGGAATTGCATTTAGAGCACATGATATTAATGAAGGAAATTTCATTCAATTATTACGTCTCAGGGAAAATGACATTCCAGAATTAAAATTATTTTTAAAACACAAAAAATCATATAATTCTTCAGATATTCAGAATGAAATATTGAGAATTATTTCCCATGATATTTTGCGTAAAATTATTAAAATAATAAAAAAAGAGGAGAATATTCTCTCATTGTTGATGAAACCAATGATGTACAGGGAAAAGAACAAGTTTCTATATCGATCAGATCTGTAGATGAAGATACTCTTGAAATTGATGAGTTTTTTCTTGGTCTCTATGACACTCACTCTATGACTGGGGAATCATTGTATAATATTATAAAAGACATGCTTATTCGTTTTGATTTAAGTATGGATCTCTTGCGAGGACAATGCTATGACGGAGGATCAAATATGACCGGAATAAAAAACGGTGTCAAATCAAGAGTGTTGGCAGATCAACCAATGGCTTTATTTATTCATTGTTCAGCTCATTCTCTAAATTTGGCTGTGCAGGATTCTTCAAAAAGAATTCCTTTAATACGTGATTGCCTTCAATGGGTAAACGACATAGGAGTTATTGTCAAAGAATCACCAAAACGATCACATAATTTTCATGAGATTGCTAAGGCTCATGGAATAGAGAAAACTGGCCCTCGGCCATTATGCCCAACCCGTTGGACCATCAGACATACTTCATTGTCAGGGGTTATCAATACTTACCCTGCTGTTTTGGACTTTCTATTTTCATTAGCATCTTGTAATGATGATATAGGGTCCAAAGCCAGGGACTTTATGATCAATTATCAAAGGGTTCTATATACTTTGGAATTAGACTTAGTTATCTAATGTTTTCTTTAACTGATCAATTGAGCAATGTTCTTCAAAGTGAAACGCAAACTGTAGCTGGGGCAAAGGAAGCTGTTGAGTTAGTTTTAGAATCTTTAAAAAAAAAACGCTCAGAACAATTTTTTAATGAAATGTGGAAGGATGTAAAGAAAAAAATAAAAGAAATGAATCTTGAGGAGCCCTCGTTACCGAGAAAGCGAGAGATTCCTAAAAAATTTCTATATAAACCTAACGAGTCTGAACACAAGTTCACGTCAATAGAAGAATATTTTAGAAAAACTTTCTATGAAGTTATTGATGGGATAATCAACGAGATTGAATTAAGATTCTCCCAACCGGGGTTTTTAAAATATCTACAAATCGAAAAAATTGTTATTTTAGAAACCCGTTTTTGGGACCAATCTGTTATAGATATTTTAAAAGAATATGAGTTTGTAGAAGAAAAGGTCAAAAGAGAATTTGATTTCTTTAGGGAATTAATTCCTCAAGCTAAATGCTTGAATGATTTTGTAATAAAATACAAAAATCTTAATCAAGAATCAAAAAAATTATTTCCTAACCTGAGAAATATTCTAAAACTACTTTTAGTGATCCCGGCCACATCAGCAACCGCTGAGCGCTCATTTTCTATGTTAAGAAGAATAAAAACATATCTTCGCTCAACAATGACGCAAGAACGATTAAATCATGTATGCATAATAAATACATATCCAGAAATCGTAGATGAAATAGATATCCAAAATATCATGGCTACATTTATAAATAGTAATGACTTTAGAATTCAACATTTTGGCAAAATTAAAAAATAATTTCCATGATTTATAAATAATATTATTATTGATATATATATATATTTATATAAATAAAAATTGTATTCAAGCAAATGTTTCTTTTTAATTATTATTACTCTTATTAAACCTTTTTTTTATATTCTTTCCCTTTCAATCACATCACTTTTTTTTTTTTTAACATTCACACTTTTTTCTCATTCACACTCACATGCACCCACACATTCATACAGTCTTTTCGGCTTAGGCCATTTAAGACTTTGACGATAACAGTTATGAATATATATTATTTGGGGTCCAGGCATTCTTATTTAAGCCATTTGGTATCCAAATGCCTTAAATAAAATCATCGGACTGCCTGGGGTCCGAACCCGCGACGTTCGGTATACGAGGTTAGCACCTAACCCCTACACCAAGCCCCGAGGGCAATCATATCATCTCCATATAGGAAGAGGTTGCCCCCCCCCTGATTCAAATTCGTTCCGGCGCCCCTGAATATACTATAACCTCACTTTTTCTCTTCATTGAATGAATATCTTTAATAATTAATAATATCGCTTAAAACGTTTCAGAAACTAAAGAAAACTCAATTAAATTAATGTATTTCTATCTTTCCTCTCTCTCCTGGTAATATAGTCACCAAATTCTTTTTTTATTTCAATGAAACATATCAGGTTAGCGGATACTTTATAGTTTAAAGCTCCGATTTTCAACCTTTACAGTTAGTTTAAATACAGCTTTTACGAACCAATCATCTTTAAATACGTTC